>JAOTAY010000002.1:2049118-2060405 GCA_025629805.1 Erythroxylum baracoense | reverse complement strand
GTTTTTTCCAACTTGCGGTTGTCAGCCGCAAATCTAAACGCGTAACTGCGTTTAAAAACTGCAGTAAATAAGTACTTATCTTTACTGCACCGTAAATCCAAACACAACCTTAGATAGTTACGATTGATATGATAGATTAGGGTCATTAGGTCTAACCAACTTATTACTATGGTAATCATAGCACTCTTCTCGTGGTTATCTTACAAAGTAAAAGTTTAACATGCGATCCCACCTGCGTTTTCACTCATATAAGGAATGATTGTTGTGAATTTGCAATCATCCCAGTCTATATATTGCACGCTTTCTAGATGGTGTTATATGCAAGAGTTGCCTAAGAAATGCTAAACCCTCACATTGTAGACATCAGCTCAACTTCCCACTTTCGAAGTTCCTATGGCAGTTAGAAGCACCACTGCGTGTTTTCTCCCAACATAGTGGCATAAAAAGAACCGTGAGTACAGAATTTGTCCTCGCAAGGTTTCATTTCATGTTTAGAAACTTAACAATTGGTTAAAAACTTGGGGGCATTTGCAAGTTGATTGCTTCATTGAAGAGTACCAGGCAGGTGTTGTCGGTTAGTAAACCAGGTGGGGTTTTTACCTATCATTTCACCAAATCGATCGTATCCTTTGTCTGATTCAACGAAAAGACATAATTATGATTCATCCACTCCACGTCCTTCCCACACATTTTGCATTTATCTTCAACTATCCTCTTTGTCCGTTAGCTATAGGAATTATATACAAACAGAGGGACCACCTTGTTGCAAATGATAAGATAGTGTAGTTCAATACCAAACTTCTTCTAAAGTTGGCATTTGCAGAGGCAATCTTGATACACGCAAAGGCTTCTGGTATATGTTTGTGTCTGAATGTTTCTGTTCACCAAACCCATCTTATCTTTCAAGGTGATTTTGACGATGATTCCTTTCCTTTCCATTTCAACTATTGTTGTTCAGAGAAGACAAGGGAGACAAATGATGTCTTCGGCTTTCGTAGTACTATGACATCGATACTTTTTCAGTGTTCAGACACCAACTAATGCAGTGCAATCATATAGGTCACAGCTATGATTGGTCGCAAACCAAGACTGGATGGATAGCTTAAACATTTATGGAAGTTCTTGAAGCATTTTACTTACTATAGAACAGAAATCTTTTTGCAATTTACCATTGCTTGGACAAAACCGTTATCTAAAGACGGACGGAATTTAAAGTATGTTACTGAAGCAAGCGATGCACATGCTAAACTTACATATATTTTGAACCAAACGGAAGAAAAAAAGGTGAGATAAGTGAACAATGCAGTCAAAGAGATTACCACTGCAAAATTTACTATGCATTTGAGAGTGGAAAGGTCTTCTTCGGTCCCTTCATTGGGGAAATGGCCTTGAGCTTTGAAATCAGAAAGCAACTGATCCTTACCATGGAATGTATCTAGTAACCAGGTGGCAGCCTCACTGTCAGAGGCTGGTATTGTGTTGGTCGGAATGCGGCGAACATGGATGTGAACTTCCGATGGGTTGACACCAAATACATTATCCAAAAAGCTAGGACATTGATGCTTGTAGGCAATAGTCACATCATAAACTGCAGTAATATTGAGTTGATAGGATTTAAAGTTACAGGGAGTACAAGAGAAGAGGTCGCAGAATAAAGGATAATGCTTATCATGCCATAGGATTTCATGAAATTCATATGACCACGGCTAATAATTGAAAGACAGAATTGTTTTAAGCGCCTGCTATTTCATAGTTCAAGTTATTCTCTCTACTGAATCACATCACACACATATATATAACTTCTGTTCAGGTCATCTTTTTAGGACAACTAATGTTAATAAAACGTTGGCAAGTATGATTGAAAGAAACAAACAGGCTTGGGGCACTCCTGCTTAGCAACTGAGTTATATACATATACAAGAAATTTCCTCACTTATGCTTCAACAATTAAGAAGTTAGCGGGATAAGACCAGGACAGGACTCCGGCTTCCAATTGATTTAACATATAGATGTATCTTCAGTTTTGCTTAGTTGACCTCCTGACTTATTGTACTCAAGGCTAAAGCATAATCAAAATGTACACAAATTATTGATAAACACTGCTTATCACAAACTTCTTCATTGTCGATTGATGAACACTGCTTATCATGACAAGTCAGAGGTTATATGTGAAGTTTTAAAGTTTCTCAGTTGATTCATTTAAAAGAAGGGCTTCTTAATTACAAAAGAAAGAGAACAGCAGAAGTTGATTAGAAGGTATGATCTGGATAGATCTCTTGCAAAAAATTTCTTCCCTGCATATGCACTTGGAGGTTCAGACATGCTTTCGAATCAAAATCAGGATGAAAAATGCATCTTCAAGCTTATTAACTAATCTGAATAAAATCACACAAAAAGAACCTGCATCCAAGGAATCACGTAGAACTTCAAGGCAAGTACAAAAACCCCTCGTTTTTGGAAGTAGAACATTAGTTAGCACCGGAAGTCCGACTTCAGCAGCAAACTTTTGGCTCTTTTGGCACTTTTGCTCACTGCGTGCAAATGCAAACAAAAGATAAGCTTTCTACAAAATATAATCAAGAACCATTTATATAGTACTTCAATTGCACAGAAATTTTCTAAATGTTATTACAAACCTAAAATTACTATGTTTCATATTGGATTCCTGCAATTTTACCCGGGCAGAGATGCAAGCCCTGTTTTTTTTGGTCTTAAAAATCTTAACATTAAGCATATGCAGGCATGCATAAAGAATTTCAGGAAACAAAAGGGAGCAGGGAATGTACGTGAAATCAGTTCCTTCGGGGAACAGAGCAAGCCACAAGGCATCTTGTGGATCCTGAAAAGTTGAAAGTGCTTCCCGCAATATAGGTTCATCAAGTTCCCACTTCCTCTCCACTGGAATGAACTCCAGAATGTGGAATCCCCAACCAAAAATAGGCAGTTTCATCAAGCTGCTCTTCAGAATATATTTGATGGATCCCAGGCTACCTTTCCTCAATGCAAGATCCCACAAGTACATCCAATCCACCTCAGTTCTATGATTGGAAATAATTAGGATACGTTCCCTTGCCGGTACAGTATCCCCCGAAAGCACAACTTTTGTCCCGTTTATCTTTTCAAAGAGAAATGGCCATAAAGCTAACCAGAGAGCGAAAAGGAAGAAAGTTGCCTTTCTGCAGTGGCGAATGCTGACCAACCGCATCAGGATTGCAACTGGAGGCCCAAAATACACCAAAAACATAAAAGCTGTAGAAAGAAAAACTGATAGACACATCAAACCCCTTATTAACCTCAAAGGTGTTAAAGGTCGATGCTTAAGTTCACTCTGATCTTTGAGAGGCTGAGAATCATCCATTTTATTTCTTCAAGAATAACAAATATCTCTCTCCCCCAACTAAATCTGTTGCAACACAATTAGATGTTCAACAGTAACTTCAAGCGTAAACCACAGAGAGCTCAAGATCACCTAAGAAAAAACAAAGAAATCAATCCTGGGACCAAACACAGAAACAGCAACATTCATTTAAAGTTCCAATACGAGGAAAATATCCCAAACTGTCAATGGAACAGTGGGAAAACATGAGGAATCTCACTAATCTAAGAAACTCGAAACTTGTCCATCTCAGGAATCTCCACCTCATTAACTTGAATCAAAATCTTCCATTCATGGAACAAGAAATCCACCAATGATATCATCCTACTAATCATAATTAATTATCCATAAATTACTTCGCTCGAAGTCAACGCTTTGAATAAAAATCCTCTCATCTCTTCCACAAACGTTCGGAAGAGACAATATTAACGGTTTCAATAATAACAATGAGAAGAAATCGTACAAACAAATCGAATCCAACACAATACAAAATACACAATAGTATCCTGCAAGAACAAGCAAAGTCACCGTAATAACAATAAGAATAATAAAAGCAATAAATCCCACAACACGAATTACACACAAACGAAAGAATCTGAGAATTAAGGTCGTAATTATGAAGAAAGCAAGCACCTTTAAGTCTCAGAAGAAAGAGAAGGAAGAGAGGGTCAACGATAAACGAGTGAGGGGTGAGAGGCAGGCCAAACCAAAGGCAGGTTTTGTCTTGGAACATGTGGATTATAAATTTCTTTATTTTATCTCGTTTCAAGTAAAAGATGGGGTCGGTCTGTCTGTCTGTCTGTGTAAACTGTAACATACGACGAACGAGAATTCTGGATTCTAGATTCGGAGTATCATCTGCCGGCGTTAACTAGAAGCAGCACCGCTTCGATCAGAAAGGAGAAAGCTGATGATTGGTCCAAGCTGTTCGAACACATCGACATAGAATAGAGGGAAAGATCAAAGAGTTCGTATGTGTTTGTGTGTCTAATCTGTCACCCTGCCACGTTTATCACGTTATTCCGTGATGTTATAATTAATATTTTAAATTTTAGATAAAAATAAACCAATATATATATATATATAATTATAATTAATTAAATAATTAATAAATTGATTCATTTTAATAATAAAATTATTAAATATTTCATAATAATAATTAGAGGGACCAACTATGCTTTCGCTGTTGGTTCCTCGAAGCTGATAGTTTGTTCCCCGACCTATAACGTTTCTAGAAGTCGGCGGTTAATTCAGAGGGTCAAATTCAACTAACTCCACTCCAAAAGTGCGCAACGAAGATTCCAAAAGGCGGTTCCAAATCAGGATGGGCTTGATTAGATATTACGCTTCACTTTTACCTACCGGCCTTTAACTTGGGCCTGCAGGATCCGAAACTCAGGACTTGCAAAGTCCAATTTTGTCAGGCAACACAAGCACTGACTTTGTCAAACACAGTAATGCTCATTGTCACGTGTGAAGTTGAATGTGGCTTACGAGAAGCTTTCTTGGAGTAGAGATTGGAACGTGCCAAGCTTGTCCTTCACGCGATGGATAGTCCAAGGCATTGATCATCAAAGAGTGAATAGCAATTCAACGTCACAACAAATGTAAGATCTAAGCAAATATGGTGTTCTCACCATTATCAATTACTGTATAAAGTTGATCCTAATGCACAATTGCATTATCTTTTTTACATTAAGTACCGTTTTAACTGTACTTTTCATGTTGTTTTGTATCAGAACTAGGAGGTGAATGCCTCGTTGAACCCTCATTTCTCCTGGAATGAATCTTCACGTAAAACTTCAACACAAGCAAGAGAATCACCGAATTCAACACAGAGTTCAACGTCCAAGCTCCGATCCCGTTGCACCCACTTTTACATAAATGTAACAAAAGCACCCCAAAATGGCAAACCAAGTTGCAGACCAACAACAACACCTGAATATTCACTACAAATGGAAAACAAGCCCCTGGTAGCCCTATTGCAGTCCAGAAACGGTACCCGTAGATGATGGAGTACGACAGAGTTGTTAACAGTATGGCCATGACTTGAAACGACTGAGAGAATTCAAGCCAAAGAAAGGACATTAACAGGAGGACAGACTGGTTAAATAGTGTGAAAAGGTTGAGTTTACGACGCCTGAGAATGGTACAAAATGTACGTAAAAAGTGAAGGTGACGAGAGAGGTAGAAAATATATGACCAGAAGAACACCCGACCAGAGGGTCGCGTGCCCAGAGGGAAGCAGAGGAGCCACTCGAAAGTGGTGGCGGTTTTGGTCCGCCGCCAGAGCCAGCGAGTGTCCCTAATCTCGGCAGCGGTTGAGAATATGATGCCAGTGAAAATAAAAATGGAGATCAACGATAAAGCTAGACTATGAATGGCCGGAATGGGTCCGAGTGGTACACGGCGGTCTGGCCGGAGGAAGAGACGTAGGAGGAGATGTAGAGTGACAGCGGCGGTGACGTAGACGGCTATGGAGGAGAAGAGAAAACACCATGTTGCACCCCACGGTAAGGTGGGACTCCACCGGAAGTTTACGACGATTGGGTGCTCCGCTAACCAATAATTGATTCTTCGTGTCACGGATACTTCCATGGCCAACTCGGGGTTTAAGTTAACACAAGTTTCTGAACTTTTTGTGGGTCGTTGAGCTTATGTAATAGTCAAAAAAGGAGATTACACACGAACGAGAACAGAGCAGACGAACAGTTAAAGTCAGCCTTTTCAAAAAAAACAGTTAAAGTCAGTGTCGGTGTCGGGGATTATATGTTCTGGCACAGACAAGTCTTCGCTATTAGCTTTGTATTAGAAATGCACGAATCTTAGACCAAATCTCAACAATGACTCCGAAGAAGATTGAAAAGTCTTCTAATTCTTAGACAAATTGCTTCTAGATTCCATACATTGGATAGCATAACTACATCTTGACGATAGGAGCTACGTAATCCGATACTCTCTTTAATTTGTATACTATATAGTATTTGCCATCGCATATGATTCTATGGATGCGACTATTTGTTATTATAAAAAGAAACAAATATAATAATTAAATTGGCCGTAAAGTATAAAAATATCCTTATCTATAAAATATGTGAATACAAATTTAAGATCAAAAAGATTATTTTTCTCTGTGACAACTTCAAAGTAAAATAACAAAACTCTTCATTTTACTTGTTGGGAAATATTCATGTCTAATTTATGGATGGAGCAAACTCTTTAACATTTTGTTTAAGATTTTTAAAATGATTAACTTGAAATAGTAAAAATACAGGTTTATTAAATAAATGTCTAAATTTAATTTTAAGTTATCTCCAATGTTTATTTAATGTGCATTTAAAAATTTTTTAATATAAAAATTGTATCAAAAATAATTATTAATTAAAAATTGAATTGGTTTGATCAGTCTAATCTTAAAAATTTTGAACCCACTAATTTTTCAATTAGATTTATTTTAATAATCTTTGTTATTATACTTCAATTAGTGTATTAATTAATTGTCTATTTTTACAAACTAATAATTTTTTATAAATTATAATAAATTGGTTATTTTTGTTAGTAGTTTGTTTCAGTCAATAAAGACCTATTCTACAGGAGATATTTACTGCTGCTAGAAGTTAGGAAAGTTGTTTATTTTTTGTTGTAATCTTTTAGCATATTTGTCGATGATTCTGTTTTATGTAAAGGCTATATAATGCCTAATAACTGCTCTAATAAAGTATCACTTGGAAATCCAATTGCTTTGGTTTATTATTTCTCTTGTGAACCTTTACAATTGGTATCAGAGCCCCACTGGCCCTGAGGAAATAACAAATCTTTGAGTGATCAAACACAGCAAGATGAGTGACGATAAGACATTAACAAAAATTCCGCACTTTGATGGTCACTATGACCATTGGAGTGAGCTGATGGAGAATCTTCTTAGAGCTAAAGGTCTGTGGAGTTTAATAGAAAATGGTTTTGAAGAACCAAAGGGAGAAACAATGTTGACAGAAGCACAGCAGACCGAACTTGAAGATGCTAGAACCAAGGATCATCAAGTAAAGCATTATCTATTTCAAGCTATCGACAGAACTGTTTTTGAACAGATCCTGGACCGCCGCACAGCGAAAATAGTCTGGGATTCAATGAAGAAGAAGTTTGGAGGAAATTCGAAAGTGAAGAAATCTCTTCTTAACGCATTAAGAAGGGAATTTGAAGTGCTTGAAATGAAGAGGGAGGAGTCTATCGATGAATATTTTGCAAGGGTAATGACAGTAGCAAACAAGATGAGGAGTAATGGAGAAGAGATGACGGATACCAAAATTGTTGAGAAAATTTTGCGTACTCTCACAGAAAAATTCACGTATGTCTGCGTGTCAATTGAAGAATCCAAAGACACCGAAACCATTACAGTTGATGAGCTACAAAGTACCTTAGTCGTTCATGAACAGAAGTTTAAACGAGTTCGCAAGGATGATGAAGATCAGGTATTCAAGATTGAAGGACGTTCATCTGCTAGCAGAGGAAGAGGCTCTGGCAGAGGAAGGGGTCGTGGCAGAGGAAGAGCTGTATTCAACAAAGCCACTGTTGAATGCTACAAGTGTCATGATTTAGGACATTTTCAATATGAATGTCCTAAATCAAACAAAGAAGCTAACTATGCCGAATTAGAAGAAGAGGATGAGTTATTGCTGATGGCGTATGTTGAGCTTCATGAGACAAACAGAAGTGACGCCTGGTTTGTAGATTCTGGGTGCTCTAACCACATGTGTGGTAACCAGGAAATGTTTTCAAGCTTAGACACCAGTTTCACCCATACAGTCAAGCTTGGAAACAACGCAAGAATGAAGGTTACTGGAAAAGGAGAAGTAAAGTTGAGTCTGAAAGGGGTCTGCTATACTGTAAGTGATGTATATTGTGTTCCAGAGCTAAAAAACAATCTGCTTAGTGTCGGGCAGCTGCAAGAGAAAGATATAGCAGTCTTATTCAAAGATGGAGTGTGCAGTCTCTATCATCCATTGAAGGGAAAGATGGCTGAATCAGTGATGAGTGCAAACCGGATGTTCATTTTGCTTGGAGAATCACCTGCTGCTGCAGAAAATGAGAAGTGTCTACAAGTAGGTAGTCCAGATGAGTCAATTCTGTGGCATCACCGTTATGGACATCTTAGTTACAAAGGACTACGCACGTTGAACAGCAAAGAAATGGTAATTGGTTTGCCTCGTATTACAGAACCAGATTCTACGTGTGAGGCTTGTATGAAGGGCAAACAGCATCGAAATCAAATCCCTAAGAAAAGCAACTGGAGAGCTACTGAGAAATTAGAGCTGATTCATGCTGATCTTTGTGGGCCTATCACACCAGCCTCAAGCAGTCACAAGAGGTACCTCTTATGCTTTATAGATGATTTTTCAAGGAAAGCCTGGTGTTATTTTCTTGTTGAAAAGTCAGAAACTTTCTACCATTTTAAATGCTTTAAAGTACTTGTGGAAAAAGAAACTGGTTTGCCGATTAAGTGTTTGAGAACAGACAGAGGAGGGGAATTCAACTCAGCAGAGTTCAATGACTACTGTAAGCAACAAGGAGTGAAGCGACAACTGACCACTGCTTATACTCCACAACAAAATGGAGTAGCTGAGCGCAAGAATCGGACAGTAATGAACCTAGTGAGAGCGATGTTGGCGGAAAAGAGCATACCCAAAGTTTATTGGCCTGAAGCTGTACAGTGGACATTTCATATCTTGAACAGATCGCCTACCTTGGCTGTTAAAGATATGACTCCAGAAGAAGTGTGGAGCGGTGAAAAGCCTACTGTGGATTATTTCAGAGTTTTTGGGTGCGTTGGACATGTTCACATACCAGATTCAAAGCGAACAAAGCTTGAAGACAAGAGTGTGAGCTGCGTATTCTTTGGATTCAGCAATAAATCCAAAGGATACAGAATGTTTGATCCTATTAACAAGAGAATTGTTCTTAGTCGAGATGTGATTTTTGACGAAAATCAGACATGGGATTGGAGCAAAAATCAACAAGAAGAACAGGAATTTGAATTGGAGTGGGGAGATAACATCAGTCAAATTGCAAGCGGAGAAGAGAATATTGTTGAACCAGAACCTGATGTTCATCTACCTCTGGAAGTCACTCCAGATATCGAAAGAAATCTTGCAGCAAGGGAGGGCAGAACCCGACGTCCCCCTGAACGACTAACTGATTTTGTTTCAGGTGAAGGTCTATCCGAAGAAGATGAAGCAAATATGATGGCCTATCTTGTAATTTCAGATCCAACGAGCTATGAAGAAGCAGTGAAGGAGAGAAAATGGAGATTAGCCATGGATGAAGAAATAAGATCTATTGAGAAAAACAACACTTGGTGTCTGATGGAGTTACCGGCTGGAGCAAAGAAGGTCGGTGTGAAATGGATTTATAAAACAAAATTGAATGAGCATGGTGAGGTCGACAAATACAAAGCAAGACTTGTCGTAAAAGGGTACACCCAGCAATACGGAATAGATTATACTGAAGTATTCGCACCAGTGGCTAGAATGGATACAGTTCGAATGATCATAGCTTTGGCAGCTCAAAAGGGATGGAAATTACACCAATTGGATGTTAAATCGGCGTTCTTGCATGGAGAATTGGAAGAAAACGTTTATGTTGAACAGCCAAAAGGTTACGAAAAAGAAGGGTGTGAACAAATGGTGTACAAATTAAGAAAGGCTCTCTATGGGTTAAAACAGGCACCCAGAGCCTGGTTTAGCCGTATTGAAGCTTATTTTCTGAAAGAAGGCTTCACAAACAGTTCTAACGAACAAACTCTGTTTGTCAAAAGGAGGGGAAAGAAAATTTTGATCGTGAGTATTTATGTGGATGACTTGTTATATACGGGTGATGATGAAGAGCTACTTGTAGAATTTAAATGCTCCATGGAGAAAGAATTCGACATGACAGATTTGGGATTGATGAAGTTTTTCCTTGGCATCGAAATTATCCAAAAAGATGATAGTATATTTATTTGTCAGAGGAAGTATGCTGGTGAGGTCCTACAACGGTTTGGAATGGAAAACCATAATCCTGTGAGCAATCCGATTGTTCCTGGGCAACAAATTAGCAGGGATGAAGGAGGAGAAAAAACGGATTCAAACCAGTTTAAACAGATGGTGGGTAGTCTGATGTATCTCACAGCTACTCGACCTGATCTTATGTTTGTTGTAAGTCTCATAAGTCGTTTTATGGCCAATCCCACAAAGCTCCATTTTGCCGTTATAAAACGAGTGCTAAGATATCTAAAGGGCACAATGGATTATGGAGTACTTTACAGGAGGGGTGGAGAAAATTGCTTCGTGGGGTTTACAGATAGCGATTATGCCGGTGACATGGTTGATAGCAAAAGTACCTCTGGATATGTGTTTTTATTGAGTGGAGGTGCTGTGGCATGGTCTTCACGCAAGCAACCTATTGTTACCTTGTCAACCACAGAGGCTGAGTTTGTAGCAGCTGCTGCTTGTGCTTGCCAGGCGATATGGATGAGAAGAGTACTAGAAGACATTGGCCATTCACAAGAAGAGGCTACAATCTTAATGTGTGATAATGTTTCGACAATTAAATTGTCGAAAAATCCTGTCCTACATGGACGCTCCAAGCATATAAGAGTAAGATTCCACTTTCTTAGAGATTTAGTCAAAGAAGGCATTGTTGATTTACATTTCTGTGGTACCAAAGATCAGCTAGCAGACTTAATGACTAAACCGCTCAAGTTAGATGCTTACCAGAAGTTACGGCAAGGACTGGGCATGAGTACTTATTCAGTTTTGAACTAATTCTTTTACAGAAGGAATAAGTTCAAAGGAGGGATTGTTAGTAGTTTGTTTCAGTCAATAAAGACCTATTCTACAGGAGATATTTACTGCTGCTAGAAGTTAGGAAAGTTGT
>JAOTAY010000002.1:2020051-2043796 GCA_025629805.1 Erythroxylum baracoense | reverse complement strand
CCTAACGGAAAACGCCGGTACCGGCCGGTATTTTTGGCCGGTACCGATGCTTCATTTCCCGTACCGTTTTCCGGCCGATACGGTACCTTCCGACCGGTACCGATCGGTACGGTACGGTATACATTACAGTGTTTACGAGTGAGGCTAGATTGCGTATGAAGCTAGATTGAAGCCTTCTTAAATTATGATTGAACGTCAGCGCTAAATTGGATTATCTGTACTTCTCATCTAAGGTTGAATCCTCATTGTACAAAATTGCCTTTACCTATACTATTTATTCTATATGAAAGGAGAAGAACAATCGGATTTACAAGAATGTGACAGTTCTTAATTACAATTTAGCTGACGATACACAAATCTAACCGGTTATGTTTTCTTACAATGAACTCATTGTAATGTCGTTATAGTTTACAATAATTTCTTTACTTCGAGATTTATGAAGTATTTTTTATAACGAATTAATAATAATTAAATACGAGTAAACTAAGTATTGACAAATGAATAATTATGTTACTCGCAAGGCCAAGAAGAGTTTTCAAGACGAAAGGTATTGAGCTGAGCATGTGCTGACCATATAATGCCCTCATGACTTGAGTTTCACGGTTGGCCTTTTTGGATCAATTCTTGCGTTAAAAAAAAAAGGTCTTTATCTTCTGCTAGCCCTTGCCTACCCACGACAACGAAGACAAACAAACACGGCCACGTTGTTCAGTTCAGTTCACAACGTACCATGAAGACAATCTTCTTCGTTCTTAGTCTTTCACATATAGCTTGTTCGTTCAGTTACTTTCGTTACATAACCAGAGCATGTCGTAATATCCTATTCTTTGTACGAAACAGAAACGGTAATCTGTAGCACAAGGAGAGTGGAATTGTGTATTAGCTGTGATGCTTGCTTGTCTACGTTGTCATCCTCTGAATAGTGAAGGAATGTGAATAATAAAGATCAAGCTATACTAGAAAGTATTACCAAATGTTGATGAGTTGGGTTAGGCTGTAAATTATCTATATATACATGAGTTCTAATTAACGAGAGATGCTCTTTACAAGACATAAGTAAGTAGAGGATTAATTTGAAGTCCTTTGGTTCCAGAACAAGCTTGTTTGGTCGCTCCAACGTAGTTTTCATCGAGTTGGATGCTTCAACGTATGCGAAGCCAGAGATGGCTACACAAGCATCAAAAGTTTCAGAATTTTTAAAATATTTTTATTAATCAATATAAAAAACAACCCTTTTCTTTACTTTGAAACAAACCAATGAACAGCAAAGATACTCCTGGTTTTAAAAGTTTATAATTCATATAAATTATATTTATTGAGAATAACTATTTCATAAAGTCAGATTTAAGTTACTACCTAAGTTTGAATATCTATTCCCTTTGAGGTTGGTGGGAGTTAATTTAATCACAAAATCCAAGTACAAAAGCACGAGAACCACTCGTTCTTTAAAGAGGAATGCGTGTGGCATCCTTTTCAAATTCAGCATCAAGCATTGGTAGAGGGAGATGCACTACCTTACGAGGATCCATCAAGCCTCATTTGACTACAGCTAGAAACACAAATTATCCTCTACAAAATCAATTTAGTGGTTGAAGTAACTAATTAGAGGCAATAAGATGTATTAAATTGCACTATATTTGGTTTGAAGGTGAACACAATCGGTAAAGTTGTTCTTTTTGTGAGAAGTTCAAGTCACGGAAATAAACTTTTTTGTAAAAATATAAAAAAAAATACGTACATTATAACCTTTTTCGGATTCTACAAAACAGAAAATCTTATGCACTGAAATATGTTTATAAAGGGGCCAATTTATTTTATTCTACTCAACAACCAATAAAAAAGAGTTCATAAATTATATAAAATTTTATATAAAAATAGTTCAATTGATAAAATAAGTCTTTTAATTTAAGAATTTTTGTGCTCCAATTGCAATAAAAATAAAAATAATAATTGAGAGAAAAAATAAATTAAAACGTATAAACATTCAAATATGTTAGTTAACTTTAAATTATTAAAATTTCAAATAATATGTCTATTAGAAAAATAATATATAGATTATCAGTTATACATATAAATATATTATATATTTTTACCTTTTAATTAATTAATTAATTAATTAAAACTTTATATATATTTTTATGTGGTTTTATCTTAATTAAAAATAAGATTTTGGACATCCATAAAGTTTAAACAGAATTATTGTTATTATTTTTTGAACATATTTTTGTAATAATAGTTGAAATGGAACAGAAACGTAATAAAAGCTAGAGAGACTCAGACTCCTCTCTTCCAATCACTCACACACAACACAACACAACTTTCCTTTCACTTTCTTCTTATCTCAGAAACTGAAACAAACCCATCATGCCATTTCCTCAACTCCTTAAACTAACAACACTCTTCACATTTCTCTTCCTCCATAGCCTCTTCACCACCTACACCTTTGCTTTACCTTTAACTCAACAGTTCAGAGAAGCTCCTAAGTTCTACAACTCCCCAGATTGCCCTTCCATCGATCAAGATGACTCTTACTCCGATTCATCAGACGGTGAGAACGACGTATTCTGTTCGGATCATCATGCTGTCCACGTGGCGATGACCCTTGACTCCGCCTACATCCGCGGCTCGCTAGCAGCGATCCTCTCCGTTTTGCAACATACTTCTTGTCCTCAAAACATAGCCTTCCATTTCGTCGCCGCCGCGTCTGCCAACGCGTCGCTTCTTCACGCCACCGTCTTGTCTACCTTCCCTTACCTCAAGTTCCGGGTTTACACTTTCGAGGACTCGTCTGTGTCTAGACTCATCTCTGCTTCGATACGTTCCGCTCTTGATTGCCCTCTGAATTACGCTCGCAGCTATTTGGCTAATATACTTCCTCTATGCGTTCGACGAGTCGTGTACCTTGACTCGGACATCGTCCTCGTCGACGACATTGCGAAACTCGCCGCCACCTCACTCGGCCACAAGTCGGTTCTTGCAGCTCCAGAGTATTGCAATGCGAATTTCACTTCGTATTTTACACCAACTTTCTGGTCAAACCATGCTTTGTCATTGACGTTTGCAGATAGAAAAGCTTGTTACTTTAACACTGGGGTGATGGTTATTGATCTCGGCCGATGGAGAGAGGGTGATTATACTGCAAAGATTGAAGAATGGATGGAGCTTCAAAAGAGAATGAGAATCTACAACTTGGGTTCATTGCCTCCATTTTTGCTAGTTTTTGCAGGCAAAATCGTGCCAGTTGATCATAGATGGAACCAACATGGCCTTGGTGGAGACAATTTCAGAGGGTTATGCAGAGATTTGCATCCTGGTCCTGTTAGTCTCTTGCATTGGAGTGGTAAAGGTAAACCATGGGCTAGACTTGATGCCAACAGACCCTGTCCTCTGGATGCTCTCTGGGCTCCATACGATCTGTTGCAGACTCCATTTTCGTTGGATTCCTGAGAAATGGTTCAAAGAGATTACAGCTTAGATTTTAGGTGTGTTGTTTTAGATTACTACACAAATGTCCATATGCTTCAATTCTATCCTTCGTTAATTCTTGCAATAAGGAGAACCCAGAAGGCAAAAATCAACCGACTACATGTCTAGGTTGAATGTATGATTCATTCATTAATTGTATTAATCTTTTTGTATAGGAAAATATGAAAATATCCTCATCTGGTTGAAGCGAAACTAAAGAAGTAATTCATAGTTGGCATGTTAATTTGAAAATTAGAATTTAGATTGACTTAGGGTGCGTTTGGATCTGCGATGCAGTGGAGATAAGTACTTATTCACCGCAGTTTTCAAACATAATCACATGTTTGGATCTACGGTGAATAACCAGAGATTTGAGAAAAGTATGGTGCCACCGCATAAATCAATAAACCGAAAGAGGACTGCGGTAAGAAATTGCTTCAGCAGTAGAAATTTTACTTTCCATTAATAACTTTCATTACAAGTATTATTTTCCATTATACTCTTAATTAATATGATTAATAATATATTTTTATAAAATATTTTATTTACTAAATTTATTTTATTAGTATTTTCTTATTTTAATTTAATATTTTATTATTTAAAATTTAAAAATTATATGACTAATAATATATTTTTAATTATTTATACAATAATTAATAGTTTATTAAATCAATGAACTTTTCAGTCATTTTATCTGTTTTCAGCCATCGCAATCGCACTTACTAATAACAAACACATAAATACTTATTGAAAATAAGTACTTATCATTTCAACATGTTGTTAATCGTCACCGCTCTTTTAAATCAAACCTTATTCGTGCATTGTTACCATTTTAGTTCTGCCAGTAAGCTTCCTTCACCAGCCAAAGAACCAACTTTCTCATTCTTTAAGTGGAAGCCAAACTTAGTAAAAGCCGGGAAAGATACACTGCCAACCGATTAGATTCTTCCAAGTTTAAAATATGTAGTTTATGTTTTCCATATTTTCTTAAAACGAATTCTCATTGGTTGAACGAGTCCTCAAAGACCATATTATAAATAATTATTTTGTTTGAAGTAAGTGAAGGAACTTTGGTGCCACCTTCCAAATGGCTTGCTTGTCAATCATTCCATGCCTTATAATCATGCATGCCAGCTATTTCTGATTTATCGTTGGATCTTGAAACACCTTTCACATGTGCAGAGTCTTTAGCCAACTTTGGAAACAATCAATCAGAAACGAAATTCATGATGTTTGGAATTGATTATTAAGCAAAAAGATTAGTAAAATTGAGAAATGGTGGCTTCCATTAGAAGCAATTGGGTCAACAACGAGGACTTTGAAATTTTGTATGGTTTGAACATATATAATATTCGATAATTTCAGAGAAAAGCAACTGTCGGTAGTAGTGTGAAAAGAGCGGCGGAACATCATTAAAGTATATCTGTATCCTATGTTTATGTATGTCTTTAAGACGTATCACCAGGAAGACACATCGTACGCGTTTTAAGGAGGTAAGTGTTATGTACGGCACATGATTAAGTTTTTGGAGACCCGTAGGAGCCTACATTTGGCCTCCGAGTCCAGATCTTTTGTCTAATATTATCCTATTTTATTTAAATATTTATTTTCTTTTGCTTTGGTTCTTTATATTTAAAGATTTATTTTCTTTTACTTCCACCACAGTGGCTAATATAATTATAATATTATTATTATTAGTCAATTTTTAAATTTAATTTAATATTTTTATAATTTATAAATTAATTAAACAGAGCTTAAACAGGGCCTGTAGCTGATTGCATTAGCTCATAGTTGATTCTATTAACAGTTAGCTGATAGTTAATTCAATTAACTGACTTGATTAGTAAATAATATCATCTGTTTATTAAAGATGTTTGGTAAATCAATTATTTATTAAAGATATTTGATAAAATTAGTTGTTAGTGTTTATGTATAAAATTCTATAATTTATAAACTAATTAAATAATTTTAGCAAATTAATCAATTAAAATAAGTGGTTGAAATCAAAACAAATTGTCCATATATATAATATATTGTTTAATTTATTTGCATTTCATAGTTTTATCTGAAAAAAAAACTTTATCATACAAGATGTTTAATATTGCATTATGCATGTGGACTAATATAATAATAATAATAAAATTAATCAATTTTTTTAATTTTAATTTAATATTATTCTATAATTTATAAATTAATTAAATAATTTTAATAAATTAAACAATTTTAAAATTTTTATCTTATAACTTTTATTTAAAAATTAAAATTAAAATAAAAAATATGTGTCGCACAAATTCAAACTATTTTTTTGTTTTTGTTTTTTATTTTAATTTTAATTTTTATAAAATTAATAAGAGCATAATTAAAATTATAATTTAATTTAATTTTTATTAAACTAATAGTATAATTAAAAATAAAAAATAAAAAATAAAAAAGTCACATGTATGACAAGTGTCATGCCCTAACAGTTATTAGTAAATAGTGGTTGCTTAAAATTTAAATTAGACAAGAGTAACATTAGAGCTGAACACGATGAAACCGACTCTCGCACGTTATGGATTTTCTCTTTAGGCTTTAAGATGTGCCGTTTCGACGATTACTACAAGAAAATGATGTGTCGTTTTAGCTGTGTGAGTGCCACCTGTTGTATTTATTGTTCTCTGTTGGTTCACCATAGACGCCACTCTCCTTTTGGCCTCCAAATCCTCTGTGCCACTTACCCAATACCAATCATGTGCCACTCTATTCTAGCCATCCATTCATATAGGACCCACATAAATAGATGGCTAGGATGGAGTGGCACAGGGTTGATATTGGGTAGGTGGTACAGAGGATCAAGTCCCCTCCTTTTGTGTTATAGATTCTTTTTCCTGTCTTTGGTTTTGCTTCGTTTTCTATCCAGATTACTTGCTTTAAACGAAACAAGTGCGTTTGCTTTTCAAGAGAGGTCTGATCAATCTCAATCTATGTCATCAACATCGTTACCATTAGAGGACCATCCAACATCGCATGGATGCAAGGAAATTAAGTCTCGATTGGTTGTGATGATATATCTTCAATGGTTGAAGTTTGTTGAAGTACTTGAATAGTTTGTTCTTTTCTGGGTTGGTACTGTCTCTTTCAGGGCATCGCATTTGAAGGACCACTTAGATCGATACCCTACAGCTCTTCCAAATGATGCTAATGTCAAACTATTACGGTTGCTATTTCGTTTTCCTTTTCTGTACAAAACCTTACATCTAGTGCTCCTTTTCTTTTACGTACCAACTTTGAGATGGTTAAGTTCTAAGATACCCTTTTATCGCCTATTTGTTTTTCCCTTCCACTTGAATTACGTGAATAATAGTTTTCTGATTCCAAGTGAGCCGCCTCTTCCCATAAATTAGGAACTATTGAACTTGATCCAAATGTGTACAAACAGATGTTTCTCTTCTCTTCCCACCTAATGAGACCTGGTCAGATGCGAAGAACTTGTCAGCCTACGGTTTTACATCTTACAAATGGAGCCTTTGGTCTGAATGTGGAATGCGTTTTGTTGGTTATTGCATGTCTACGCTCTGCCGAAACATCCAGTTGGCTGATAGTTCCTTTCAATCATCATTTTCCATTCTATAATGTAAAAGGGCTAGTAAAATTTTCAATTCCCTTATTTAAATTTGCATATACAAAGTATTCAGGCCAGTACAAGTTCATAGTTTCCACGAACTTACAATAGTACGACAGATTTGAAGAAAATCAGGCAGGCGGTGGGGTTTAGTCAACTAGTGTTTATGAATTGTGATAAACCGCATCGAGAAGTAGCTCATCGGAGAAAGACGATGCTTCAACACGTTTAAGGCATATTTATATGGTCTCATCGCCTAAGAACGGCCTGTTGTTTACAAGAAATTTATTTAAAAAAAGTATTTAATGGCTCAATCTAGATTAATGAATTAAATAAGTAGTAGAACGATGAGTTGGCTTTGTTCATTATATCTTATTCAATCTAAATTGATATTAAAATAACACAACTCTATAAAAAATAAATCAAATATTTATTGGGATAATAAATTCCACGTTGAAAATATACAATATCTAACAATAGCATATTAGGTTGAAAATGAATAATGCTTCTTAAAGTTTAGGTCTTTTGGATCGACCTCATTCTCAACCTAATTTAAATTTCAAGATGATATCAGAGCTTATAAGGCCTAATGGCCCAACAAAAATCCTGAAGTCTGAAAACCTCAAATAGTTCACTTGACAAACCCAAAAAAAGGTTGCAAGTGAAGAGGAGTATTGAGATAATAAACCTCACATCGAAAAGATACAATATCTAACAATAGCATATAAGGTTAAAAATGAGCAATCCTCCTTAAGACTTAAGTCTTTTGGATCGACTTCATTCTCAACCCAATTTAAATTTCAAGAGTATAAACAATAGTAAAGAACTCTTTTAATTTGCACTAACAAAATTAACGATGAAGTAAACATTAAGATTTAGAAGAAAAAATTACAGAACAAATTGATAAGCAAATCCAATAAACTCAATAAAAATTTACAAAAAAGCTAATCACTCATCTCATACCAACAAGTTACCTCACAAAGTTTCAGGATTAAAATTAAAGTTGATATCACAATCAAAAAATACCTGAACCAATCTAAAAAAAATCAAACAAGGATGAGAATACAATACTGTTTACCCTCTCTCTCTATTTTTTCTCATTTTTGAACGTTATCACTACACTCTTTACAAAAATTTACATATTTTTCTCTTTTATATCATAAAATAACTTTGTTTGTATGTAAGTGACCGTGTATCTTCAGCATTGTTTCACTTGCAGTTATATACAATTACAAAGAGTCATACGATCTTGAGTTATGTGGTCTTTACATATTACTATATATTTTCACACAGGTGTGTAGCATAATCGTGTATGTCTTCATTCTTTACACGTTCTTTCACACATTTATAGAAACCTACATAGTTAATCTACACGACCATGTAAGTCAAGACACAAGCTTGTAGCACTCTACACAGCCACGGATCTCCTCATAAGAGTTTCATCCATCTTGTCTTCACTTATTCGTCATTCTCATGAATCATAAAAGCGTCTGTGATTATCAAAAGAAATATCATAATGTGATTCTTAGTTACTAAAATGATAGAAAGAATATATACAAAAAGGTATAATTAAATTTTAGAGTCGGGCTAGAAGTTATTATTATTATTATTATTATTACAGAAGAAGAAAAATCTCTTATTTATTTGAACAATTCTCTGATTTTAGGTTTTAGATTTCATTTTTCACATGCATTGTTGATTGACGGCAGAGGAGAGACCTTTTCTAGTGCAGGCAAGAGAAGGCTGCAGGATATCATAGATGATCCCAAACTTGGATGTCTTGTCTACTTTAATTACAAGGCAGTTAGTCATCAACTACCAGCTGTAATCTAGTCAGAAATCCGGCTTGAAGAGGGATCTCATTAACTTCAATGAAACCATGAAGCTACGGTGAACTTTCTCATATACCATATCGTGTCTGTTTTCAGTAATCTGGGCATTATATATCATCTGTATTTCCGTAACCTTTATGCACAAAGTTTGATGGCAACTTCTAGTCCCAGATTTTCCAAGGTTTCTAAATGGCTTGCCAGTGGAAGACTGAAGTCAAGTCTTTCTCGTCGCCAGTCAAAAACCAAGCTACTTTCTGCTCCATCTTCACCTTCCATTACACCCAGAAGAAGCACAAACCAAGAAGAGCTCTTGAAAGTCTTTAACCATTTTGACACAGACGGTGATGGGAAGATTTCGAGCGAGGAGATTGGTGCTTATTTCGCTTCTATAGGAGATCGCATGCCGAGTGACGAAGTTCAGAAGATCGTTAACGACTTCGACATCAATGGTGATAGTTTGTTAGAGTTCAGCGAGTTCTTGAAGTTGATGGGAGGGGATAAAGAAGTTGAAGAGGATGATCTTAAAAGGGCATTCGAGATTTACGAAGCACAAGATGTTGATGGGTGCATTACGCCAAGAGGGTTACAGAAGATGCTTAATCGTTTTGGCGATCCAAAATCAATGGAAGAGTGTGAGAACATGATACGAGCTTTTGATCTTGATGGGAATGGGGTACTAGATTTCCATGAATTTCAGCAAATGATGTCTTGAATTCGCTAGTCTCTTGCACTTCTCTTTGTTCCTAGTGCATCAAAACAATAAAGTACGTTTCTAATGTGATTCCGGTGCCGTCAATCTTTTCGATTCTTACGTGTGATCATTTTCTGTCTCCTGGTTTTCATCTAAAATGCAAATGGATGATTATTGTGAATTTGTGATACTTACAACATTGAAATATTTTTGAGGTAGACAAAAATATTCATATTGTATACCAATCTATCCTGAATTTTCCAATCGCTCACACTAAATATTTTTTTCTGGGGTTCTTCCATTTGGATAATGGACCCGAAGCGTATAGTGTTGTTTATGCACTACTTGATATTGATAAATGATTCACTATGACAAGGTATAAAGTACACTGTTGAATTGTCTACCATAAAATGCCTCCTCTATCCGCAGGACTAAAAAATCAACGCAGAAGACAACTGTCTAAAGAATCAAGTGCCTATGTGCTTGACCATGGATGCCAAGCAATAACTAAGTAAATAAAGAATAGAAAGGTAAAACAAAAAATTCAGGTTTAAGGTATTTCAATATGGAAATCTCCCTGTCATCCGAATATGATCAAGTGTCCTGTGCAGGCCGTATTTATGTACTGCTTGCAGACCAGCTCGAAATCCATCTCCATACACTGGAGAAGTATCTGATTCAATCTGATGCTTGAAAAATTCCCCAAGCTTGCTCTCAAGTTGAGATCTTGTGTGCCTCTTTGTGGTCCGAGATGAAGAGGATGATGCACCATTGCTGCTGCCCGAACCAGACCTAAGTTGCGAATCTAACCACATGTGTGCAAGCACTTGACAGATACCCTCTTCAACATCTTGACTAAGAGTTTGAAAACCTAATAGGAAGTATAAAATTAGTCAGCATCTATCAAGAACCAGATCCCAACATATGGTTAAAAGTGACAACTTTAACAATGAAATGCCAGATAGGTTTTATGGTCAGTGAAGATCAGGAAGGTTTTGCTCTTACAATAAACCAATGGGCAGATGTTATTATAATATTTATGATAGTCAAGAAAGGTCTTTTCTTTTTCAGAGTTAAATTATACCTTTAAGTCGCATCCATGCATGCATCATCTCATGTGCTAGGATTGACCCTGTAAGCAACCTGTATAGATAAAGCTCATCACGATCAAACATACAGACATGAACATCAAGTCTTTACAGTTAAACAGGCTATTGTGGAGAATTTAAAGGATAGCAAAACTGCTAATCCACGAATCTTGAGGCCAGTTGGTACTAGATGTGTATTGAAGAACAAGAAAATCGAATTTCAAGAAATTTCATAATCCAGCTCCTGCTGTAATGGAATCTGCCTCTCTCTCGCTGTCACTCGCTCACTTGCTCTTTCTCTCTTAAACGTTATTCCCAGAAATTTAAATGCAATGGGAGAACAAATGTCAAAATAAGTTCCGAACTAATATTTTACATTCCCATTTACACATCAAATTGAACCAGTCAATTGCTTGATCAGATGAATATGAAGAAAGAAAAGCGTGTGATGTTCCCGGACGCCACCCATCTAATGAAGAGAAATACCTTGTACACTATAGCAAGCATACAGTCGGAAACACCATGTATTATTTTGCAATTTTGTGACAGCAAAAATTTGAGAAATACCTTGGTAGTCCATATAATATCAGTATAGCTGTCACCTCGCAACGACGTGTCAGCCTGTATGGTTCTGTTATCATGTCCATGGTTCGGTTTCCTGCTCCAAACCTTGGCCGCCTTAATATCTGGTAATTCATGGCCACTGTAATATAAATATCTGAGCTACTATCTAAAACAATCACATGTTCCTATCTAAAAGCAATTCACATCCCTGCAGAATGCTAAAAGAAGACCTCAAATATATTCTTACAGTGCTAACTGTTTGTTCCTCGGAAAGGCACAGTCCTCTGGTTTCTGGCATGTGATAATGACCCTGTCCAGGAGAGAGAAATTTCAAAGTCCAAAAGGTAAAATTAAAGAGAATTGAACAAGATATTGCATGCGAATAACCATTATGAAATCTATACTGATACAACAACCTTAACATACTTTATTCATAGATGTTCCTGAATATAGATGTAAAGAAATCATTCTATTTGTGTTCAAATGTGATTTCTTTTTGCGTAAATTTAGTATAAATATTTTTGCAATTGCAAATCCAGTATTGAGATAGTTATTTTAAAGATGTAATACAACATAAAATCATCTAATTTTTTGGTTAGTTTCTAAGAAAATTTAGAACAAGCGCAGAAATTGTAAAACAATATAATGACATTATAGAAGGTTTAATAAAAGCATAATTCCTTCTTATTTTGCTCAAAGACATTTCAGATGCAAGTGGAATATGCTTCGAGACAACAATGTCCACGGCACTGATTTCACAAAGTTTTTTCATAGATGAAGTGTAAGGTTCTCAGTGTGCTTGCCCTCACATTTTTTTCTCCCTCCATGGCATCATTCAGTGCTTGTCTCTCAACCAAGAGTAATGGAACCTGCTGCTCCACTTTCATACCTAAACTTTCATAAAATTCTTGTATATCAAGATAAAGGGGTTGGCATGCACTGGTGTCCATAATTGCAGAATCTAGGCATTCGAGGCAGAGCTTTCGACCATCATTAAGTCCAACATATCCTGTGTCTTGTGGCTGCGAGTACAGTAAATTATAACATACTTGGATTCACTTAGAATGAAAATTGCATTGAATATATAATTGTCAAAACTAACCTCCATTCGTTCACAGCTACAGCACCGAGGAGTAGAATCATGCTCGTGTGAAGGGCAGTATTTCTGAACCCAAAATGGATGCGCCCTATATTCTATTAGACCAGCAAGGTTTGTGGGGATCTGTCATAATATACATATTAACCAAGCAACCAAACTTTATAAGTATGTGAATGAGTTGGAAAGAAATTGCATTTCCATAATCACTTCATAAATTGAAAGCATGGAGCCTCCTATAAAACTTTATGAAGATGCTCAGATGTCCAACCCTCCAGCTCCATTCTTTCTCTCCACAGACATAGACACACATTAAAACTTGGATTCCCACTATAATTCCTAGTTCCGAGAATTTCAAAGATAGCAACTCATAAATTTATTGTTTCAAAACTTAGATTCAAAATTTCGTCAAAGTACAATAAGAATCCCTCTATTTATAGGATGCTCTAACCATATTGTTTTTTCCACAATTGGTAGGTAAATTATTTAAATCTGTAACATCACTGGCACATTTGTGATATTAAAAATAGTAGGAAAAGATTCTCAGAACCACAATTACTTTTTACAATTGCATTATTGCGACAGCAGGAAAATTAAAAGTTATGCAAGTAAATGAAACACAGACAGCTGAATCATCAGGATCAACAACAAATGATCTTCACTATTCATACAAAAGAAATACTCACAAAGTGCTTGCAAACATCACATTTTGGATGGTAGCGCTCCTTGTAGCAAGATTTATGAAAAGCAAAGTTGCCGCCCATTGAGAACTATAGTAAAATGAACACTTGGAGTGTTAGCTGATGCACTCGATGGAAATGATTAACTGTCTAAGAAACCAAACATGGCATTTACAGAATCAGCCATAAATTATAGTAAATCAATAATTAATTGGTAGCGAAATGTGCACCTCATAATCAGAAATTGGTAGGTTGCAAGCACTGCATCGGAAACAGTCTGGATGCCAGGATGCATTCAGGCAATTTAAAAATCTTCCATGTCCAATCTCAGAATTGCAACCAGCACAGATCCTAACCAAATACACATTCATTATTTGCTTTTCTATGTTTGTACTATATTGCTAGAATTCACAGCTATAAAGGAGAAAATGGAAAGCAGATATACCACTCAAAAAAAGAGAAAATGTGAAGGAAAAAAATTATGAATGACGCCTAAATAGGCAGTACTTAAATTAAGAACTTGCAGAAATTGCAGTTATGAGTGAAAAGAGCCAGAGAGAGTGAGAGAAATCAAATACCATGCAGATACAATATCCCAAAGTTGTTGAATGCATCTAAAAGCCACATAAAGCATTGAACGTGAATAATCAGCCAGACCAGAGAAGTACCTGAACCCCATTGGAAAATGCACAGGGATGGGTTGATAAATATTCCCTTGGAATGCATTTCCATGCCCATACTGAGGAGGAGATTCCACATTCAAGCTCTCCTGGAGTGCTCTGGCAAGTTGTTCATCTTCTTGCAGTTGAGTCTCCTTATCTGTCACCAGTGATTTGATTTAAGACACCAAAAATACTTGTTCATATTAATGGCAATAATTGGTTTCAATGCTATATCAAAATTAATCTAATCTGTGCAATTGAAATATCGCATATGTTACGATATCCTTTCTCTAAAAGAAACATCTCCTGTAGGGGCTTTGTCGCATTTTCACTCTAAACAAAATCAAAGTCAAGAAAACATAAAACAAGTTGGAGCAAAGGGTTGACGACATTGGCACGTCTCACTAGGAAATTAATTTGTAGATTTGAGATTGACAGGTGAATTTTGAATGTTGAATGAAGATTTTCCAGGATACAGCGATTCATAGTCTGAGCTCAACAACAATGTCACAGTATATATAGTATGATCTTAATAGCCAGAGCACCCACCTATCACATTTTTCCTGACTTGATTTTCCTCTAAAAGCGAAAGTGCAATTGCACGATCTATATCTTCATTTTCCTGCTCCATCCAAACATCCTAAATCCAAGATCCAAAGAAAGAGGAAGTCATTGTCATTAAGCATTAGCATATTCCTCAACTGATCATTGCTAACTTAATGCTCAAAAATCAAGAAATGTGGCTCGATGCATCATCGACACAGAGCGAATTAGCATAAATGAAGATGTAAACGAGGCATTTTAAGAAAGTATTACAGGGAAATACCCCAGAAGTAGATGGTTCATTAAAGTTAGGATTGTCTCCGTAGCGCCCATGATAATGTCCTCCTGAGATATTATGACTAGACCCCTTAAATATTTTGCTAAGCCAACCCATCACCCGTATGGGTATCTGCTCACAGTTGATGAATGTGTTCCCTGCAAAACAGTGAAAAACATAAAGAAAAGGATGTAAAAGGCAGTCAAGTTCAGTTTAACCACTATTTAACTAACATGGCAAAGACTTTGACCGTTCCTGATCAATAATCCGAGCACAAGGACTAAAAAGAGTATAGGCTTTCAAGCAGTTTCCATAGCAATGAAGGTTCAACATTATTTGCTTGTTGATACAATGCAAGGAGAATCGCATGAATAGTCGGGTCAAATAAAGCCTAAAGGAAGAGGAGGAGGAGGAGGAGGAGCAAATGCAGTATAAAAGCCAATACAAATATCAACGACACCATCCTACAATCCAACAACTGGGCATATTATATGATGCTGCCAGAAATCCCAACTCCGTCACCGGAGCAGTTGACTTTCTTCTCTTGCTGTATCAAATCTTTCAATAGAGTCATGGTAAAAACAAAGAACACAAACCTTGCATTGTTCTGCTCCAGGACGCTTAGATTACAAACAAAGGAAGTTGTTACCAACCCAAGTTAATGTCTAAGCTTTTGTATAAATGCAATGGAAAGATAAAGACAGATATTCTTCCAGCTCAACATGCCGATTGAATATATTACATAATATACATAATGTTGTAATTTCAGGATATAAAGCGATAAAAGAAGGAATCAAATAGTGGAGCGGTGACTCACCTCTGACAAACGAAGTACTTGCAGGATAAATAGTCTTAAGCAGAAAAAGACCCAGATCAGATTAGATCCCAATCAGCTCAGAAAAGCCACAAATCATGCAGTCGCCTAAAGGAAAAGATAAACTTTAACCAATGTCCTTTGTATATCTCTCTCTTTTCCCTCTCTTTTTGATTACAAATGTGTAAACTATTATTCACACAACACGAGAACAAGAAAGAAGAACGAAGAATAGCAAGATAATCTTTAGTTCCAAGGAATGGGTATTCTTCTAAATTCAATATGTTGTTTCGCAGGTAGAGTGATACGTCAAGAATTGTAAGGCCAATACGCTAAGAATTTGGGACGGAGTACTTAAACTGTACGCAATTTCAAAGTCAAATTTAGACAAGTAAACGTTTACAAACGAGATAAAAAATTAAGAAAAGAGAAAAGCTTTCAACTTTTCCGCCTTTCCTTCCTCGTTAAAACCCAAGTTGATTCTGATGAAGCATCATCAAAAACCCAGTTTGGGTTTTTAATCAACTAATAAATTCCTCTGAATTTGAAGACGTTCATGGGGTTCTTGTAATTCTTCTACAAGAAGACCCCATGCTCTTCCAAAAAAAAAAAAGTGTAAAAAGCTATGGAAGTTATTCTACCTTTTATCTCTTCTTTTCTTTCTTTTTAGTTTCTATATTCCCAAATTACAGTGTTGATTGTGGTAGTCGGTTTTAAGTTGGGGTTGACGGCTTGACGCGGCTTATGTGGGGTTTTATTTAATCATAAATCCTAATTATAAAGTCTCAAAATTCAAAAACACGCTTTACAAAATAAAGAAATAGAAAAAAAAAAGAGGTATCAAAAATAGACCAAAAGAACGGCTTTTTAAAGGAAAAACTATTGAAAGTGGAGGGCATCACCGGCTATTGTGGTAAAGATTCCAAAGTGGTTGAAGTCTAAATAATTAATATAAATAACTAATTTTGATTATGATAATCTAAGATTATATTTAATTAATCCAAATAGGACTTTGAACAGTCTTAATATAACTAACTAATGCTTTATTATATACCACGGAAGGATATATTGTCATCATAAGGTTACATGTTCAAATTACGTACACAATCTTTTTGTAAAAATAAAAAAAGAAGGTTGCTTATATCGTAACTTTTCACATATCTCTCCGGAGTGAGAACTCTCGTGTACTGAGTTCGTTGACTTTAATTAAATCTCATTGACAATTGTAAACATAATTATTACTAGGACTCCATTCAATTCTAAAATCTAATATGAACTAGTTAAATTTGATCAGAAATAATAACTTGATAATTATTTTAAATTATCCATTTGAGTTTGAGTTTAATTAGTTTAAATTAGAATTAATAGTTAGGTTAATTCTATTTGATCAATTCATGTGCCATCTCTATAATATGTATGTTTCGCTATTATTATTTTAACATAAACTATTCATAAATTTAACTATAGGCTTATACGGCTATTAATCATCGGAACATATTTTGTTAAAATAATTTAATAATTACTTAAAATACACCTTATTTATAATATTATAAAACCCTTTTAAAATAATTCAGAATAAAAAGGCATTTAAAAAAAACAATAAAGTTCGAATCTTACCTTAAAGTTATTACCGCCGCTCTCACATTTGATAGTATTATCCGGTGACATGTTAATTTCACTTTATAGTTTCTTCTTTTCAAGGCATTTGGTAAAGTTAATTTCTTTTCATATGTCTCAATTCAGCGGCCAGCTAACTACCCAAAATCGATGGTTTGAAAGTTTCGTTGAGCAGTTGGATCATCACGTGTTTGTTTTGTTTTTTTTACTTTAATGTCTTTATTACAAGACACTGGAATAATTATCCAAAAAAACAGTTATACGTGTTGACCCAAATAAGACGGATCTAACTTCTAGGCTGTCGGAGACAATCAATGTCGGCTGAGCCGGTTAAACTGAAAGCCTAATATGATGTAATTACTTCCTCCAAAAACATTAGTCTTGCTTTCTTAAATGAGCACTCAACTTAATCTTGTTTTAATTCTTCATAAAACATAATACTCGTTCGAGTTCAACATGAAATTATATATTCAAGCAAGTTTAGCTAGAAATTCTGTGTTTAAGCTTAGGATGACTTGAAACCAATTTGACATAAATGGCAAATGTAGGCTGACCTATTCAACCTGCCTAACTTTGATCAAGCTTGATCAGGTCACGGGTTAAAATTGTTTGATCCGACTAAATTACGGGTTTATTTTCAAACAGTCATATTTTAAAAGATATATATTGTAAAGTGAACACGTTCACTGTTCAAGTCATTAGATCAATTTAACAGCTTAGTCTAGTAAGAAATGTGTGAACTCAAAATATCAGAAAGAATATGCATAACCGAGGAAGAACCTAATCGGCCTTTTTCTTTGGACTACAAGGGAACAAACGTTTATTATTGAATTCACTTGCTCTTATAAATAACAAGGAAGTCAATGCACGTGAAATCTAAACGTGCAAGCGAATTAATTAGGGACGACAATTTTCAGTTCATAGGTTATAATTTAGTTATATTTAATAAGTCGGTTCATGAGTCAAATTCAAGCTCGTACAAAATTGAAATCTAATTATTTTAAACAAAATAACATCGTTTTACTTAGAAGAGTTAGGTTTCTGATAAACTTAGGTCTAAATAATCTAAACTTTAATCTAATTAAAAAATTAAATTATATATATTTTAATTTAAAAGTTATTTAAAAAAACTTAGGCCGAAGATGGGCAGCCCATTGCTATCTCTAGAATTAATGCTATATACATGAGTCAAGTGTTAATCTCGTTCATAATCCACTAGTCACTATTGAACTTACTTGATCAATAAACGGTTAACTAATAATGTCGAAGAGCATAAACATAGCATTTCCCTTTGATCATGCGCAGCAAAACGATGTAGTTTCCTGCAAGGTTGACATGAATATTAATATTTGTTTTTAAGCGACTATTTCACTACAGTAGTTTAAGCTGTTGTGTGAGTTCAATTTAATTGATTTTATATATTGGCCAATGCACCCTCTCAAATGAAAGCCTTTTGAACTTGAAACTTGCACAGATACACTCTACCCTGTGCTGAATTAATTTGATGATAAATAAATAGGTGGTAGGATTTGAACTCAAAATTATTTGGTCATAAAGGCTCTGATATTATATTAAATGACTATTTCACCACAATAGTTTAAACTAATATGTGAGGTCAACTTAATTAATTTTATATATTCGCTAACATTTGTAAATTCGCCGCCTAACGGACTAATTAGAAAACCAACCTTACACTACATAAGTTGAAATATTCATAAAAATCAAAATATAAGTATAAATTTAAATTGAATTAGATGTGAATTTCATTAAGATTTAAGTGACTTTTATAGCTACAAATACAAAACAAATTTTAATATTTTTCACAAAAAGCAAATATTTTTTAATTTAATGTTAAGAAACTAATCATTAATATTAACATTAGATTATTAAATAATAAAAAAATTAATATAGTATAATTGCTATACAAAAAGAGAGATATTATCCATCTTTAAAAATTAATTATTAAAATTTTATAAATATACACTGTTATGTAAATAAATGTTAATGTCAATAATTAACATAAAATTATTATTTAAATCACAAAACCTTAACATTTAATTCAGATGTTATCCTCGCTTTTACTTGTTAACACACTACACTTATTAGTTAAATCAAAATTTAATTTCTTAAAAAAAATTCAAATATTCTCCAAGTTTATGCATTGAATTGAATATAAAGGAAAATTTAGGAAACTTCAGGTGTTGATAATTATTGTTGTTATACTTCATGTTAGTGCCATGACCATAATTCCATTGTCGTCTAGTCCGGTTAGGATACCTGGCTTTCACCCAGGCGACCCGGGTTCAAATCCCGGCAATGGAAAAGCTTTTTGCAAATATGTTTGATACTGTGTTAAACGACGTCGTAGTACGCAACCTTCAGTTCCACTCCACGTTATCCCTTTTCCAGTTTTTCACCCATTGAGCCACATTGACGACACCACCAATCTAATCTGCTTCCATAGGAAGAAGAAAACTGAAGAAATTGGATCGAAAATGTCGGTCTCAATCTCTTCTCTGGCGTCCTCCCTCTCTTCTCTCTCATTTTCTTCCCAAATTTCCCAGAAACCAAACACGCTTTCCCTCCCTCGCTCTCAATCGTCTTCTCTCTCACTCTCTTCCGGTAATCTTATACTTCGAGTCACCGCTACAGTCGCTTCGCCGCTAGAGCCCGAGGTCGCCGACCTCAAGAAACTGGTGAAATCGAGGCTTCCCGGCGGATTTGCCGCTCAGCCTATCATCGGCACCGGTCGCCGTAAATGCGCCATTGCCCGAGTCGTTCTTCAAGAAGGTACCGGCAAGTTCATCATCAACTACCGCGACGCCAAGGTCCACTCTCTGTCTATCTTTCTGTTTTCGGGTTTTAGTAACAAAGCTTTCTCTATCTCGATGTTAAGTAGTCTATTGGTTGGTTGAATATGTTTAGTGTACCAGATCAATTAAGCACATATTCTGAATCTGCTAGGCGAGGCTGTGATTTAACTGAGTTGGGATCGAATAGATAACTGAAATGGTAGCGTTTATGAAACTTAAAAAACGGTATTCTATATAGTGTGGCGTGTGGTAGGTTGTTAATTGTCAATTTCGAGTCTATCAACACCCCAAAGGTCTTCACTTTAAAGTCACCAACTTAAAGGTCTCTTGGTTGGAGGCTGCAACTTATAGTAGAAACTTGTTCGAACGGTTTTGACTCACCTTCGAAACATGTTATAACCTATAAATACCATTTGGATCAAATCCTTCACTTGAATCAAACCCTCACTTGGTAGTTGAATCGAGGTTCTGAATTACGAAGCCGCCAAATGATTTACTCAAGCCCATGACTTACGGATCTTCCATGCATTCAAATATATGTTGGACACTAGAGTTATTTCTTTCATTGTTCTTCCCTCGAGCTTTTTGATCTAGAGAATTAGATGTTACAAGTGGTTAATTGGGTTATGAAAGGTGTTGAGTGCCTCTAGCATTTAATCTTCGCTCTTGGAGGAGAAACAATAGATCATGTTCTTTGTTAACTCTCTATGATCATGAACTGATGAATATAATCTTGCATTTGATGCAGCCAGGATCTGTGAATTCCTGGAACACACTTTCTTTTTCCTCAGGAATGTTTGACACACGTCCTGTAATAACAATACGGTTTGTTGATGATACTTTATGCAGGAATATCTACAAGGCAATCCATTGTGGCTCCAATATGTGAAATTCCCATTGCAAACTCTAGGGTACGAGACCAGCTACGACGTGTTTGTTAAGGCACACGGAGGTGGGCTGTCTGGTCAGGCTCAGGCAATCTCCCTTGGCATTGCAAGGGCATTACTAAAGGTGAGTGAAATTCACAGGGCCCCATTGAGGAAGGAAGGGCTCCTGACTAGAGACGCCAGAGTCGTTGAGAGAAAGAAGGTCGGTCTCAAGAAAGCTCGCAAAGCTCCTCAATTCTCTAAACGTTGAAACTGGGGGGCAAATTCTTGTATTGTACACCTTCTCTTATCAGCCTCGGATTTCTTTTTTTTTCATTTCTTATCATGGTGGAATAGTGTGATGAAGTAAATTTTCGACTCGACTTTCAAACTTCGGCAGTATAGATCCGTTAGTTAGAACAATATGAATAAATTTGTAAAGTAGTAAAATGGTTTAGGGCTCGAGCAAGTTGGCTGGATTTCAGTCTTTTCAGATGAGTTCAGTCTTTTTTTTAAATAATATCACTTTAAAATTTAAATTAAAAAGAAATTAATTGGGTTTAATTCAATCAGATTTGGACTTGGGCCTCAAGTTTTGGATTGGGCTCAGCTTGGTTTGAAGACCGAACCGGTTCAATATCAAACTTATTAAAAATTTTATTTGAAAAATCATATTATAATAAGGAAAAGGAAACGAGGCTGCTTCAGTATTCCGCGCGGAAAGAAAGCGCGTAATAAGATAAAAAAGCATGACGAGTTTGACTAGTCAAATAAAGGAAAGACAGCTGGCAATACTCTGGAAGAATCGTGAAACGTTCACGACTTTAATATGAGGAAATAATTCTGACCGTCCAATTGTAGCACCCGCGTACTTTCTACGCCAAATAAACCTATAAATACCCCTCCCAAGATAATTTACGGAAAGATTCTTGCCTTCTTGGTGCTAGTAACGAAGTCGTAGGGCTTGCCTCTCTCCAACTCTGCCTTGTTTTCTTGTTTCGCCGTTTCTATTTACTTGTTGTCTGTTGATGCTATCTTGTTAGGACTTGGGATATGGTTTTCTGATTGGCGTCTGGATGCTTAATTCGCTTTCTTTGCGGTAACGCCATATGTTTGATGCAACTATTGTTGGTATAGTAATGGATTGCGACTTTGTTTATGTACCCTCATGTGATTTCTAGAAGGTGGATCCCTTCGTTCTTGGTTTGGATTCATATGGCTGATGAACGATCGGAGATATCGAAACTGTTGGATCTGATCAGACGAGATCTGTAAACCGTTTCTTTGTTTTTTTTTTCGATTCCCGTTTCACGGTTGAATATGACAAAAGTGGAGACTGAGGTGCAATTACTTGGTCTTTACAGGGTAAAGATCATATTTAACTGTTCGAGTTGGAGAACTATGATTCTTGGATAGAGATCGTCGATGTGTGATAGGAGTGAGTTGGAGAACTATGATTCTTGGATATATATCGTCGATGCGTGATAGTTGTTCTTTTGATATAAAGTGAATTTGCTGATTATTAAGGTGATAATCTCGGACATTTTTGTGCACGCATTCTTTAGATATAGAGTGAATTTGTTGATTATTAAGGCATCTCATAACATTTGATTTCATCTAAAAAGCGTTGATGCAATTTCCTCGGCGACATGATCGAGAACTATTTGTTACCTTGTCGTATTCACTATGGCCACATGGTTTGATCGGCTATCGTTATGATTGGATAAAATCGAGTGATAAGCTAGAACGCATAGCATATAGAATCCTTTCTACGTAACAAGTTCCATTTTTTTGTGGATGGTACATAGATGGAAAATATCACTTTCAAGATAACAGGGTCCAAATTCATCTCTGTATCCTGAGGTTGCTTATAACTTTTGAGATTCGTCATGGTAACTTCTGTCTCTCCCTTACCAAGAAAAGTTTCAGAATTTTCATGTTTCTGGTGATTGGGTTACTGCACTGGCCTGGGGTGTTTACAGAGAGCAAGCGACTTGACATTTCCTGTAGAGATCTATTTTTGGTTGATCTTCAAATAATTTGTAGAAGGCGTATCTCTTGGTGTTAGGTCTGGAATTGTTATATGACGTTATCTACTTTGGGTTTTCAACAACACATTTGTAAACTACTTTCAAACAGATTTGGGGTTAGCCTACATCGGGTGTGCGGTTCTGGTCTTAATAACTAGAAGGGTTTTGTAATCTTTCTTGATGGAGTATGTTGTTATAACAAGTCTTCGTTTGGTTGTTCTTCTGTCTGATCTTCGTTGTTGTGTCGATTTTGTGCTTACCCAAACCACTAGTCATGGCTACGCTTTTATTTTTCTTTTTACGTTAGCCTTTTGTTGATTATTGGGGGATATTCTGGCTATATCTTGATTGCTGTTAAAACATACTATTGACGCAAAGAGTATCAAAATAAAACATAAAATCTAAAATTTTGCATCAGTTTTCTTTCTTCCGTTATAAACAGATTTAGTGCTATTTATGTAATTGCATTCGTCAGGGGGGTGTCTATGTTATTGAAGACATATAATATCTTGGTTGCTGTTAAAACATTCTATTGATGCAAAGAGTATCAAAATAAAACATAAAATCTAAAATTTTGCATCCGTTTTCTTTCCTCCGTTATAAACATATTTAGTGCTATTTATGTAATTACATTCGTCAGGGGGGTGTCTATGTTATTGAAGACAACTTAACCTACATTTTGCGACGAGTCCTTGTGGTTATACTGTTTTCTGTCATGGTCTAACGCGTAGGATTTCCACGAATAAGTACCATAACAAGGTGGAATTGACCTTCTAGGGTAGAAGTGGTGATACGAGAATACGAAAACACAAAGCAAGCTCAACCACTATGATGTGAGAGGCATAGTAATCTACTTTTAGGTGGAATCTCTGGGTTCAGGCCGCTGTCTTGCTTGGTTTTATGGGAAGGGGTTCATCTTTTTTATTTCTTTCATTTTTCTAGAGTGCGTTTTTTGCAAATCTAGCATTGACTATGACAAGAAGGTGCAATTGATCTTCTAGGATAGAAGTGGAGATGGGAAACCCAAAGCAAGCTCAAATCTACAAGCCCAGAGTTTGTTTTGTTTGTCTATTTCCCCTTTCATATATTTTTTGTTTTCTTTGCCA
>JAOTAY010000002.1:1978204-2001355 GCA_025629805.1 Erythroxylum baracoense | reverse complement strand
AAAAGAAAGTAAAAACAAAACTTTGACGCGCTAGCTTACCTCTCTGTCTCTCTCTTTGAATCTGAATCTTTTGCTTGTGCTGAGACTTCTGATCAATAGGATAACAAGGGAGGAATGGCGAACTCGAGCGCCGACGATGAGGAGCTAAGGAGAGCTTGCGAAGCTGCTATTGAAGGCACCAAGCAGAACGTCGTGTTATCGATCCGAGTCGCCAAGAACCGTGGCGTTTGGGGCAAAGTCGGCAAGTTGGGCCGCCAGATGGCCAAGCCTAGGGTTCTTGCTATCTCTAGTATGCTCCGTTCTCTTCTATGTTCTGTTTTTACCTGATTTGCAGCTGTTTGTGTGTGTGAATTCTTTCTGTTATTTGCAGTGCTCTACTGCCGAGAGAGAGAGAGAGAGCTAGAACTGTAGTTGCAGGTTAAATGAGCACGGAAGTGGGAAAAAAGTTCGTTTTGACCTGCGTAGCTCAAATTCCTTGTCGGATGTTTCAAGTTTTGTTGTATGTTTGTTGGGCAATAAACGCGGTGTTGATTAACTTCACTGTATTTGTCAATGGATGTTCGTTTTAGCATTGCTAAGTCTATCTTTTCCAATCGGACTGTTACTTGTGGTACTAAAAGTTTTAATTTCTGGAGTAGAACTAATTCAATAGTCTTTTAGGTTAGTTATGGCCAGTATAAGGAGTTTTAAGCTGTTTTAATATACCTTTTTAGTTGTGAAATTATGTTTGCTGTGGATCAGCAAGGAGCTTGATACGCTGAATTAATATATATCATGATTATGGTGTCTGGGTCACTCTTTTGCATGTCGAGTTGTTTCTTTTTGTAGAATTGAGAAGCATAAAATTCGTGCACATTGTTGGCATTTTTTTTTGGATTTCATTTCCTTTCTCTATCATCGGTGAACAAGGCGCCGGTCTTGGCTGAGTTGTCCCATGGTTTGTATGATCGATGATTATATTCATCTGCAATTGGGCTGTCACAATGATTATACTCATCTGCAGTTGGTAGCTTGTGTGGTCGTTTTTTTGGCACGATGTTATCAGTGACAGTACTTGATTTGTGCAGCAAAAACAAAGGGTCAACAGACTAAAGCATTTCTTCGAGTCTTAAAGTATTCCACTGGAGGAGTTCTTGAGGTATTGTTTCAATAAGTTTAAATAGTACAATAAAAGAAATACAAAATTTAAAAACTTTAAAATTTTCTAGGGTCTAAAACTTTATGGACAGATATGAGTTCTTGGTCTTTGAGCATTAGATATAGTGGTTCTTTCAGCCTGCATGTTTGATTCAGGGATTTAAGAGTTCAAAATGGGCTAATTTTTTTCTTTGATTGATGCCGATGCCGATGGATCCTAATTTAAGTGGTAAGAAGGTTAAGAGATGAAAGTTGATTTATGCCTTCTCTTTTGAGATGGATGTGTTTTTTGATTTTTCTTCTCTAACATACTTTTATTCTTTGGCTTGTGATGTCAGACAGTTCAAACTTGAGTTCTAAAGGATATGATTTTTGGTTTTGTATAAATATCAAGCTGGGAATGAGTGGCACAATCTCATAATCCTTTTATGAAGATGTTATGCAGCAAAGTTTTAGCAAACTGCAGATTAACACTTTATTTTTTCCTGTCAAGAGTTGTAATATTATGGTTTTGTTTTGAACTGATCGTGCAGCCTGCAAAGTTGTACAAACTTAAGCATCTCTCAAAGGTGGAGGTTATAGCTAATGATCCCAGTGGGTGCACATTTACCTTGGTAAAGATGCATATTTATGATCCTGAAAAGTTAGTATGTCAAATGTGGGTTTTCTGCTAAAGGACTATTTTAGGAGAACTTGATCAGCAAATGAATAGTTTGGTTGCTTTGCACTTTGCATTTCCTTCTCCCTTCGTGTGATGCGTTTGACTGAGCTTTTTGCAGGGATTTGATAACCTAAGGAGCCAAAGTGTTGCTCCTCCGCAATGGACTTTGGTTAACATTGATGATAGGTAATAAGGAACAGCTCGTTATTTCTCTTCATTCAAATGCAGAATTAAAATTCTCTGGTACCACAGATGTTAACTTAGCATGAATTTCATATTTTGAGTAGATGTTTCATTAAACTTGCCAGAACTTTCATGTTACAGGAACCGGCTTTTGTTCTGCATCTTGAATATTTGCAAAAATGTCCTTGGCCGGCTCCCAAAAGTGGTGGGCATAGATGTGGTAGAGATGGCGCTTTGGGCAAAGGTGTAACTAATTTCCTTCCTTGTCTTAAAGTGTGTACCAAGGCTAATTCATACATTCTTGCTTTCAGTTATAAGAATGATGCTCTAGTACTGCAAATGAAAGCTAGTTCTCTTTAAATGAATATTGGTTGTTAGAACAAATTATATAAAAATTTATTTGGCTGAGGCTTATAGGACTAGCCAATTAAAACAACAGAAGACTTGGAACTGAAAATGAATAATTGCAGGGCCAAGAAAAGATTTTTGTCGGAGTCTAAAACACCATACAGTTTAACTTTCTTTATGAAGTTGGCCATTTATTGTGGATATAGTAACTGTATTCTTTTGTTGTTATACCAGGAAAATACACCTGCAGTTAACAAGCAAAGAAATCAGGAAGAGGGGCCTGTTGAAGCTACAGTGTTGGAATCTGATTTGAAAGTGACATTTGAAAAAGAACTCGTCTCCCAAGCTGAGGAAGAGGACATGGAGGCTCTTCTGGAAACGTATGTGCCCTCTTTGTATTCTGAAATTCATCCTTATGAGTTGCACTTTTGATATATTAAGACAACAGCAATATACTCTTCAACAAACATGGAGATGAAGCATGAACAATAACCTTTCAATCAGTTCTGTGTGAAATGGCACAACTAATCTGAACTTGAAGTCACTTGGTGATGCCCGTAGGCTCTTAATAAATTAGCAGGGAATTGACCTATATGCACTACATCCTGTCAATTATAGTTGATATAGTCGATTTATTTGGGTTTTTAGATGTGAAAAGAGACCTATATGGAACATAGTCAAATCAGCATAGTATACCCTTCTATTGAGCCACTTGGTACATAGACTTTCAGTTCTTGTCTTTCATCCATCATGGGATTGTTATTCTCCAGCTTGGTATCAGTTAAGCGTATTGTTCTATCCTACTCATGGCTCTTATGTTGCCAAGTATGAGTTTTCTTTTCCCCATAAATCTTTACTTAAATCAGAGGCACCCGCCTGATAGCTAAATTGATTATGTTCGCCTCTTTTACCTTCTTTCCTTGAAATATAAATTAAACTTGGTGCTCTTGCCTTTTTTAATCATTCAATGGCATGCAGTTATGTCATGGGTATTGGTGAAGCTGAAGCATTTTCTGAAAGGTTGAAACGGGAGCTTCTTGCCCTGGAAGCTGCAAATGTGCATTCAATTTTGGAAAGTGAGCCTTTGATAGAGGAGGTATTTTCTGTAATACTTGATAGAGGTGCTTCTGGTCAATTTTTTGGTTGAAGTAAGAGTTAATTTTAGTGCTAATATTATTGTTCAATGTGATATTGTTTATAGTTTTATGCTATAGTTCAGAATCTACTTATATTGATCGTTATCTTGAGATTGTTCGTTAGTACAATGTTCAATATCACTATATATGATCATTAACTACAGTGTCTTCTTCTGGGCCTTTCAGGTATTGCAAGGACTTGAGGCTGCTACAATTTGTGTTGATGACATGGATGAATGGTTAGGCATTTTCAATGTCAAACTTAGACATATGAGAGAAGACATCGAATCGGTAAGATTATGCTTTAACCCTTTTCATAACTCTGTTTGTGTGCCTGCTTGGTTAGATTTATGCACTAGCATCCTAATGATTGAGGTCCTAATTTGACTACATTATTGCATGGGGGATTTACCATGCAATTGTTTGGAATGCTGCGTCATTCATAACTGGAAATGACTGTTGAGTATGTCTGTCTGTCTGTCAAACTGAGGGTTAGAAAATGATGTAGGGAGCAATAGCCTTAAGTGGTGTGTTACTATTGTCTGCAAACCTTAATGTTCAATCATGACTTACATTCATACTCTAAATTTGTATGCATTCACACTCTTAAGTTGAATACCTTATTGATCAGTCAGTGTTTTCATTACTCCTCTGATGATATCCAGATAGAGACCCGTAACAACAAGTTGGAGATGCAGTCCGTAAATAACAGATCACTCATTGAAGAGCTTGACAAGCTACTTGAACGACTGCGTATCCCTTCTGAAGTATGATATTCATTATGATCACTAAGTTAGTTGATTGCATTTTAGCCATCTTGTCCTAACAATGCTCTGTTATTTGCAGTATGTAACATGTCTAACAGGTGGGACCTTTGATGAGGCACGGATGCTTCAAAACATTGAAGCATGTGAGTGGTTGACTGGTGCTTTGCATGGTCTTGAAGTACCTAACATTGATCCAGTCTATGCAAACATGCGTGCTGTATGTGCTTTGCCACCTTTCTCTGTCAATTTTCACCAAACTTAACAAAAGAACAGAATGTTGCGGCACAATTGATTTTGCATCCATGGTCATAAAATGATATTAGCCATTTTAGTTGCTGCCTTTACTCTAGTTGCTGGTAACATGATTCACTACCCTTAGCGGATTGTATCTAAAAATCATATTAATATTCACCTGTTTGTATATTACAAGGTTCTTTTTGTTTCATATCTCTAAATCATCTTTTTCTGAAGTATTGACTAAATATCAACAGGTAAAAGAGAAGAGAGCTGAACTTGAAAAATTAAAAACTACTTTTGTCAGGAGAGCTTCTGAGTTCTTGAGAAACTACTTCGCTAGTTTGGTGGATTTCATGATAAGTGACAAGAGTTACTTTTCACAGGTATTGTTCCCTCTTCAGTCTGTATCTTTTCATTGATGAGTGTTAATGTCAGTACAATGATTCTTAGCAATACTTGTGTGCTTACATTAAGCAGAGGGGACAATTAAAGAGGCCTGATCATGCTGACCTAAGGTACAAGTGCAGGACATATGCTCGCCTACTTCAACATTTGAAGGTTGACTCACAAACACTTACTTTGCTATTTGGAGCTTTATTTGTCTCTCTTACTCATCAATTTTGGAACATTCACACCCTATGTTTTCAGAGCCTTGATAAGAATTGCCTGGTTCCTTTGAGGAAAGCATACTGTAGTTCTCTTAACTTGCTCCTTCGCAGAGAGGTTAGAAGTGCACTCCTTGCATAATGCCTTTTCAATAATTGTTTACTTCATTCATGTGGAGTTGATAGGGTCATGTTTCTGTACACTATTCTTTGGTTTTAGGCTGTATTGCTGAAGAATGACCTGGTATTCTTCTGCTAAAGTTTGAAAGTTGTCTTTGACAGGCTCGTGAATTTGCTAATGAGCTCCGTGCGGGGACAAAAGCATCGAGAAATCCACCTGTTTGGCTTGAGGCTTCTTCAGGAAATCAAAATGCTAGTGCAGATACTTCAGCAGTTTCTGATGCTTATGCCAAAATGCTGACAATTTTCATCCCGCTCCTCGTGGATGAGGTTATACTTCTTCTTTTATGAGTAGATTGCTTCTGTTCTACTTTGCGTAATGATTGCTCATCTTCTGTGGCCCATATTGCAGAGTTCTTTTTTTGCACACTTCATGTGCTTTGAAGTTCCAACACTTGTTCCTCCAGGTGGTGTTGCTAATGGAAATAAGAGTGGAAGATACCATGAAAATGGCATAGATGATGAAGATGATGATTTGGGTATCATGGATATTGACGAGAATGACAGTAAAGCTGGTACACTTTTTTAAATCCAACCTTAGTCCTGTTTGAATTTGTAGATGATAGTTTAATGAAAATTTTCCTTTTGTAGGAAAAAATTCCATGGAGCTGACAGCACTAAATGATTCTCTTCAGGATCTACTTGATGGAATCCAAGTAAGACTTACACTCTGTTTTTAGTTTCAGTTTTCTTTTATGTTGGGCTCTCTTTTAAAACAGTTCTATGAACATAAGGAGTGAGAATTACAGGTTCTTATTGTTTCATTCTGTTTAGCTTATGTTACAAGCATGCATATTCTTTGGAAAATTGAATAACTTGAAATTTAGACAGCTGTGGATCATTTGGAAACCTTTTAAAGGGTAGCAATGTTCCTTTTACTGAAACTAAGCTTGGTCATTCTGATGCTTAGCTAATACAGATACATTGTTACCAATAAGACAATTATATATTTTGTTTGCTTGTTAGTAATCAGTAGGTAACAAGGATGGGTAATTGCAGCTTCATTTCAAATATTAATTTGACTTTTGATTTGACTTTGGAAAGGATGTTATGTGATGAATTTAGGAAGACTTTTATGCTGTGGTTGATTGGGCCTACAAGATTGATCCTCTGCGCTGCATATCAATGCATGGGATCACAGAGCGGTATCTGTCTGGTCAGAAAGCAGATGCAGCAGGATTTGTGCGTTTGTTGCTTGGTGACCTGGAGTTGAGAATTTCTTCACAGTTTAGCCGTGTATGTCTGGCTTGGAGAAGAAATAAATTTCCACATTACACTTCAAATATGGTTTTGGAGGTATATTTAGCTTGTCTTCTTCATTGCAGTTTGTAGATGAAGCTTGTCACCAGATTGAGAGAAATGAGCGCAATGTGAAGCAAATGGGGGTCTTATCATACATCCCAAGGTAATATCTAAATCTACAACAAGTGCCAAAGTTCACTAAAGATGTCAGTGAATTTGTGAGTGCTGCATGAGTATTGCATATCGATTTTGGTGCTGTGTTTCCTCATCTGGATAATTGACAAGAGCATCAGAATGAAATGCAACATTTGGCCATGCAAAGATAGAAGCAGTTTTAATTTCCAAAAAAAAAAAAGATAGAAGTAGTTTTTGCTTGCTATTGAACTGCTAGGCACATATATTTGTTGTTGATAATGGAAGTGCATGCTGTCTCTAGAGAAGATCGACAAAAATTATTCAATGGTATGGTCATAACTTATGGCTGACTTGAAAAACATTGTGAGACAATGAAAAGCAAAAATGGAATATGCAAACAATGAATTTCGATGTGAACAAATGAGATAAGTTATCAAAATGGATGGTGAAGGTATATACAATGGATTGTCGTCCACACTGTTGAACTCAAAATCAGTTCTTGATAGTAATTACTGTGAATTGGGCCCTACATTTTTTGGTTTAAAAGTTATGATAATATGCTGTTATAGACTGCTGGAAATCAGCTTTGGATGATGTTTGAACTTTTCTTCCCCCGTTATGTATTTAAATATGTTTTTCATGATGTAATCTGAGTTAGCCTATAGCATTTGTTGTGATTGGATCTCCTTTTTAGTGGACAAAGAAAACCCTGGTTAGATTTATATATCTGGCATACCCAAGTGTTTAACAATTCAATTTTTCACTTTGCTAGGACCTTACATTTTTAGGGATATATTATGACATATGAAGCTTATAATGTGACTGCTATGTGTTATTTAAATAATGATTTTATACCTGCTTTATATCGCTTTTGGTCCTGCTAGATTTGCAACTCTTGCAACTCGCATGGAGCAGTACATTCAGGGGCAGTCGAGGGATTTAGTTGATCAAGCTTACAGCAAATTTGTAATAATTTTAATATTGAAGACAATGTTATCTCATTTTGTGTTTTACTTCCTGGTTATTAATTCTTGGTACTGCTGTTTGACAGGTGAGCATCATGTTTGTGACTTTGGAGAAGATTGCACAAACAGATCCAAAATATTCAGACATCTTTCTTTTAGAAAATTACGCTGCATTTCAGAACAGGTTTCTTATTCTATGGGTTTGCTTCTTTTTTGATTTGTAAGCAGTGATCATCATGTCTTCTTATTGGAAACTTACATGCAGCTTGTACGATCTTGCAAATGTGGTTCCTACTTTAGCCAAATTTTATCACCAGGCCAGTGAAGCGTATGAGCAAGCTTGCAACCGCCACATAAATATGATAATATATTATGTACGAAGTCTTACCCCTATTTTTGACTGCATCGTTAGCTTTGGAACTGCTAATGTTGTTGAAAGATTCTGTCTGTTACATTGTGATGAAGTTTGCTTGGCTACTGCAGCAATTTGAACGTCTTTTCCAATTTGCTCGAAAGATTGAGGATTTGATGTACACAATAACACCAGAAGAGGTCAGTTCTTTGTGACCATAAATTCCATTTATTCATACCACATAGCTATTTAAAACATTCGTGGTTGTGCTTGATACGTCATCCTACTGCAGATTTCTTTTCATGTAAAAATGTACTTTTAGTATAAGTATCTTTGAGTTATTTTGAAAAATTATGAAGAATTGCTCCTTTAGATATTTTGGCTTGATTGCCTTGTAAATGTATCTCCTTGTTTTTTAATAATAAATGTTTCTCCGTTTCCTCTGTGGTTAGAATGAATAGGATAAAAATGAATGAAATTGGGCATTACGTCCATCACCCGCATGTTCTCATTATGTTTATTTGGATCCTGCGTTCTTCTTATTAAACTGAACGTTTGTAGATTTCACTCACACACCTTAGGAGAAAGGTGAACTTTCAAATGGGTGATAAGCTCGCATCCCTTGCAATTAAAATATGTGCTTGCAAGTTGGTTTTAAATTTAAACATATAGGTTTAGAAAAAAGGATGATGTAGTTCGTAAGGAATAATATCATTCAGATCTGTTTGTTCTTGCTTGTCTGTTGATGCTTGTTTAAGCCCATTTCCTTCTGAATTGTTTATTCATTACTTTTGTCATTCTTTTAGATCCCATTCCAGCTTGGGTTGTCGAAAATGGATCTCAGTAAGATGTTAAAATCTAGTTTATCTGGGGTAAGCCAGTTTAATATCTCTCCTTGTTTTTCCTGGTCTCTGTCAAACAAATGTGGTGTAACGATCACCATTCTTCGCCACAGGTTGATAAGTCTATTAGTTCCATGTATAAGAAGTTGCAGAAGAACTTAACTTTAGAGGAGCTGTTACCTTCTTTGTGGGACAAGTGCAAGGTAAGGTCTCAACCCCCTTAGTCTCCAAGATGAAAAGCTTTTCCTGAAGACGTGGGGCATCTAATTTAGTTGCGGAATATAGCAGAGTTCCTTTGTTTCCATGTTCTTAAATTGAATTAGTTCCGTGTGTTATCCATTTATTTTGTTTTCACTGGTAGAAATAGAAAACTATTAGGGATCATGATTTTCTAGTAGAACACCAGTAATATCAGAATCTTAACCAAAGGTAAAATTACTCCACTTTGACATCACAGAAGGAGTTTTTGGACAAGTATGACAGTTTTGCGCAATTGGTTGCTAAGATCTATCCCAACGAGAACATTCCATCTGTGACAAAAATGAGAGAACTCCTGGCCTCCATGTAAAGCATTGATAAAGAGAGCCTCTGTTGTATAAAATTAGCAGTTTCTTCCATAGATCTGTATTAAAGCTGGTGTAAGTATTCATTTTATTCATTCAGCAAAATTTTCTGCTGCACATAGTAGTTGAATGAAATTTGTTTTTGGCATCACCTATGTAGGATCATCTTCCACACTTTGCTGGTGTTATGCTTGCTTTTTTTCGATTTTTGTATCGTTTTCAAGTTGGTTTGATTCTGAATTTACTTTCTTTGTATTGATATTCAAAGTAGATGAAACTCAATGTTAATAACCTCGCCTATTCTTCTATTGTGTCAACGTCTGTTTCCTGGCAACTCTCCACCAAGTGAACAGCCCCATACATGTAGAAATTCTTCATCTTCTTCAATAATTGCCAGTGTGAAATGAAATAGAAATGTATACTTCCTAGAAAATTTATGAGCTTTTTTGGGTAATCTCATTTCTTTTATGCTATTTTTGTCTTCAAAATTCTTCAATTGTTTCATAATTTCTGGGAACAGAAAGAAATTGAACGGGCAAGGAAGCACCCAAAACAGAACAACTGAAGAAAAGGTTATTCAGCACAAATGAAATCACTTGTTTCACTTTTGCTATTTCTATCCTGTTTCAATACATCTCATCTTTACATTTGTGAGATTTACATAAATGTGAAAAGTGAATGTTTCAATGCATCTCATCCTTACATTTATGTGAGATTTACATAAATGTGAAATTTGAATGTGTGGATGAGATGGTTGAAACATGATCGAATGGTAAAAGTGATTTCTTTTGAGGCTTTAGGCTTTAGTGAAGCCGACGGCGAGAATAAAGAAAACAAATAGGAAATAGACCTTTGATCGATTAAAAGTCTACGCGTGGATATTCCCAAGGGTTTTAATGTGTAATTTTGATGGATCTATTTTTAAATAACCCTCAATTGTTAATACAAAAATTGTAGTTAAAGAATAGTTATTTGATAATTCTAGATCATTTGATTTAGTAATTGAGCAGATCAATTGGTTCAAATTAATAGTTAGACGACATACCAATATTATAACAACAAAAAAAAGTGATGAAACGGCATCGTTAGATCATTTGGTTCAAATTAATAATTACATATGACATGCTTAAAACGAAACCAAAATAAATGATGAAACGACATCGTTTTGATTCATTAGGGGAAATATCGTTTTCATGACAAATCCGTCTCTCCTCCGTTTTCTTGTGGAAATTTGAAATCCTCTCTAGGCCGCTTTCAGCCACCCCGCCGCCATTTCAGTCGAAAAAACTTGCGGTAATGGCCCTCTCTCCTTTGCTGTTTTTCTCTCTTGTAACGACAATATGGACGGTCTTGGTTTTCGTTGAATTCGTTGCTTAGCGCTGTTTTTTATTTCTGGAATGAGCTCTGGGTTGCAAATAGTCAAAGTCAAAAAGGAAGGGAGGGAAACATCAAAGAATCTGAACATATGTATTGAGGTAATGTCATCCTTTCCCTATATATAATCAAGGAGATTAGTAAGTGTTCAAGCTAATTATGAGCATGGTAATGTAATGCTTAGATGTTTGTTCACTTTGAATTGATTGAGTACTTATGCTAGTTCTTGTTGTTTCGTAGAAAGAATGAGTTTTAAGTTTACAGAAGGTGTTGATTTAATTTAGTGTTGACACGTGCTCATTGAAGTGAAGGCGAAGGTATTAGAACAGCAGACTCAACTTCACCTATCTTCAACCAGTGAAAGGTCAAGAGCCCAAGGGATATGGCTGTTGCACTGACAAGTTTATGAAAACACACGGTCCAATAATCAAAGCCTTTTGTTTGAGGTGTAGGAAAGATCGTAAAATGAAATAATGAGAGGGTAAGAGATTTCAGGTATATATATCTATGTAATAAAGTGCGTAAATTTGGGTAATTATTGGTAGTTGAAAGCTTGGTGTTCTCTGTGGAAGGGAACGTCAATTTGAGAAAAGAAGGTGGGGGATTTTGTTTCCTATCTTTGTGTACCTATCCCATCATTTTCCCATATGCCAATCCTGTTCCAACATTGTTGCTGTCATTTACATGGAATTGGGAGACGGAATAATTGTTCATGTTGTCATGGTTACCATTTTGACCTTCGCTGTGGTATAATTAACTCTGCTTGTCTACGGAATAATTTGAATTGGTCTCTTGAGGCTTGAATCCAGATAGTCCATTAGTCATGCTGGCATTAAGCTGCTGAAATGCTTAATTCTGCTGAATTCTTGGATCATTTATGCTGCTTGATGCCTCAGTAACTTTTTATTCTCGTGCTTAGGGAGAACAAATTCAAATTTGAAATGAATTGTCAACTGGGATTATTTCAAAGATTTAGTCCGAGAAACCAATCTATTGGTGGTTTGGCTTAGTCTGTTTTCTCCTTGTTGGAGTCTCGATCCATGTTTTAAATGCTTTGCACGGGCCATGATTTAGCATGGTTTCTATTTCTTTCTGAATTCTGAGACCTTTTCACAGTTTCCTTTCCGTATATTTCTCACCTATTGGTACCGCCATGTTTCTTTTTTATATATTTCTCATTCTTGTTCTCTGTCTCAAGTTAATGGTTCAGTCCTCCATTCCCAGCTATTGATATAATCCAAAATGCATTTGAAATTATTATCACAGGTTCTCACTTGAAGTTAACAGGTCACTGTAAGGAATTCCCATTGCGATTCCTGCATTAAACCAATTTATCAATTTCGCAGATTTCCGTTATTTTAGAATCGTAGCTTTGCTAATTGACCTGACACTTAAACACCCTCAGCCCACCGGAAAAAAAGAAAATCTAGTCAAAGACCTCAATTATTACGGTAATTTAACCTATATCTCCCTATTCCCATTTGGCAACCAAGGAATTCCCAACTTTGTTCTTGTTTTTGGAGTTTGTTTAATATATGCTATTGAAAGCGTGAATTGACAATTTCAAATTTATCCCTTTGCGCATGTGACTGTGTAAGTCATTGATAAGTGATAATTTATAAACTTTAAATTTATGATTATGATTTATGTTCTTCTATTCTCTACATGTTTATAAATTATCAATTATGATTCTGAATTATATATATATTTATATGTTAATTGTTTTAGATGGACAAGCATATTCTTTCAGTGGAGAGTTATAATTCAGTATGGGAGACAAATGGAAACTTCTAATCTTGTACCAAAATTTTTGATTGCTTCTATGATAATTGGTGATGAACTTCCACTATCTATAGTTAACACCAAAAGATTTAGGATGTTTTGCAACTCATTACAACCGACCTTTAAGGTTTCAATTCGGGATACATTGAAGAAGGATATTATGAAGATATATAAAGATAAGAAGAAAGAAATTTTAAGAACATTGTCAAGTATTGAAGGACGAATTGCCATTACAACAGACATGTGGACAATTGATAACCAAAAGAAGGGTTATACGGTAGTGATGGCACATTATGTTGACAATGACTACGATTTATGCAATAAACTTTTGAGGTAATTTATATTCTTTAATATTGTTATCATTTACTTTTTCATCATGTTATAATTGATGTTGGTCATATTTATACATAATAGATTCATTTATGTGTCGACACCGCACACAACTGAAAGGTTGGCAATTGTATTGGAAAAATGTTTGATCGATTATAATGTCGACACCAAATTGTCCACTATAACAGTCGAAAATTGTAGCATAGATGATGCTATGATTGAAAGGCTGAAAAATAAGATACAAGTTGGGAATTTGTTGCTTGGCGGAAGGTTATTTCATATGTGTTGTTTTGTGTATATTCTGAATTTGATTGTGAAAGATAGGTTGGATATGATAAAAGAACCAATAGATTCGGTTCGAAATAGTGTAGTACGTTGGATTGCAACACCTAAACGAGTTGAGAAATTTGAAGAAACTACACGATAATTATGCATTCCGAGTATGAAGAAGTTAGTTTTGGATTGTCCAATTAGATGGAACTCAACCTTTAAGATATTGGACTCGGCAATCCAATATGTTGATGTGTTTACCAAACTAAGACAAATAGATTCTCAGTATACTTGCATGCTTACAAAAGACCAATGGAAGTTGACTAGAGAACTTTTTGTGCGAAGTTGAAATTATTTTATTCCGCAACTGAATTGTTCTCAGGAACTAAATACCAAACTTCGCAATGTTGCTTTCTTACTGTGTGTAAGATAAAGAAAGCTTTATCTGATTGGATGTTTAATTCCAATAGGGTTATTTGAGTTATGACAGAGCAAATGATGAAGAAATTGAATTCTTATTGGTATATGGTTAGACATATTATTGCAGTTTTATCTACGTTGGATCCTAGATATAAGATGGAGGGGGTTAATTTTATATATAATGTATTGTATGGTGATCAAGCTCAAGAGCATATAAAAGTCATTAAACAATTTTGGTATGATTTGTTTAATGATTATCGACTCAGAATAGACAAAATTCAAGTTTGGGATTGCAGTAATTTAGGTTGTTTAGCTCCGACTTCAATTTTAAGATTGGACTCATCTTCTCGTAACATTTTGTCACTTAAAACTTTCAAAATTCATGAAAGAAAAAAGGATTAAGACTTCTAATAGCATGATGGAGTTAGACAAATATTTGATAAAAGATTGTGTGCCTGAAGTTAAAGGTGAGTAGTTCGATGATTATTATGGTGGAAGAATTGTGGAAATAATTTTCCGATCATGCAAGTAATTATATGAGACTTATTAGCAATTTCATCATCTACTGTTACTTTGAAGTTTGCATTTAACACTGGTAGTTGAGTTATTAGTTCTCATCCTTATATCGTCGAAGCTCTTATATGTGCCAAAAATTGGTTAGGTGATGAAGATATTAAGGGTAAATTCTTTTTTTGATATATTAATTTTGTTTATTTTTTATATCATCTTACCTTATATTATTTTTTAATTTGTATGTTAATACATTCATAGATACCGATGCGGAGGTGACTAGTTATACACATATTCATACTCATCAATCAAGTGGATATTATTTTGATAAAATATTTGATAATAAAGGTATTTATTATCATGTGCTTGATATTCTTTTAATTTTAATGTTATAGTACTAAGTATAATGTTTCTACATACAGAAAAATGGTGCAAACTATTGACAATCCTAACTGCAACGATTAATTGTTCTCTTAATCTCTATGGTCTCTACTCTCTTCAATCTCCAATCTTAAATTTCATTCTCTCACAGCCGCACACTCTTAGTCGAGAATATTATTTCATGATTTTACCTTGATTATTTTGTAAATTGTATCATTAAATTATTTTTGTAAATTATGTCATCAATTAATAAATTTTATTTGTAATTTTAATTAATTAAATCGATCATTTTAATTATGATCATTTTTTCATTTTTTATAATCATATTCTCATTCATTATAAAATTTCAATTTTATTTAATCAATTAAAATTTGTAATTTTAATTAATTGAATTAATCACTTATATTTTTTTCATTAGCTATAATCTTATCTTTTTTCATTAATGAATTTAGTTTATTTTATCTATATATATATATATATATATATATTATTTATTCATTATAAAATCTTAATTTTTATTAAACAATTGAAATTCGTAACTTTAATTAATTAAATTAATTACTTTAAATTTTTAATTAAATAAAATTCTATTAAAAATTTCAAAAAATTAAAGAAGTCCAAGCTCTATCGAGCTAGGCTCTGGATTGAATCTAGCCTAAATCCGATCTGAACTACTGTCATCCTCAATCATGTCCCTGGTTTGGCTGTTCTAGTCATTCTCTTGTTATATTAAAAAGTTGGGCTTCGGGCTTGATTTGAGTAGACCATCCAATTGGGAAGTTCTTTGGAGAGAGCATCGAACTCAAAGTAGAGCTAGATTGCTGATTTTGAGTTGCTGCCTTGTTTATTCTTTCTGGTAGGTTAAAGCCTATTCATCTTTAGAGTTTTCCATTAAAAATTTCTCTATCGTGGTGTTTTTCCCTCAGAAATCTGTCAAGAGAAAGGCTAATTTTGAACATAGTAACAAATTGAGAGAAAGGCTTCAAGCTTTAAGGAAGGAAGCTGCTGAGAATGCACGGTAGGGGCAGGAGCATTTTTTATTATGTTTCTTGGTTCATTGACTGACTTGTGCATGTCTTTGATTCAGCAGTTCAACATTGTTGATAGCTGATACTCTATAACCATTGAGCGATAGGTGATACGTAAATTCTTTTAGGGAAATACGATCTAAAATATGTTGCATATATGTCATGGCTATCTTTTATTCTTGTCTGCCATTTTGTTTGTTCATCTTCATGTGACTTAAGATTTACAGGATAAGCTCTTTCAAAAACTCCAATAATATTGAACCTCTGATATACTTCTTTGAAGTTGGAATGGACTTTATCGTCTTCTGCTTGTGTTTGACTTCAATTCTCTTTTGGTTAATCAGTTGATTGCGTTCATACCAAAAAGGAAAGTGAGTTGACAACAGCATCACTTCCAACCTACCTCCTCGTAATCGAGGAAGGTTAAAACAACAGATCAGAACCAACCGGGAATGCAATAGAAGGTATATATTACATTAAATCAGTACAGAGAGGTGGACTAAAGATTCTCCAAGATGTCCTGACTAACCCAATAGTGACCGTGATAAAAATCTCTACTTTCTTGTAGATTCGCCACAAGATTCCAAAAGCAATAAAAACTTCATTCTGAATTCCTGTTGTTCCTTTGGTCGAAATTGGGTAGATTAGGTAGCTGAAAAGAAGTTTGAGGAAACAAGCATCATGATGATTGGTTCTTTTGATTATGAGGAACCAAACCAATGTAATGTTCCAGGATCTATCATGTAAGGAAGTGTTGCATTTGAGTAGACAACGATTCCTTCCAGAAAAGCACGTAAGAGCAATTGAAAGATAGGTGTAGGGGGGCAAAGCTTTCCAAATGCATGTAACAGAGGGGAGACCCATGAAAGTGAGTTTGTCTTTGTTCTTTACCTTTTACTTGATGGTAAGGTTAGGGGTTGCAAAGTAGCCTGAACTCTTCCATAGAAAACAAAGTTTGATTTAATTAGGTTTGAGTCCAAAATAAAAGAGCTCAAGTTTTTGTTTTATGAGGTTAAACCTAAATTCGCTTAAATTCAGGCACACAAAAAATTCGAACTCAATTTAATTCAAATTTGAATCAGTCGAATTTGAGCAAATGTTATAAATATTATACTAGATTTAATTTTAATACGGTACAATATCTATCAAATATCCTTTTAAACAATTTTTTAAATTATAAAATAATTATTAAATATTATAAACTTGTAAAATAGTTACTTAATATATCATATGACAACTATCTTTTTATTCTCATTAATATTATTTTGTCACATATTTCTCACATAGGCAATCACCATAACAATTAAGATTAAAAAATTTATTTAATTCTCATACAATATAAAGTTAAATAATACAAAAATAAAATAAAGATATATTTTATAATAGTTGAAAACATATAGTAACTTTTTTCATCATTTTGCAATATGGAATATATAAAATTTTAAAAACCTAAATTAAATATATCTAAATTATTTTAAATCAAAATATTAAGTTATGTAATTTATAATCACTTGTGTATAAGTTTTAATTATATAAAAAATTTATTTTTTTCTAATTAGAAGAAAATTTAATTTTTTAAAATTACAATTTAAATCAATATTTTATCCATGGTTTAAAAAAACAAAAATTAATAAATAAAACAAAAGCGCTAGTAATCGTCTTCTCAACGTATTATCTTAATAGATAATTAGGAGTAATTAATAAATCTTCGAAGCTAAGGTTCCCGTCTTTTTCAAACATTTCCTTTACCAAATCAAGCCATTCGCGTACCCGAGATTCTAAATTACAATTTTCCCGAAGACTAGTGAGGTCTTCTCTCCCGAATCCTGATCATGGATGTTCATGGAAAACAACGCGTCGACGGCGGCGATACCTTCTCTGACGACATGCCCTCAGAGTTGGGCTACTATAGCGACAGCGATCCCGACCCTGCTGAGGATTACAGTATTTTGGAAGAACTGGAAGGAGACGCGAAGCATCAAGAACGAGAAAAGCCCTACAAGGTATTGAGAGAAGAAGAAATACGTCTATGCATGGAGGCCGACGTGTCGGAGGTGTCCAACGTTCTCTCCATATCGAAACTCGAGGCAAGTATGTTACTTCGTCACTATAATTGGAATATTGGCAAAGTACATGATGCGTGGTTTACTGACGAGTTGGGGGTTCGTCAGAAGGTTGGTTTGTTGGAGAAACCACAAGTAGTTTCTGACGACAATAGTTGCAAAAACTTGTTGACATGTGGGATTTGTTTGGATCATTGGCCTCGTGATTCGATCAGATCAGCGATTTGTGGACACCCCTTTTGTTGTGAATGTTGGAGACTGTATATTAAAACGAGCATAGACGATGGACCTGGTTGTTTAATGATGAAGTGTCCTGAACCTTCTTGTTCAGTCGCAGTGAACGGAGAAATGATCAATGAATTGTCGTCCGAGGAGCATAGAAAAAGGTACCGTCAATACCTTCTTAAGTCCTATGTAGAACAAAACAAGAAGAGGAAATGGTGTCCTGCTCCGAATTGCGAGAATGCTATTGATTTTGATGTCGGAAACGCAAATTTTGACGTTACCTGCGCTTGTTCTCATACATTTTGCTGGAATTGTGGTCTTGAAACACACCGTCCAGTTGGTTGTGACATTGTAGCGAAATGGGAAGAGAAGAACTTAGATCAGTCCTTGAACGAGACATGGAAGAAAATTAACACCAAGCCCTGTCCAAGTTGCAATCGCTTAATTGAGAAAAACGCAGGGTGTATGCACATGATGTGCGCATCACCATGTCGCTTTTCTTTCTGCTGGTTATGTCTAAAGGAGTGGTCTACCCATTGTAGAGGAGGTTGCAATAGTTATTGTGCAAGTCCTAATAGCAGAGAAACCAGGTCTTTGAAACAAGATTTACTCAGATACCAGCACTACTACGATCGTTGGGCAGCCAACGAGAGGTCAAGGCAAATTGCCCTGAGATATTTAGAGGAAGTACAGAATATTCACATCAGAAAGATGAGAAACATTCTTCGCCAGACTGAGACTCAGCTTAGCTTCCTGGTAGAAGCCTGGAAGCAGATAGTTGAATGTCGACAAGTGCTCAAGTGGACCTACGTATATGGATTCTACTTGCCCGAGAACGAGCCTGCCAAGAAACAATTGTTCGAGTACTTGCAGGGGCAGGCAGAGTTGGGTTTGGAAAGGCTTCATGGTTTTGCAGAGAAAGAATTGGCAATGTTTATCCAATCTGCTAAGCCAGGTGATGAGTTCAACGAGTTTCGCTGCAAGTTGCTTGGACTTACAAAAGTAACCAAAAATTACTTTGAGAATTTGGTTAGAGCATTGGAGAATGGTTTGTCTGATGTTAATTCTGATGGGAGTTGTAGCTCAGCCTCAGATTCTGGTAGCAGCTCAAAGAAGCAGAAGATAAATGCCGAATCAACAATCTGTAAGTAACAAAGATTGGGCATTTATGGTTGATCAGAAAACAGAGAGAGCAGATATTTTTATCAGAGACAAGAGTGTTGTAGAATATGTAGTTTATGTCATGTCAATTCTGGAGCTGCCCATATGAATGAGTGTTGCATGTTACCACTATTCGTGAACTAATCTTATGTTCGTACATCTTATCTCTATGCAACTTAAAAGGCCTTTACTTTCATCATAACTTCTAAGAGGATTTTTCATTTATGTTCATAGTAATTTTTGTTATTTCGAAGAGAATTGTTAGACTCTAAGTAAAGATTTTAATAGTATCTCTTTCCTGACCAATTGATTCTTTCAATTCAACTGAATTCAAATTATCAATTTTAATTAGAAATAGATCTTTTGATAAGTTTAAAAATTAAGATAAAATTTTAAAGATTTGACTATATAAAAAATTATATATATAAGTTAATATTTATTTTGATTAATTAATATTCATATAATCTCATATTTACATTTTTATAAATAATGATTAATATTTTACATGTATTAATGTAAGATCACATTTTTATTTCAAGATATCTTTATATGTATTTAATAAATATTCAATAAATAATTAATACTTTATATAATCATTAAGAGGTTTAAAAATATGAGTTCATGAGTTGGGTATAAATTTATATTTTTTATAACGCGTCGAATTTAAATTTAAATGTGAACTTTATTTATGGGTAAATTAAATATAAATTTAAACCTTAAACAAAATTAATTAAATTTGACATATAAAGGACTGCTTATAAGCATCATAAAGCAACAATTATTAGCATAAAGTCTTAATATTTATAGCTATTTTCAAAGATATGTCTTGTTTAACTTACCGTATGCCTTCTGTGAAATTCTAATAAATGTGATCTCTCTCCTCTATGTGTATATATATATATATATGTTTTGGTAGTATGTACGATGGTCACTATGCACATGAGCACGACTTTATATATTTTGGTAGTATGTACGATGGTCACTATGCGCATGAGCACGACTTGATCTTTATAATTTCTCAAGAGAAACTACTACGAAATTCCCATAACCAGCTGTTTCCTCACCAATGCACAACTTGAAAACGACTTCACGTGTCTTTTTGTATTCAACTTGTCGAATCAGAAGATAAGAAAGAAACACCATCGTAAAAGTTTAAGGTGTATGGGCCTGTGGTGAACTAAAATAAGTGAAAAGCTGTAATCAATCGTGAAAGAACGTGGGATAGTGCTTCCAGGAAGAACAGACATATGCTTTACTCCAAGAAATGCAGCAACTTTTGTCTTTAGATTTGAGTTGGAATAGAAAGAATTTTAAATTTAAATTTGAGTTGAGTTGAATATAATTTGATTGGTTAAGTTTAAATTTAATTAAATTAATCATAAATATAAAATTAAATCTATACCTAATGATCATTTCTATTTCTATTTGTAATGATAAGACATGATAAATATAAATGAAACTTAGTATCTGGGATTGGGAGGAGAAGAAGGATCATAAGAAAAAGAAATTGTATTGAAAATTGATGGTCAACAAGTAGAGTATTATCTATGGATCTAATTCTCTTCTGTGATACATAAAATTTCTTGGAGCCTGTACTGTGACTATATATATATATACACACAAGTTGCCTACATGGCCCAAAGCTACATCTGGCTGATGATGCCATCAGTAGAAAGTCTAGAGAGGAGATACATACAGGAGGAAGAAACCAACACAGCCCCAGCAAAACAAGCAAGATCCAAACTATTTAGTAATGGTACGTTCTTGAATTTCTCCAGTAGTCCCACTTGAAGAATCATCATCACTGCATGACCAATCCTAGATTTTGCTTTTGAAACTGACCCCATTTCCACCCATGTTGGAACCGACTGAAACAGATACAATTTCAATCTGATGATTAGCTAATGGAAAGGAGCATCATTGGTCTTTTATGTCACTTTCCTATCTGGTTAAACAGTACAAGAGAAAGCAAACACCTTCAGGTTGAAGAGGCCAAACAGGTTTGATCCTGGCAACCAAGATCCGTTTTCATTCTCATTTTTTGATCCCACGAACATGACGTAGAGCCCAACCGCAAATACAAATAGTGCAATTCCAATCAAGAACATGTCTGCATAAGAATCATGGTATCAAATTTTCATAGAAACCAAACGAGTTTAAATCGAGAAACAGTGAAGACTTACATAGTATAAGACTAGATTACGTGTGCATATTTGCTGCATAATCAAAAAATGAAGAGGGGTTGCTGTACCTATGGCTTCAATAAGCAGATTTATCGTGTGCACTTGATCCAGACTTCGAGACAACGAATGGAAATAATGAAAATAGGACTCTAATATTAGAACGCAACCCTGCAAAAGTTTGAGGTTAGGATCAATTCAGATATGTTTGTGAGAACACGAGTAGCTTTAAATAGGCCATTATTCTTTTCTTCCAAAAGTTCTACCTCCACAAAACACAATACTGAACCAAATAAGGATCCAGCCACAGCGAACATTGTGAAGAATCTACAATTGATAACAACCTGCACAAGGCCAGGAAAAGAAGAGAGTTAGAGCTTGATCAAATTCTGTTTCGGCGTATATGGGAACTGCATGCATGCAAGAAAGAAAGTGACATATCTGCTACTTCAGACGTTACTCACCCTTTCAATGAAGCTCTGGGATTCAAATATCCAGGTTTTTCCGTTCTTAACTGGCCTCAGATTTCCAAAAAAGACGCGGCTAAGAGCTGTGAGCAAGGAAGCAAGATCAATTCTTCGACCAACCTGTGTCTCTGAAGAGGTCAAGCTCTCCAACTCAACCATTGATGCTTTAACAGCCACAGTTGGTTTCTTTCTCTTGTTATCACCATCATCATCTGCAGAAACCATTCTCTGACCTTTCAATTCGGACTTGCTTATGCATTTGACCTTAGCAACCGACGAGGACACTGTGGCAGGAGGAAGAACTCGACCCAGAAGCCTATGCGAACGTAGCAACCTTGTGGCTGCCATTGTTCTAGATGCCTTGGCGCTAAAGGTTTTCCCCCACTTTTTTTGTTTTGGTCGCTAAATGGTAAGTTTTAGTGACAAATACTTTTAAACGTTACAATATGTTGTCTTTCTTAGACGAATTTCTAGAAAAAAAAATCGTCTAAAAAGGGTGGGAAAGAGTATGTTTGTTGTAGTGGCTCTTAATTGTTTCTTTCTTTCTACAGTTTCTGGAATTCAGTTCAGTTCATATGAATGGTTTTATAGAGATCAATGTTGACGAAATAGAAAGGAAGATTCTCTAGCATATCTGTCCGTGGAAGGGTCAGCTACTTGACTTGTTCGCACTTCTCTGCTGCTCCAAGGAAATGTCGAAACTCTGACCTCAACGAACGGTGCTGCTTTATGTTCTTGAGTTTCAAAGTAACGTGTGGGCCCAAAAGAGTACGCACCCCGAACACGTGTCAAATAGTTATCATACGAGGAACTTTCGTTAGTGTATGGACTTTGGTCAGCTTCTTCCACGTGTTCCGTGGATGAAGGAACAGTAATTGTTCGAGTTTCGAGTATAATGCTGCGAGGAAGAGATAAACTGAGAATTTATGTACCAAGAAGTTTCATTAACCATGAATAAGCAGTAATCTAACCAATAAACAATGTGAATCGATGAATTGCAAGGTTCAGAACTGTCCAACCTGAACCTGGTGGGGTCTTGTTTATTGGAAAAGGTGCAAGGTGCAAGGCGCAAGCAGACAACTTCCAAACAACTTCGTAGGTGACAGCTAGCCTTGTCTTGTTCTACATACCAATGCCAATACGCATGTCATTACCAGGGCGGCAGGGCCTTTCACAAGGGCAACGTCCTGATGGGAAAGATAAACGATCTCAACATATACACGAACACCGGTACTTTACCGTCCAGCACAAAAATTATCATCTTGTACTCCACTAACTAGTTAGGGAAGACAACGACTGAATCAAATGTAACATTTTCCGCACGTACCATTGGTATCAATAAGTTAATCGTTCTCTCTCAGACCAAAACAATAGCAAGCACACAACAGGAGGCAAAAACAGAGAAAGTATGCGGAAGGTATAAACTAAAACACAAAAATTCAAAAATAGCCAACGGAGTATAACTAAAGACCCTCCAAACCGAGAAATTCCCATATCTTGGTTCCTTAAAAGATATGTCCAATTTAGAATTGAAGCAAGCGAGAAAGATGCCTTGCGATACAATCTCAAACAGCAAGGCCACATACTATATCCAAAACAACGATTAA
>JAOTAY010000002.1:1956364-1978104 GCA_025629805.1 Erythroxylum baracoense | reverse complement strand
ATTACAAAAAAATAGGTAGAAAAAAGAAACAATCTAACGCTAATCCTTCCACAATAGCAGAACCACAAGTCTTCAAACCCGTAACACGATCATCAACTCGGGACCGTAATAACCAGCTTACAATTAATTTGAGGCGGATCTAGCATCGAATTGATGCGAAATATCTCAACTTGTTGAATAAAAGGATAAAAGCCTGAATCTAAATTCAAACATAAATTCAATTAAATTATGTTAATTTTAGGTCTGTCAGACCCACTAGCATACCTTCATAATTGAAACAACTGGAAGTACAGGATTTTTCATCCTGTGATGGCCCAATTTTGTCTCTATTGATAGCATCACCGAGCTGCTTTGAGAATCCTCGTGCCCAATTGTAGATAACAAAAGAACATTGAATTAGCATGTCAACTAAGCATTGCATTTTCAAGGCCAAATTCCCAATTTCCCCACCACGCTGGGAATTCAACACCCAACCTCATAGGTTGGGGTTTAGGGGATTTCGCTACTCTACTCCAATGCAACTCCTAACTTCGTAGCAAGTTCTGCCTGCCTGCCTCTATATCCAATTTCCTCCCTCTTCATATTCCTGAGATTGTTCCATGACAAAGGCAGTAACCAAACTTGAACGTTCCAAGCATAGCAGAACAGAAATGAGGAGTGGATTCATTGCTTCTTCATAAAAAATTACTCAAAAGATGGCCGATCCTTTCTATGAAACTTCATTCAGAACAATCATGAGCTCCTATTGTAATAATTGTCTCCCTAAAGATCGACCTGTGTCTCCTCCTCCTGGCATTAGGCTACCCCAGGACGAGCAGAAGAGCTATTTAGTAAGTCTGATTGACCACTATTGCAGGATCCACAGAAACAAAACCCCAATATCCTAGAGAACTGATGCTGTGCAAATAGTAGACTAGCATCAACCATGGGAACAGGACAAGTAGGGCGTGATAAGTCAGTAGTTCTTAGCTAAAGGTCCAGCAGGAAAAAGCCTCATGATCAATGGTGACCAAAGGCAAGGCACACAAGGATTTGTAAGTTCACAATTATAGCAATAAGGAACTATGTCTTTCAAACAACTGTGTAGATATAAGAAGGCCTCTCAAGTTGAACATCAACTTACTCAAAGAAAAAGGCAGCTTTTGTCGGATGATATATCCTGTAAACCTTAGAAATCAATTCATGCCACTGATTAATAAGTTTCTATCTCAAAATGAGATATATTAAATTAGAAAGAATGAAAGCACTATAATTATGTGTTGAATTTATGTACCTCGAAATAATAAGCACTAGAAGCCAACAAGATGAATCGCACTTATCCAGATAAGTTTCAGAAAAAAGGTAATGCAACCAACAAAAAATGGAACAACACCAACCGAGGCTGGAAGACCAAGCACGGACCAGGTCAAATATACCGCGAAGAGTGGGCAAATGACCATGAAGCCCATGGCAAAGAAGGCAGGTGTCAATTACCCTCCGAGACATGTAACAACTAACAAGACTCCACCTCTTTGGGTTAAATTGTAGACGTAGTCTCGCTTAGAAGCAGGAAAGTCGCAAGACCAATGTAAAATATAGCCTCAAATGTAACATTTTTCGCACGTACCATTGGTATCAATAAGTTAATCGTTCACTCTCAGTCCAAAACAATAGCAAGCACACAACAACAGGCAAAAACAGAGAAGTATGCGGAAGGTATAAACTAAAACACGAAAATTCAAAAATAGCCAACGGAGTATAACTAAAGACCCTCCAAACCGAGAAATTCCCATATCTTGGTTCCTTAAAGATATGTCCAATTTAGAACTGAAGCAAGCGAGAAAGATGCCTTGCGATACAATCTCAAACAGCAAGGCCACATACTATATCCAAAACAACGATTAAGCAAGTTTACACAAGCAAATTGCATATAGGCCAGTTTTTCAACTCAGTTACTGCATCCAAAATCACCCTCGTACGTCAATCTCAGCTTCAAAATAGAAAGAAAAGTTGATTGATACCAGTCAGGATAGTATCCTTGAAGAAAGCTTCAATAAAGAAACTCACAAGATCGGCTCACTGCTCAAAAATCTTCAGATTCAAAAACAATAGAGAAACTTTAAGATAATGAAGTTACAAATTCATAGGAAAGGAAAAGAGACGATAATCTCAGTTTTCGGAGCAGTAATCCCGCCAAAAACTGACTGCAGTTTCTTTTGAAACCTTAATCCGTTACGATTGGAGAAGATAGTTTTAACTTTTAACAGTAATAGTAACGGTTTCACGTGATTGCTAATCGACCCCAACTTCAACTCGTGGCCCATTTCGGTGTTTTTTGGGCCTAAAGAAAGGTCCACTATTGGCCCAAATATAGAATTTCTTTGACTTGGACATTTCCTCATCTTTTTTTACTCAAACACGAGGTTGTTTTCTTTGGTCTTCAGGTTGAAAAATGTTTAATTCAACTCAACTTAGTATGAAACCGAAGGCAAGGCAACTTTGACTTCCCTTCCATTAAAAGAATAATTATTACAAATTAAAAGAAGAATTTAATTTTAATAATCGTTTAAATGTTAATTTTTTAAAAAATTAACATTTAAAGATCCTGAATATTTCAAATTTTTAAATTCAAAATATTAGTATTTAATTGTTAATTTTCTAAAAGATAACTTCCTTATTTTCACATAAATTAATTACAAAAAATTATTATTATATTAAATATCTAAGATAAGGTCAGCTCAATTATATATTTTAAAAATTTTAATTGTCAAAGTCAACATTCTTCAGTGCATAAGACTTCCTGCATTACGAGGATCTGAGGAGCTTTCTCCGTGTATTTTTTACAAAGAGGTTGTTTCTGTTATTCGAAAGGTGACCTTCTAGTCTCAAAATAGCAACTTAATTATTGGCCCTGCTTGGCAAATAACGGATTGTATTAATTGTTAGCTGATTCTAATAGCGGTTAGCTGATAGCGGATTATATCAACTTATTTGATCAGCAAATAACATTAGCTATATATTAAAGATGTTTGGTAAAATTAGCTATTTATTATTAGTTATTTTTTGTGTAAAATGACTTATGAGGGCAGGACATGACTTAAAATCTCATAAGAAATTAAATTTTAGATATTTAATTTTAAAAAAATTATGGTTATAGTTCTAATAAAAAATATAGAACATAATAATAATAATAATAATAATAATAATAATAACAATAATAAAATAAATCAACATAAAACCATATATTTTAGTTAATTAATTAATTATTTATTTATTTATTTTAATTATTTGCTTAATTAATTACTTATTTATTATAATTAATTACATGTAATTTTTATTATTATTGTAGCAAGCATCACAAGCGTGATAGTGGTTGTCGCGTTTAAAAAAATCAATTGGTTTGGTTGAATAAGTTAACCCACCAACTAATAACCAAACGAAATGATTAACTATTTGACTCCGAAACGCCAAAAAATGGCTGAAATACTACCTACCAAACGGGCCATTACGTTTTCAAATTATCTTTCAACTATGATTCAAACTTAAAAATTTTAAATTAAAACAAGTTAAACGGCCCATTTAAATATATCTTTGACATGAGATGCCAAATAAGCGCGTGGTGTGGTACACAAAAGGACCCAAGCTTATCCGAGAAAGTCACATTATATGTTGCAATCATTTTTTTTTTAATAAAGCAAACTAAACATATGTATGGTCGGTCTTCCATTGTTCAATTTGCTGCGAATAGAAACATATAAAAGTCGTGCTCGATTTCTTTTTTAGGTGGGACACAAAAATTAAAAAGAATCATCATTACGGTAAAGAAAAAGGAAATTCTCGAGTGGGAGTTGTATGATTACGTTGGGAGAAGCAGATGTATAATTAAAGCCTAATAAATTATCCACGTGCGGTTTTGGCCGGCAGTGAGAACCTATGTCATAATGCGTTGGTCGGAAGTTGAGAGTTTTAGACTTTAGTACAAAACCGGCGGAGATTGACCGCCTACTATTATCTTACGTTGACTTCCAATATTACAGTTTTGTCCAAAGACCTATAATACTGTCATGTGTAAATAATACCTGAGAGGGTTTTAGAGTTTTAATAGAATAACCTTCCTTTTTATTTCGCTCTTTTATTTCTCATTTTCCGTAATCGTGTTGAAAGGTCAACATTCTTCATAAAGACTCTTGTTGTGCACGTACTGGCATTTGATAATCGTACGTGGCCGGAGTCATTAAGCTTTGGTGTCGTGGGTTTGAATTTGGGAGACTGACCAAATTGAGAAGTAACGTGAAAAGTGCATAGTCTATTATAAATTTAGAGTATATACGAGATATAATTGCAATTTATGACCAACATATGGAATCTTACACTCAATAATATATCTTAATTATACAATTAAAAATAGGACCAATGATTATGATCTGTCGTATATAAATGCCAAAATTATATGTTTTAGTTGTCGTATTGATTCCACATTCATGCCCGCCTATTTAACACGTCTGGCTAAAATTATTAGTATAGCCTTTGATGTTGAAGGTGATAGTTGTGTTTGAGTCCGATTTTGAGTTAATGTGAAACGAACGACTCAAATTGATCATCCTATTCAGAAGCACGTTTTCAAGTTGTGAATCCCAAATTTATTTGAGCCACAAGTGGGTTCCAAACTCTTACAAAAGGTTTCAAACTAAAATCAAAGGTTCTAACTTGACTCAGCGTCCCCTTAATGGGAACTAAATTACTCAGGAAGTAGCAAAGAAGGGACGGTCACGTTGAAAATAGGAAATTCTATTTACTTGTACGAATTTACTTTTCAATATCATGGAAATAGATTCTGAAATTTGAAGAGTAGGATCAGCAATCGCACTATTCTTCCTAGGAAAAGTAAACAGACATCAAAGTCGGAAGGAACCCACAGTGGATAGGAAAATTACAAAAGTACAAACTCCATGAGCATCACAGATAATGCATGCGTTTGGACCTTTACGCGACTCTATTCAGGAGCAACCATTGTTGGCTATGTGGGTGGACCGACCATAAGCACTGACTTGTGTCGTCCTGACAGAACACACACATGATATCCCAACTATAAATAAACACTTCGACACATTCGACCCTCAACTTGCAAATCATACGATCAATCAGATAGATATCTGAGCAAATTACACAACCTACTGGTAGTCAAAGGTTTGCACTTTAACCTCTAATGGCTGCTACTTCTTCTTCTTCTTTAGCTTTCCCCTCTTTGCAACAACCGCAACTCCAGTCACTAAGAAAACAACAAAGACCATCGACTCGTCACTTCTCTGTTCGTCCCATCAACGCCTCTGTATCCGAGAAACCAGCTCCAGGGGTGAGTGTTTCTTCGCCTGAATCATCCAATCTTCCGATCAGGAAAATCCCAGGTGACACTGGACTGTTCTTAATCGGTCCTATGAAAGATCGATTTGATTACTTCTACAACCAGGGTCGCCAGGAGTTCTTCAAGTCGAAAATCCAGAAGTATGAATCCACTGTCTTCAGAACCAACATGCCTCCTGGTCCTTTCATAGCTCCTAACCCTCAGGTCGTGGCTTTGCTCGACGGCAAGAGCTTTCCTGTTCTTTTCGACTTAACAAAGGTCGAAAAGAAGGATGTTTTCACCGGTACTTACATACCCTCTACGGAGCTCACTGGAGGCTATCGAGTTCTCTCCTATCTCGACCCATCAGAGCCTAATCACGGAAAACTCAAGAAACTCATGTTCTACCAACTCAAGTCTCGTCGCGATCACGTAATTCCCGAGTTCATTTCATCCTACAATGAACTCTTCGACACTCTAGAGAAAGAGCTTGCAAGTAAAGGCAAAGCCATCTTCGGTTCAGCAAACGATCAAGCTGCTTTCAACTTCTTGACTCGATCCTTGTACGGCGTGAACCCAGCCGATACCAAACTTGGGAAGGACGGACCCGGTCTGGTTGCTAAGTGGGTGTTGTTCCAACTCGGCCCTCAACTCACTCTCGGACTCCCAAAGTACCTAGAAGATCTTACAATCCACAATTTTCGTCTACCTCCTGCTCTTATCAAGAAAGATTACCAGAGGCTTTACGATTTCTTCTACTCTTCTTCTGGGTTCCTGCTCGACGAGGCCGAGAAATTGGGCATCTCCCGAGAAGAGGCTTGTCATAATCTCCTGTTCGCGACGTGCTTCAATTCATTTGGTGGCATGAGGCTCTTCTTCCCAAATACCCTCAAGTGGCTTGGCCGTGCCGGAGCTAAGTTCCACAGCGAGCTAGCACAAGAGATCAGATCAGTCGTCAGATCCAACGGTGGACAAGTCACCATGGCTTCGATGGAGCAGATGCCTCTCATGAAATCGGTCGTATACGAAGCGCTCCGTATCGACCCGCCCGTACCCTTACAATTCGGGCGGGCCAAGCGTGACATGATCATCGAAAGTCACGACGCAGCGTTTAAGGTGAAAGCAGGAGAACTCTTATTCGGCTTTCAACCTTTAGCGACCAAGGATCCGAGAATATTCGAAAGACCCGAGGAGTTTGTACCCGACCGGTTCGTGGGCGAAGGAGAGAAGATGCTCAAGCACGTGTTCTGGTCCAATGGGCGCGAGACTGAGACTCCAACTGTTGCGAACAAGCAGTGTGCGGGAAAAGAGTTTGTGGTGCTCATGTCTAGGCTTTTTATCGTGGAGCTCTTCTTGAGATACGACTCCTTCGAGATTGAGGTTGGTAAATCGCCGTTGGGGGTCGCCGTCACCGTTACATCGTTGAAAAGAGCAAGTGTTTGAGCCAATTTCCATAACTTAGGGACTGAGATTCATAGTTTTGGAAATGTATAAAATTAGTATGGGCTTTTAAAAATAGAATAAGACAGCTATTAATCATTTAAATCATCAAATCTCTGCAATTTCATTCACGTGGTGTTACTGCTAAGGTTTAACGAGGTTGCCATGTGGTCGTGTCAGGAATTCTTACAATGTGTCTCACATTTTTTATATCCATTAAATTAATCTTAAAAAAGATTAAAAATCATGAGTTCAAAATCCATAAAATGTCACACCTTGAATACATCAAAACACAAAGTTGGTCAAATAAATTAATCAAATTTTATTAATATAATAATTCAACTTAACTTTTAATTAAAAGTTGAGTTAAATCATTATTGAGTCTAATATTTATATTATTTTATCAAAAATTTAAGAAATGAAATTTTTTAAAAACGAAAAAATGAAAAGGAATATTTTTAAAAAGTTTAATTTTTTCTTAAAATTAAAAAATTGAATACTTAATTTTAAATTATTGTGATTACACAATGGGCACGTGTTGAATGAGGAAGTGCGAATTGTGCACCAATCAATAATTTGATGCCCACTTGCATAGTGCCGTGCCAATTTCATGAAAGCTTACAGGTTGGAGGAATGGGGAGGAGGAGGATATGCTTTGGAAAGGGTCTAGTGCACATATTTCAAACACATTGTCAGGACTTTGACGCTTGGTAGTTGGTATCTTAAAATTGACATGCCATTAAGGCCTTGGTACTTATCGTTATCGGTTGGCTGTTGGGAGGTTTCTAATTCTACGAGCCATATAGAAGATATTATTACTAGTCATTTGATTCAGTTTCCTCCTCTTTCGTCGTCGTCTTTAATTGTTCCCAGAAAGTTGAAACATTTGAACATTCCTCATTCAAGATGTTGACTATGTGTTACATTTTGGTGAGATTATTATTGAAAATTATATTCAATTTTTTAAAATCCCCATTTGTGACTGAAAAATGTGATCAGATTGGTTTATGTGGTGTCATTGAACGAGCAGCAGGTGTGACTGAACATCAATCCTTCGTCAGAACCAAATAACTTTTGATATTGCCCGGCCAATTAGGGAACGTTCGCTTTCTTCAAGTAAGAACCAACCAAATAACTTTTGATATTGCCGGGCCAATTAGGGAACGTTCGCTTACTTCAAGTAAGAACCAGTTATACTAAGAAGATAGGACCTCTTGCACTTCATATCTTTTAAATTAGGACTAATAAATAATATAGCAAATTAGAAATAGATGATAAAAATTTGATAGAGATAGTTTATTTGTGGCCACTGACCAACCACAACCAAAAAGAAGTTGTCAAACTGAAAATGACAACAGGACAGAACTGCCAGATGTAAAGCACTATACAAACATTTTTATAATTAAAAAAAAAAAGGAGAAAGCGCAAAATGTGGTTGGCAGTTTCAAGCATATGTTTAGACACGATTAGATTTTCTCTTCAAGGTCCATTTTGTTAAAGAACTGTTTGCTTAAAATGCGGAGAGTTGCAGCATTGATGGTAGGACGAAATAATTAGCAACATTGGACGACATGTGGGTCAGTGTCGTCTTTGGAGTTGGATTACACAACTCGTGCTTCTTTGCAGCTTTAGAGATATGGTGGAAACAACTCCTGACTCTGGATATTTTTATACAAAAGATTCAATGGAGCAAGCAAATCTAACCGACTGAATTGTACAATGTTCTTGTCCCTTGGAGCACCAAAGAGAAAAGACGAGTCCGAACACGTCCTCCTGATGTGGGGGAGGGCCAAACGTGTTCCTGCTGAGAGCTACCGTGCTCATCATATTCACGTGAAGAAATTAAGATGGACTTTTAGTTCACTTAACCAAGGATCTTGTACCGAAACAGGTGAAGTAGTTTTTCCGATTTCCAGTGAGTCCATATTACTAAGCAAAGTCTTATGTTCCAATTCAGATTTCTGGATAGTTAAGCCTAGTCTCTTGTCACTGGGATTGGATGATGATGATGATGAAGAAGAAGAAGAAGGAGATATCTTTGATGAAGTTATGTCATTAGTTTCCTTGGAAGAAGCATTTCTGCCAAGCATTATCTCTTCTAGTTCAGCTGCAACTTCCACCATTGAAGGCCTCACGTCTCTATGAAATGCCAGGCATCTGAAAGCCAATTCGCCCACTTTTCGCACCGAGAAAAGGGTCCAAGCATCACTGTGAACATCAATCAGAGGATCTATGATCTCATCCAAGTGCCCATTTCCGATCTTGTCCATAGCAAAGTTAGCCAAATTAACTTCATTTTGAGATCTTGAAAAGTCCACCACTTTCAACGCTGTCACAATCTCAATAAGGACCACCCCAAAGCTATATACATCACTTTTGTCAGAAAGGTGAAAGAGTTGATGGTATTGTGGATCAAGATAACCTGGAGTTCCTTGTGGGGCAGTTGATATGTGGGAAAATTCAGTCCTGCCTAGCCTTGAGAGACCAAAATCTGCAACTTTAGACTTGAAATCATAGTCTAAGAGTATGTTGCTTGATTTGATATCTCTATGGTAAATAGGAGGGTCGAAGGAGTGTAGATGAGCAATAGCTTGAGCTGTTTCAGTGCCAATGGCAAGGCGAATCCGCCATGGAAGTCCATCACCTCTCTCCCTTTGTAAATGCTGACATAGGGTTCCGTTCGGCATGAATTCGTACACTAGGATTTGTTCTCCACGTTCTATGCAACATCCTAAGAGCCTCACCAAATTTGGATGACTCATTGACGAGATGAGCTTGATCTCGTTCAAGACCTGCTCAATACTATCAGTATCTCTCGGTTTGATTCTTTTAATGGCAACCCACAAATCATTATCGAGTTTACCAGAATAAACTGTTCCATAAGCTCCGGTTCCAAGCCTACGTTTCTCAGAGAAACCACTCGTAGCTCTCTCAATTTCTTTGTAGGGATAGACAGGGATGTTGATTTCCGTGGCCTTATTTATGGAGCTTTTTCTGTAACTTCCTCCCAGTTTCCAAGTTGAACGCCTCCTGATGAAACCATAACATACCCATGTGCAGATCACTAAAGCTGCTCCTGTACTGATAGTACCTGAAACATTAAGATTTTACACAGAAATGGATTAGCTTGTCTTTTGCCATTACACCAGTCTAAAAAGAAGTATAGAAGATAAGAAGAATTACCTCCTACTAGCACAACGATTCTAATTGCCCCTCCACATCCACCAGACAAGTACTTTTTAACATTGCAATCTGAAGAGTTTGAAGAACTAAGTTACGTTAATAATCTAAGATAAGAGTTATTGAATTGTCTAAAACCTGACAAATATTGAAACCAGAATGAAATGTCTTCTAACAATTTTTAAAAAAAGTCTAAGTATGTGCTCTATTGGAATTGGCTCTACAAATTGGTGTGGTATATTCGTATCATAACATAATAACATAATAAAGGACTAACATTTTTATTGAGACTACAACTCGTACCGAAGAAAATAGATTTATGGATACAATCAAACATGCCGTATTTATAGACAAATGTATTTGATTCTTCTTCATCATCATCACTTAGTTCTAAATTTCACAATAAAACGGAGTCTGAGGAGGTCTGATAGTACGCAGTCTTACCCTTACATAGTAGAAAGACTATTTCTGATAGACCCACATGCAGATGTGACAATAAAAGAGTGATGCAGGTTAAAGAGTAAATAAGTAAAATTAACATATTAAAAGATTATGTAAATAAAATTACAATAAATACACAAATAAAATTAAAATAAATACACAAATAAATAGAAACTATAGTAACATTAATAAAAACAAATAGGTAAGGCAATACACAAATAGAGAGAAAATAAATAATAATAATAATAATAAGTGCCAAATGGTTGATTGTGATTGTGATTAAAAAGCAGTCAGCAAAACTCACTCAATAAGTGATAGATGGTAGATGAAAAACTGGCAAATCATACTTTAATTGGGCAACTTGAGCTGAAAAGTTAAGTAAGACACAACGGCTAGACAACGGCTAACAAAAGACTAAAAGATTAGACAAAATATATAACATGATTTTTTGAAAGAATGTTAGAAGTCTCAATATCACCCCTGTCAAAATCGTAGATCAACCTCGAGGACTATTCCTCTATTGTAAACACTTCAAAGTCTAGACTCAAGTGGAGTTACAGTATTCGTTACTATCTTACTTAAAAAAGATTCATAGAAAAAAAAAGATAAGAGAAGAAGACGAATAGAAGCGAAAAAGTAGCTTCAACGCAGCATCAACTGGGAATGTAGACAGTGGAAGTATAAAGTATGATAATGACAGTATCTCAAACAGTAGACACGAAGAGAAGCGTGTTTAGTTTCTCAAAAAGAAGTGCGAGGAATTGACATACAAGTGATTACAGAAAAGAAAGAGAGAAAAAAATTCAAGCTAAATTAATGAAGCAAAATAGCGTAGCTGAGATGTTGTCTAGGGCAACGAGAAACAACTCAGAAAGTAAAAACAAGAGACTAAAAACTTAAAATTTGAAACTATGAAAAATGATATTATACATTACAAAGTTGCAAACTTTAGCACTTTTTAAAGGAAGAGCTTAAGTGGATGGTAGACAAACGCATTCGATTATTGGGAAAAAAATCAATAAATATTTAACGTTAAATCAGGATTAACTAGGCTATAAATAAAATATTAGGTTGAGCTATTGCTATTGAAGCATGTACTAGAAGGTGGTTGCTGAGATAACTATTTTAAAAGAGACTTCCCATACATTAGATAAAAGATAGAGTAGATCACCAAATTTTTTGAATCTATTGTCGAACTTATTCTAAGATCTCGGATTGAGTCGATGTTGATATATCGATTCAATTAGTTATCTATAATATTATATTACAGTTTGACGTTTTGAAAATAATACTGATAACATTTAAATTTTAATCAAATTAGGTTTTCAGCCATTTTTAGCATATATGTCATAAATTTAAATATTTTTAATTATATAAGTTAAATTTACTCAATAATTTAGATTTACAATGTGATTTTAAAAATAATTTTTTAAAATATAAAGATATAATTTTTACCTTCACAATTGATAAAAAAAGTCTAAATAAACTCTTATTGTTATTTTTATTATAAATTCTAAAATACAATGAGTGTTTTTTTAATAATATTAGAGTATAAGTAATATCAAAAACAACTTAGTTAAATTTATTTTAATAACGTTAATGTGAAATGAACACTATTCTAAAAACATTAGATTGTAAGATACTAGATGGCAATGGGCTGGCCCACGAGCCAACCTCCATCAAATTTTTTAAAATAATTTTTTTAAAATTGAAAATGCAGAATAATTTATTTTTTAATTAAATTAGAGTTTGGATTGCCCAGACTCAAGTTTACTCGAAGCCCAACTCTTTTAAGTAAAACGATATTGTCTTGCTTAAAATAATCAGACCTCGAGTTTACTTGGCCTAAGCCTGAGCCTGACCCATGGACCGGTCTATTAAAAATAACTAAATTTAAACCCATGGGTCAAAAATTGTCATTCCTATATACCATAATAAGAATAGACTTTTATGAAATGTTGAAATGTATGTCACACCTTAGGTCTTGTTAATGTCATTGTTTGAGGTCCTTTTCGATTTGCTTCGTACATTTGAAAATTGCATAAAAATTGTTTAAAGGTACAGTTACTACTCACTTGACAACTCAAATTCACATAATTACGTATACAAAGGACCCACTAACTCTATCCTCATTTATTTGCACTGGCAAGTACATTTTACATTAAGAAAACGACAACCCATTCCCTGTCGTTTCAAACCGAGGCTTGGCAAAACAAAGAAGTAAATTGGAGGCCGTTGCGTATGGGGATTGGTGACGAGTTAGTTGGGGAGACAAGAATGAGGTCAAGGATTGTAGGTTTGACTCTGTGCTTAGAATTTATAGACCCTATCGTTGAAATTTCTAATCTTAAAGCAATTTTTTAATTAAAATTTACTGCATTATTCAATTTAAAATAAAAAATTTGTTAATTATATATTTATTTAAAATTTCTATCCTAATTACTCTATTCTAATTCTATTTTTATCTCAAAATAATATAATTTTACTTTTATTTATATATAAAATGGCGTCATTTTAAGAAAAAAATAGAATTAGAAGAAGCTGATGTCATTATATATACACTCAAAGTTTTGCTTCATGCAATTTTCAAAATGTAACCATCACAAATGTTAAATTATAAATTAGGTAAATAATGTATTGTTAATAATAATTAATAACTCAGTGGAAGTTCCGGCAATTGAAACTTACCTTTCCGGCAACCGCCACCGTTGATGTATCCATCGCCGATTAGTCCATCTCTGCACTGACATCGATACCCTGGACCGTTCCAAGCATTGACTTTTGTACAACTAGCATCCTTGGAACACTTGCAATCACCTTGGAGCCACCATGTTAGCTCCATCACCTGAACATCCAAAGACATCCCAGGACCCGGGAGATACCCACCCGATATCGACGACAAAAGGTATTCACACTGTCGGAGAATCGTAGGCAAGGCGCCATAGTTGAAAAAGTTGGTGGGAGTTTCTTGATTGAAGCAACTTATATTGCTATCTCGTGAACACGAGAGCGTCTCAAAGTGAGTCTGCACGCTTATGGCAGGTAAGCTACAGGGTGTGAAGGCGCTGCAGTTGTACAAAAGGATGGCGTTTGAGGATTTTGGTTGGTAGTTGTGGGAAAACAGAGTGAGGAGGACTTTAAGAGGACGGTTGCATTTGGCTTCAATGTTGATCTTTACAGTATCTTGATCAACAAACTGAACTGGAAACCCTCCCAAGAACAAATCACCATTGGAGGTGCAATTCAAGCGAATAACGCAACCAGGTGAGACTCCAAAAGGGTAAGGAAGATGATTTCTTCCACAGACTGGGTTACACCTTGAAGATGCATCGACTGAGACTAACGAGGTGACCAAAAAGATGACAGTATAAGCTGCTTCGAAGATCATGTTTCGATTACATAAGCCTTGAAGAAAGAAGCTGAAAGACCCACCTGGAAGAGTTGAGAAATCGAGACGAAGAAAGGATATTTCTTCAAATAATTTTAATGGAGTGTTGATTGTGACTGGTGAGGAATAGAACATGTGAGGAGATTCTTCTTATCATACCTCTTTTAACACCGCCAAACCACATTGAATGACCATAACACCATTTTATCAACTTCAGTCTCTTTTTTTGGAAATTTTCCAGGTTTCTTGTTCAAGGCGTTCGAGCTAAATCATATGTAATAATGGTGGTTGCTTCTTCTGTCAGAGCTTTGACAGGCTAGTCCTTACTCTTCTTAGCATTTCGTCTTCCAATCCATGTCTTGTGCAGGTTAAAGGGGATATGTAATTCAGGCTAAAGTGATGGGTTGTTGGGAAATGCGTGTTTTTAGGTGAAGATTAGGTGGAGTTATATTTCTGCGTATTGTCTGTAGAATCCAAAAATAAAAGGAATGTAATTAAAAGAAATGATTATAAAACTTAACCCATTTATCCTATTTAATTGTAAAAATCTTGAGTCAATTAATAATGTGATTCAGTTTTTAACTTTTCGATTTTATTTACTTTAATAACTTTTATTATTACAAGATAATTTATTTATTAATTAATTGATCAATTTTTATAAACTAATTGATTTTTTAAAATCAAAATAAACTAATTAATTTTTATTTAATAAATACACTTCAAATTCTTCTATTCCAAAAAATAGTCTTCTCTAATTATATTCAAACTTTTCAATTTTATTTATTTTAAACTAATTTTATAACAGTATAATACATGTTTAAATTTTTAAATCTTAAACCCCTTATTTTATCCGTTTAACTTTCAATTTAACTTTTAAAATAATGATTAAAGGTAAAATAAGTCAAAGAAAGATGTAAAAATAATTGTAACGAGCAATTAAGTCTTCCCTTGCTTTGTGACTTCAGTAGGAACTTGGTAATTTTAAGAGGTTGTTTTATCAGCTGGGGTGTTGCTTATTAGGCCTTTCATTGAATACGTTGCTCGTTGGGTCCTTCTATTTACCCGCTAAGTCATCTATTACACGAGAGGTGTTACCCGAGTTATCAACGGTTACATTAAACTATTATGACAACAGATATTAGATTTTAGCTTGTCGTTTTGACCCTATGGTTTGTCTTAATTGAATTGTGGGGATCGGATTAATAAAATACGACTTGACGTGGGGCTGTAGACAACCACTTCTCGATTCTCTAATCTCCACTGTCCAATCTATTGTTTAAATGAAGAATATTAGCAACGTAATGAATTTAACGGACTAAAAAACAAAAGTTGATTACAATGACTGAACATTTTAAGTATTAGATTTAGCCCTTCAATTATTACAAAATGTAAAATAAAATTTAGGCACAGTTTTAAACTTATTTGGACATTTAGTCCAAATCAAAATCTTTGCATATATAAGATGATCTTAATGGGAAATAGTTAATTTATAGCAAACAGTGTGTTTCAAAGTAAACAATCATTTTTGCCTTGTCAAAGTATGTTGTATTGATCAATCATAATTTTAATTTTAATTTTAATTTCAATTTTAAAGTTAGCATTAGCTTGACAATAAATTGGACAGAGTTTGAGTCTATCTAAGCCTAAATCTTATTTGAAATTATGTGTTTTAGATTTGGGTCTGACTTAAAGTTTGGCTGAATCTAAAGTTTTAAGTCCGAGCTTGAACCCAAGCTCAATCAAGTTTGGATGACCCGATCAACCAAGTTTTGTCAAACTCGGTTAAATGTACATTTGATGTAACCTTACATGTATGCATCAAATTATCTTTACTTTGATGGTATCTTTCTTTAGGTTACATGGTTGATGTAACCTAAAGAAAGATACCATCAACAGCTATACTACCAAATTTTATGTTTCTTTCTCTCGGTTGAAAGGAGAATTTAAGACTTACAACTTTCTTTCAAAGCTGAAACTGTATTTACACAGTGAATGATTAAGAAGCAAATGAAAGTAACTAGTTGAGCTAACTAGCTATGCTATTCAACTAGACTAGCCAACCAATATTTACAACTTGGACAACAAAGAGCACAAACGTCAGTAGCTAACTTTGAAGTGTTAGGATTGACAAAAGGGTTCATGGTCATTCAAATCCAAAGTTAAAAGACAAAATTTAATTAAATCTACATTTAATTTTATTATAAACTTAAACTCAAGTTCGATCCTTATAAACCGACTCGAGTTCATCCGAATTGATCTCAAATTGACCTCGACTTCATCCGAATTGACCTCAAATTGAGTTTATAAAAATTTCAGCCTAATTCTTTATTATAACTTTGTCAAAAAATAAAATAGTTAAGATGGAAGCTTTACAACTTCAAATATCTTTAGGGTCTGTTTAGTTGGAGGGTTTAGAATGGAATAGAACAGAACGTAACATATTTCTATCGTTTGGTTGAAGGTTTCATAATGAAATGGAATGGAATAGGATGAAAGCGGAAGGTTTCATATTACGTTCTATTTCATCCTAAACAGTGAAAATATAAAACCTCTGATTTGGGAGATTTAGGATGGAACATAAACTAATAAATATATACTACATAATATACCTTCAGTAATTTTTTCTTAATACCAATGATTTCTTTTAACCCTAACCCCTTATATATAATTAATAATATTTTTATATTATTTCTCCTTACCCTAATAATAATGTTTTTATATTATTAATAAAAATTGTATACAATTAATAAAAATTTAATAAAATTTTTATTAATGAAAATAGAAAATATATAAAAAATTATTCTTTAATTATTTTTGTATATTTCTATATAAATAAAATATAAATAAATAATTTTTAAATATAAATCACATATAATAGAATAAAATTTATCAAAATAATTAATAATAATATTTTTATATAATTAATAATAAATTGTATATAATTAATAACAAAATAATAAAACTTTTATTAAAATTTTTATTATTTTAAAATAAAAAATATATTTAAAAATTATTTGTTACGGTTGCGTGTGAATTTTTAATTGGACATAATTTCTGTTTTAAAATCATAGCGTTAAATTTTTTGTAACAACTATTTTAATATCAGGAGTATAATAGTTATTTATTATATGTTACATTTCATTCCATTCATTTTTCAAACAATGCTTCATTATGTTACATTAGGAGTCTTTCTATCTCTTGTTAATAACTTTTTACTATATTATATTTTATTTCATTATAAACTGTTATCTTACGTTTCATTTTATTAATTAACATCCAATCAACCTTAGTTTTACTTTTGCCGATGTATGATCTTGTAATGTAAAGGACGTGTTTTCGTAGGGGTCGCAAGGAGACCAGAAGAGTCAATACTGAAAGTGACAAATGAACTAAAACAAACATCATCGGTTGAGGCATGCAACACGCGTCGTGTTTCAGGTGGGATGGTCCTGCTAAGATAATGCTCATTGGCCTTTTTATAGTCAAGCCTATTTCAGTTGCAGTCTCCTCATGTCGGGTCACAATTGGATATTCCTTGTAGTTTTATCGTTTTAAAGCTATCTTTGCTTACAATGTACTTTATCAATTCTAGGCAGCCAACAAATTCACGAAAAAACAAAAGCTTACGTCCCACATGTTATCGCTAAACCAAAAGGTTAAAAGGCATATAGCTCCTATATAAAATTATTAAATTCAATTTAAATAAATAAATTTCACTACAACACAGAATATTTAGTGACAAAATTTAACATCGCTAAAGAACAAAAAATCGTCGCAAATACTTATGTGCAACGAAAATATATCGTCGTTCAAATCGTCGCTGAATCTCGGTAGCAAAATAACATTCGCGATGTTTTCTTAAAATTGTTGCTAAAAATTTCTTTCGACACAAACAGTTCGTCGCTAAAAATTATAACTGAGGATATTTAAAAACATTGTGCATAGCTATATGCGACGTTTATTTTTCGTAGATAAAAATTTTTAGCGACTAAAGGTTATTCGTAGGTAATTGTTTTTAGTGGCGATTTAATTTTGGTGGCAGAACAATTTTAGCTACTAAGTTCCTGTTGTAGAGAAATATTTTTAGAGACGTTCCGTAAACGTAGGTAAAAACTTTTTGTGAGGAATTAGGTTTTGGTAGCTAATAGTTTTTGTGACGATTTTGTTTTTGGTAGCAAAATACTATTAACTACTATTATGTTGTTGTTGTAGCGAAAGACTTTTAGCGACGTTCACTACAAGAAAAATGACATTTTGCGACGAAAATTACTGGCAAAAAATGGTAAAATTTTGTCGATACGTAAGGTTAGCGACAGAATTTACTAACGGACAATGGTGTCGAAGAATCAGCCGTAGATAATAATTATCAATAGAAATTGATATTCTGTCGGTAAATTTACCGACGGAAGATCAACCGTCGGTCGGTAAATATATCGACAGTTTATTTTGCGGATCACTGTCGATAAATTTACCAACAGAATATCAATTTTCGTAAGTAAATTTGACAAAACATTACCGACGGATACGTCTATTCCGTCGGTAAAAGGAGTCATAATTATTGACGGAAAAGCATATTTCTGTCGGTAAAAACTAATGACACTAATAATAATATTACAAATAATTAATAATAATAATAATAATAATAATAATAATAATAATAATAATAATAATAATTAATAATTAGTAGAAAATTAACAATAATTATTACTAATAATAATAATAATAATAATAATAATGATAATAATAATAATAATAATAATAGTTTTTATAAGACTAAATCTTGCCTAGGGGTTGCTTTATTGGTAAAGAGATGAGACATCTTTGTGCTAATAATTGCAAGTTGCTAACATGGTTAATAATATCAAATGACTTGTGTTACTTGTCAATATATGTTTTTATTCCTTTTGCAAATTTTTATCCCAATCCACTTTGGCATTATTTTTGTTAACTTTGTTTTTTGAAAGGCATAAACCAACTTCATTAATCAACATAAAAAGAGGATATGACATCCGGAATTGAATCCGATATAACAAAACAGGAATAACGAATTGAAGCTCTAGCTAAAGCATGTGCTGCTCTATTCAAATGCCTCATAATCCATCTTACTTTAGTAGTGGGCATATTCATTAATAATTGTTTGCAATCCCGGACAACAATCCCAAAGGCTTAATTGTCCAACATAGAGAAATGCAAAGCAAAAACCAGCTGCTGACTATCTGTATAAATGACGCCACCATCACATAAGTGCTGAGAAGCATATAGAACTGCAGAACGATAAGCCAAGGCCTCAGCAACTGCAGGCTCACAACACCCCTCCACAAAACCCGAAACAGTCCTATGCCAACTCCCCTTTGCAGACTCCACAATGCAATCAAAAACCAAAAGCGCTTTCTTGCTGAAACAGCGCTACATCTGTATACAAGCTCTACCCAACATTTGCAAGGGAAGAATGCAGACTGCTACGAACAGTTACAACTTCAGATGTGCTCCCCGCTTGGTGATGCAGATTGCTCAAGTTGTCAAAAGACTTACACTCCATCAAATAAGAGACGGCGTTGTATACAAGCTGATTAGGAGAAATTATCTTTGAAGACCAAAAGAAATCATTCCTAGCTTTCCAAATGTTCCAAGCGCCAAAAGAGAATAATTTTGCAACCTCCCTACCCTTATTGCTCTATAGCTGCATAAAAACATTGACAAAAGAATCCCCAGGGGCTACAGTAAACACATCGATCAAACTCCAACAACTAGAAGCCAAAGGATAGTGTATTAACACATGATCAATAGATTCCAATGAGAAGCATAATGGGAAAATACCATCAACATCAATACCCCTATTTTGTAGACTCAATGTTGTCGACAATACATTTCTCGACGCTCTCCACATAAAGTCACGTACCTTTGGTGGAATTTTTAGCATCCAGACACGCTTCCATACACCACTTTGAACCATTGCCTAAAAATCTAGATTTCGGCTAATATGGTAGCCAGACTTGACAGTATACATACCCTTCTTGTCAGAATGCCACATTAGTGAATCTTTAACATTGAACATATTGAGAGGGATAGAAAGGATAGCACTTACATCCCGAGCGGAGAAATTGTCCATAAGTTTTCCAATGTCCCATCCTCTATTGCTTTCCAAAAACAACTCTGACACTCTCAAAGCCCTATCAACAAAAATGGCACCATCATCTACAGTGAAAGGTCCATTCTTTGGTATCTAAGGATCATTACCAGCTAGAATGCTCCTTCCATCACCCACCCTCCACTCACTCCCTTCTTCAACAAATCAATAGTAGCAAAGATACGCGTCCAGACAAAGCTCGGGTTAGTGCCCCTAGAAGCTTTCCAAAAATCCCCCAACGGAAAGTATTTAGCTTTGAAGATACTATGGAATAGAGCATCAGTTTGCGTAAGCAAACGTCACCCCTGCTTACCAAGCATAGCAATATTGAAGTGATGAAGGTCTCTAAAACCCATACCTCCCTGCACCTTGAGACAGTCATTCTATCCCAGGAGAGCCAATTGATACCTCCTCCCGATTCTTTCTTACCATTCCACCAATACCTGTTCATAATGACATGTAGTTCATCGCACAAAGTTCACGGAAGGAGAAAAACAAACATACAATAAGACGGGATAGCTTGGCCCACTGATTTAATCAATACTTCCCGTCCTGCTCTGGAAAGAAACCTGTTATTCCAACTGTTGATCCGCTTCCAAAGCTGATCTTTGATAAAGTTGAAATCTGTTTTTTATTTCGGCCAATAAGTGAGGGTAGCCCCAAATAAGCCCCACTACCAAGCAAAGTAGTAACTCCCAATATATATTAGAGATAGCAGCTTTAACCTCTCTCCAGACACATAGGCTAAACATGATACTAGATTTCAGAAAGTTTACCGATTGACCTAAAGCCAATTCATACTCTTTCAAAACATTTTTGACAACAGTGGCCTCAGTCGCATTAGCTTCAAAGAACAGTAGAGAATCATCAGCAAACAACAAATGTGAAACCAGGAGGCAGCCCCTCCCACCACTGCAACCATGCAACAGTCTTCTATTATCGGCTTCCTTAAGCAAAATAGAAAGCCCTTCAGCACAAATGAGAAAAAGATAGGGCGATATTGGATCCCCTTGACGTAGACCCCTCCCAGGAACATTCAGTCCAACCAACGAGCCATTTAAATTAACCATGTAACTGACATTTGAGAAGCACATTGACATCCATTGAATCCAGACTGCAGGAAAACCTATAGTAATCAACATAGCCTTCAAATAACCCTAGTCAACTCTATCGTAAGCTTTGCTAATGTCAATCTTTAACGTATAATAACCCAGATCCCCTGATCTCCTATTCTTCAAATTGTGAACAGTCTCAAAAGCTACACAGACATTATCCGTAATCAACCGATTAGGAACAAAAGAAGATTGATTGATAGCAATGATATGTCGGAGAACTCGTTTCAACCTATTCGCAAGAACATTAGACACAATTTTGTATATCACATTACATAAAGTGATAGGTTTGAAATCCTTCACACTTTCAGGCGCGACAATCTCAGGAATAAGCACAATAGTTGTGAAAGTTAGAGCAGGAGGAAAGGTACCTCTCTGAAGCCAAGCTGTACTCACTTTGAAGATGTCATGCCAATAATATGCTAATATTTCTGTAGGAACATCGGATTAAGCCTGTCTGGACTAGGAGCTTTATCCAGGTGCGTGCTGAACAAGGCCTCACAAAACTCCTCTTTACGAAAAGGTTGTTGAAGAGCGGTAGAATCCTCATCTGTAAAGACCCTGCGAGTAATACCCACCAATCTGCTTTAGTCTGCTGCACTATTTCCTTCGAAAAGCTTCTCAAAATATTCCTTTACCAACGCAGACATTCCTCCCCAATCAGTAAAGACCCTGCCATCATCCGACTTCAATGACTTTACCCTGTTCAACGCCCTTCTTCCTTTAACATGC
>JAOTAY010000002.1:1936062-1948987 GCA_025629805.1 Erythroxylum baracoense | reverse complement strand
TCATTCCACATAGTTATTAAATTAATAAGTAGTAACTTTCTTAACTAATTCTAAAAACCAATTGTTACGCCTAAGAGCCAAATTGTTATCAATTTTGCAATTGTATTCGACTTTTAGGAGTCCAATTTATGATGTATATTTATGTTTTTAATGTGAATTAATTCATACTGGTTTAGCAATGTGTTAATTATTTTTCTTTTACAACTAAAATAATATACTGTTTTCTTACTTTCAGAAAAATGTCCAACAAAATGATGCTGCATTGGTAAACAATGTGAACAGTTTTTTTCAAATAATATACTGTTTTCTTACTTTCTTCGAACACCTTCTGAGCATAACATAAAACACACTCAAATTCAACCATTCATTCATTGTTAACCCTTTCTTCACCATCCCTAACACAATGTAACACAAACCCAACAATATATGTCTTCAATTCATGGAAAAAACAGTGAAATTCGAAGACAACAGCACACATTCATTATTCAGGACATTAACACATTCACAACCAAACCCAAAAAAAATGAAAGAAAACTTACCACATGCGGTGAAGAACAGAAAACAACCGAAGATAGAGATAGAAAATCAACAAGAATAGGAGAGAGATGCGGCGAAGAAATGACAGCAAGCTTCAAGATTGTTTAAGAGAAAACAAAGATGTGCATGACGAAGAAGGAAGGGAAGGTTGGCGGGTCTGATAAAATTGAAATGGGACGATGTCATTTGCCAGTTTTAACGTTGCAACATTCAATCCACCAATCGTCGTCAAATGCAAACCTTTAGCTACGATATATAATCATTATTACCAATAGGTTTGGCAAAAGACAAAAAACGACATAGTTATATTATTCTGATAGGCCACATTTTGCGACGATACCAATATTCTTTACCTAACGACACACTTTGGCTACGAAACACCTATAGGGTCATAAATTATACAACATTTGGGTACTAATTTCTTAAAGCGTCGCCTAATCTTAATATATTCGCTACGAATAATTATAAACGTCGTAAAATATACCCAACCCTTTTCTTCTTAATTAATTAACATATATTAGTTTTTCCTATTACCAATAAATAAAAGAAAAATTAATTTTCTCAAATATATATGCAATTATTCTTCATTTGCTTAATTTTTGGGAACGACTAATCTTAAATATAATTTGTTACAAATAGTTTTATAATTATATTACAATGTGTTCATATATTAAGTACAAGTGTTACAATGTTTATTTATTCAAATAAGTTTTTTGAAATTATATTAATGAAAATGCATAATTTTAAAACAATGTTATTTTATTTCAACGGTCAACCTACTAATTTTCAAATAGTTTTCAAATGAATCATTTAATTTTTAATTCAAATTATGATTTATTTATAATAGGAAATAAATTTATTAAAAATTATTTATGAACCTGCGACCTTTAGTGATGAACCATGTATTAGCCGCTCCATCTGACAATTGTCGACTAAGTACAGCAAATCGTGGCAAATTAATTAAGACTATTCGTAAATAACTACACCAAACAATAAACGACATCGTTTACCTAAACTACGTAAATGGCGTCATTTTATATTAGGTTTTCAAATTCACACAACATAAAAGCCTTCTTAACATTCTTGTTCAAGCAGTCTTCTGAAATCCAAAAGCCTCTCCTACATATCAGCGATCGCCGACGCCTTACTCATATATCAAAGTCATTGCTTCGGGTCATCAAAACACGGTTTATATTCCTATCACTTCTTTTTACTATCTGTTGTATTTTTAATGTCCTGTTATCAAGCTCTTTTATATCTTTAATTGACGAGATCAGGTCTTTGTTTGTCAATCTTGGTTTGTCACAAGTTTTAGTCTACTTTTATGTATTAGATCTGTGAGGTTTGCATTTGGCTCTTAAGACAACGCTTTCAAAGAAAACAAGTATTTTACCATTGTTAAATAGAAGAGTTGTGATTTTTATCCTTCTATGATAGATCTGGACGTTCTTTGTGTAAATATGTACACACATTTTTTTCGGTGCTAAAGTTAATTTCTTTGTCTTTTGTACATGATGTTTTCTAATTTTCATGTTATTTCTTTGTGTATAATTATTTGGACATTGTCGTTGGATAGTTTGGACTATGCTAAGATAGTTTTCCAAGTTTTATCGGTTTTGTTAACCTCACTGTTACTGAATCTTCTCAACTTGTTAATGGATTTGGCGTACTAAGGAACTTATGTAAATGCATCCTGCTTACCATTTGCGAGTTTAGGCTTTCCTCTAGTCTTGTGAAGCACAGGGGTATTTTCTTAGACAACTCAAAATAGGTAGACTACGACTCTTTTGTGTGTTACTGTCCTGATTTAAGGGGCTCGATCATCGGAAAAGTTGCATTGTTTAGTACTTATACCTCATGTGACTTCATTCTTATTGTGATTATTCACTAAAACCTTTTAGGTATTTATTGTGAGTTCTTAATTATGCATTTGATGTATGAGTTATGTTTATGGTTATGTTTTGAAGATGATTTACTGTTTATTTTTGTTATTTCTTTATGTATATCTTCTCATTGACGTTGGAAGTAGTTAATCATATTAAGGAATGTCGACATGGAGACTAGTTCTGGATGGCCCAAATTCATACCATTGGGAGGAATGTAGCAAAATTTTCCCTACTCAGCAAACCAACACTGAAAAAGAAATCTCCAGTTTATATACTAATCATCATTTGCCTTCCATGGCGGATCTTCTGCTTCAAGGTTTTTATTATCAACGAACAACGTCACTTTCCTTATTATGTACATTTCATTTCCTTTTATGAAGCTATTATATATATTCACATTTGAAGGTTTATACTACATGTTATTTTAAGCTGCCTTCAATCTCGAAGGTGACATGTATGCCCATGGAGGCGGGAGCGATGTCACAACACTCCGTAAAGGCTTAGGAAAATCGGTTGATTGTGAAAATTCGTCAATTCTGAATACTTCGTCTGCTCATGCATGTATGCATGTCACTCCAATTTCAGATCATTTAACGATTTACTAATATGACAATATCTAACTTCTATATTGTTTATGTTTTAGGTACTAAATCTAGCGACTTATTCACTCCATCCTCATGTCAGTTAGCTATAGCGGAAAAGCTGTTGCAAGAGAGTGTAAAAACCCCTTACTGTTGAGGGAACAACTGTTACTGTTTCAATTGGTGTGCATTCGAACGTGTAAGGACCCTTATGGGGAATCCAGGCATCAAGGACTCATTTACCTTTATGACTCTCATGTTACTTGGAGTCCAAAAAAATAATTATATTATTGTCAGTTAGCGAGTCAATTAACTGAACTTAGCTTTAAAGTTTATTTATTGTTATATCTGTAACAATTTGCGAAACAAAATATCAACCACTTAGGGGTCAAGTTGCGTACTATTGAATATAGACTGTTATTATTATAGTTCTATGAGTGTATGAATTGGGTAACTTCTAATTCAAAGTTTGTACTACTCCATAAATCATATTATTATATTAATAAAATTTTCATTACTAATTTTTGCAATGCTAGTAAATGCTAATGATTAATTAATACTGTTTCAAGTCTTAAAAATATGTTGTGAGTTTTTTATTCCAAATAATACGTTGTAAACATGTAAAACAAATTTCTAATAAAACATATCTTAACTATGATAAATTATAAAAATATTAATTTAATACACCAAATGTAAACATTCAGCAACGTTTCTAAAAATTTGTCACTAAATGTGAAAGATTTGCTGACGATTGCACTATTTCTCGCCGAATACTACAAATCGTCACCTATTTGTCTCGATTGTGTGACGGTTTTTCCTAAACGTTGTTAAAGGTTTTTTCTTGCACGATGCTTTTCGGTTTCATCACTAAATGTTAAGTTTTAGTGACGCACTCTTTTAACGTTGCTAAAGATTGTCTTTTTGCGACGAATATTGTTTCGTTACAAAAAAAAATATCGGAAAAGGCTTCCTTTGTTGTAATGTTTGAACCTCTCTTTAAATATTTGAATTTTGGTCTGATCTATTATGATTCCTATAGAAGGCGATGATATTCAACCAAGAGCTATTAGGATCATTTGGTGGTCGTTTTCAAGTTCCACATTCACCGGTTTGGGTTAAGCCATGGATTCCTTTTCTAAAGGGTTCTATTCTTTTACCGATTTAGATTCAATCATGTACGTGGTCACGCACTACCTTTTATCAATTTTGGTATGTAGTACACTTTAGTAAAAATGACTCTTCTAAGATACCCATCATCTTACAATTGAAATTAGTAACATATGAGTACATTGATGACATTAACATTAGAGTGACATACGAGCTTATATATGCAATAGAAACAGAGCCGTTACTAACATTTTATAAACCCTGAGTAAGAGAAAAAATATCTCTATTTTATCTCATTTTATTCTTTACGAGTGTCAAGAGTGATCCTCGTAAAGAACAAAATGAAACAAAATAAGGATATATCAAAAGTGACCTTTAAACAAGTATCCTTCCTGCCTTTACTAAGCACGGGCCTGAATGTAAATGTTTATTATTTGAAAATTGAGAATCTTAAAAAAAAAACCATAAGCAAGAACTTGACAAGTGTAAGGTTCCATTTCAATTTTAAGATAGGAATAACAAAATATCATAACTATATATAGTGTAAGATGCTTGGTTGAACTTGGTAATGCAACCTGGCTGCATATGCTCGATCAAATGTCACATCCACTTACTTTTTACATGTTACTATCTAAATTTAAATAAAAAAGTAAATTTAGTAAAATTATTTATAACCAAAAAATGGGAAAGTGTAGAACACAAGCCAATAATAGTAATTAGGAACACAAGCCAATAATAGTAATTAGAAAGCAACCAACCAAAGTGCCATACCACTAAATGTTTTTGGTTTAAAACAGAAGAAGAGTCGAACACAATCTCCATTTGCATTTTGCATTTTGCGTTTTGCAAGGCAACCTTATAAACTATAAACAATAAACTTAGAGCGGGGACACGTGGCAAAAGCCCATGTCCCCGACGTCCTTTTAGTTTAATTTCATAACCTCTGCAGGCTGAGGCCAGTTTGTCATTCTCTCAATCGATTTCACCTCTCCGATATATTCTCTGTCTTAATTCTTCCAAATTGATAATCTTTCTGCAAGAAAATTAAGGGCGGTGACTTGTTAATTCGAATGCGAGACGGAGGAAGGATTGGCACCATGTTTGTGAACACTGGTAATAATGGCTTATCCAAATCCAAACACAACAACACGACGCATTCCGATCCCAATCTTTCATCCACTGCTCATGAAGATGATTTTAATATCCGTAGCAGTAGTGCCTCCGCAAGTCCTGGAATGTTTGAGCATAACAGGCTTAGCTGCGAAGGGTCTCCAATGACTATGTCCCCCTGGAACCAAACCTGTACTCCTTTTACCAAAACTTCATGGAGTACTGCTTCTATGGAGGACAGCTTTCCTCAGAATGCACTCATTGGCTCGCTTGTTCGTGAAGAGGGTCACATTTACTCGCTCGCTGCTACAAAAGATCTTCTCTACACGGGCTCTGACAGCAAAAACATTCGTGTCTGGAAAGATCTGAAAGAGTTCTCTGGTTTCAAGTCTAGCAGTGGGTTGGTGAAGGCTATAATAATCTCCGGTGAGAAGATTTTCACAGGTCATCAGGACGGCAATATAAGAGTTTGGAAGGTGTCTGCTAAGACTCCAAACGTACACAAAAGACACGGTACGTTACCAACGTTAAAAGACATCTTCAAGAGTTCAATGAAACCAAGCAATTACGTCCACGTTCGGAACCGCCGTACCGCTCTCTGGATCAAACATTCCGATGCTATCTCGTGCTTAAGCCTAAACGACGACAAGACCCTCTTGTACTCCGCTTCCTGGGACAGAACCTTCAAGGTCTGGAGTATCTCCGACTCAAAATGCCTGGAATCCGTACATGCGCACGACGATGCCGTCAACTCCGTCGTAGCAACCGTCGAAGGGCTGGTATTCACCGGCTCAGCTGACGGAACCGTGAAGGTGTGGAAGCGAGAGCCGCAAGGCAAAAGGACAAAACATTCCCTGGCTCAAACGTTGTTGAAGCAAGACTGTGCCGTGACGGCGTTGGCAGTTACGCCCAACGGTTCAGTGGTTTACAGTGGGTCCAGTGACGGCGTGCTGAATTATTGGGAACGCGAGAAACAACAGCTGTCTCACGGCGGGACCCTCAACGGACACAAGTTGGCGGTTCTGTGTCTCGCTGCCTCAGGGAGTTTGGTGTTCAGCGGATCAGCGGATAAAAACATCTGCGTGTGGAGAAGGGACGGTACAGTACACACTCAATTGTCTGTGCTGACGGGGCACACTGGGCCCGTCAAGTGTCTGGCTGTGGAGGAGGATCGTGAGCCGTCCAAATTTGGTGATAAACGGTGGATGTTGTATAGTGGGAGTCTTGATAAGTCTGTGAAGGTGTGGAGTGTGTCTGAGATGGCACCTGATGTTAATAAAATGGCCATGATGATGCCGTCTGACGTGGAATCCAGGCCGTCCGAACTCCGATGGAAGTAGCACTAACCGGAGGTTCTAGACTTCTGATTCCAGCAACACGGTGGAGATCAATTTCTAAGAGAATGATGATGCCGCGTGTGTAAATAGGAATAATGGGTTTTTCCTTATGTTATCTGTAAAGTCTATGTGGGTAATCGACACGTGGATAGAGATTCTGTTGGAGTTGATGTGTAGGATTGGTGACGCTTTGTAAATTTTCCGGTTGCATTAAACTCACTTTGGATTGGAATGGAATGCATAATTAAAATCATATTTCGTAAAAACTTCAGAGGCTGTTTGGATTGGAATGAAATGCATAATTAAACTCAATTTCGGAACCAAACTTATAAGACCTAAATCATAGTCATCCTTAATGGCAGTTAAATTATGCTTAATCCATGCCTAAAGAAATTCCTTAGAATACCATATTGTCTGATTGGAGCTAAAAATATTTTAGAAAGCACTTCATTCCCGGGGGAAATAGAACAGAAACGGAGTTCATTCTATCATCCTTTACTTTCTGCACAGCAGCCAGTCTTTGGTGAAGCATATTTTCTCAGCACTGGACATGCAAAAAGCCTGAACTTAAACACCAATCAAACTAAAGAAAGAGGAAAAGATATAACGAGGGATACTATTTATTTCCATTTTCACTAAATTCAATTCACATTTCCGTTTCTCGCAAGTTTTAACACACAGAAATTGTTCCAATCAAAGACGAAGTCTGCCTGACATCGGCTTTGTGACATCACAAACTGCAAATGACAGAAGTATATATCTGAAAAGAATCACTTTATCACTGTACATGTAATACAAAGAAAATTATAATTGCAGAGTACCAAATGTAGAAGAATCATATATCAGTGTGAAAGATTGCGAGAGTGGCTCCTCCTTGGTTGAGATTGTTTTTGTGAGCTGAGACCACGTAAATGCCCACTTCTATTACCAATTGAATTCAAGTCCAAGCCCAAAGGTACCAGGTTTCCTCCTTCAAGTATCCTGAGGACCTAAAAGTTTTACCAAATCCAGAAAGAAATCATCCTTGCAGCTCTTCAGAGAAAAATAACCCTTGAAATTGATAAAAGATATTAACATTTCAAGGAAACAGTTGAATGAAATATGTGCATGTGGAATCAATCCTGAAGTCATTGGTAATGTAACAAACCTTTGACATTGGAGGTCTAGACTCTGGATCTCGACAGAGGCACAAAACAGTAGCTTGGCTCATAGCCTGTATTTGATAGGCATATTCTTGGAGTGGTTTTGATAGTAAGCAAGGATCCAGTAATTGATATAGGTCTGACAAGGCATGGCTTGGTTCTAATCTAGCTAACGTGTGAAACCATTCGGATAAGAAATGCTGCTCCTTGTAGAGTTGCAACTCATTAATTCTTCGACCTGTCATTAGCTCTAACAAAACCACTCCAAATGCATATACGTCAACTTTCTCTGTGATGATTCCACCATCTACATACTCTGGTGCAAGATACCTGGTGTGAGAAATTGTAGCAGAGTTTATAAGTGGACTGCACTTTCTATCCGATTTGAATGATATTTAACAGGTGCTTGTGCTAAAACTTAAGAAGAAAATCAGCTTGACAGAGTCAGCAAATGACAAAATCATTTTCAGACAATGAGAACAAAGCAGGATTTGTTACCCAGAAGTCCCAATAACGCGGTATTCAGTACTGATATTCCATTCTGACTTCCACCTGACAAGCCCAAAATCAGCCACCTAAAACAAAGTCTAGTATCAGTGGCCTGTGAAAAGTGGAACAATAAAGCATGATGCACCGCAAACTGACGCAAGCAAGATAAAAGCAGTATTCTCTTCAGGTTAGTGCTTCTACTTTAAAAAAAAGCACCAACCCTTATTTTGAGTAAGTACTAACTTTTCTATTGGCCAGCACTTTAAACTAAGAACTTACATAAAGATCACAAAATTACTTTTGAAGAAGGTTAGCAAAGCTGAATGAAGCAAAACTAAGGCTTCTAGGAAGGACTGAAATCCCAAAATCAATTTAGAATACCAGAGGTTCAAAATCATGAGTGACGAGTATGTTGCTAGGCCTCATGTCTCTGTGGACTAAACAACCGACTCTGCAGTCTTCATGAAGGTATCGTAAACCTCTTGCTGCCCCAACAGCTATTCTCATGCGAGATGGCCAATCTAAGCACCCTCTTTTGATTCCTGTTAATCAGAGAAGTGCAGGAAGCTAAAAGGTTCGAAGATCCGATGAATAATAATGGGAATCAGGCATTTGAATAATCTATCATAAACAGCATATGCTGATAATTGATTGCGCAAAGCATGAGGGAAAAGAATCAAGAGTACCATGCAAATGAAAGTCTAAAGACCCATTGCATATATACTCGTAAACCAATATTCTCTTCTTGCCAGCAATACAAAAACCAATTAGCAACACAACATTCCTGTGCTGTGCACAGCTCAATACCCTGACTTCCCTACAGAATTCAGCATCAGCTTGGGAACCACCAGACTTCAATAGCTTTACTGCAACGACCTGCCCATCCCTCAACATTCCTTTGTAAACATTTCCAAAACTGCCTTTAGCCAAGAACCTAGCATCTGAAAATCCATCTGTAGCATCTTTTAGCTCCTCATAAGTGAATTCTCTGGGAGGTTTTCCGAAAGCTGGTGCCTTGTGCTGACATATTGTGCATAGAGGAGGTGGCGTTGATTTAGTTCTGCTTATTGAAACTGAGGTTCTGATACCTGACCTGACAGTGCCTATTTTATCATTCCTCTCATTGGGATCGAGTCCACCCTTAATATCCTGATCATATTGCATAAACTTATCAAGAAGCGTCCTAGAAGTAGTGAATCTTGCTTCGTCATTGTTTCTGTGCTTCTTGGATAGCGGGGTCTTTTTATCAACTATGTGGTTCTGAGCAATCCAGAAAACACTCTTCTGATTATTAGCTGAAGACATAACTGCATTTGTCGCTGAAGAAATAAGACTTGCCCTTTCAGAGTCTAAGATTGTATGCGGGCCTTCATATTCAGAACCATCTTTTCCTAAACTGTATTTTCCTTTATTAGGTCCTTCGAAAAGAGGATTTTGCTCGTATACAAGAATGAGTGGCAGAGGGGAATCAGAACTTGATAATGAACTTCCCAAACTTCTTGAGCTGGAATAACCTGGCTCTTCAGGGCTGCTCACTGGAGTGGAATGCTTCATCCTGTGCTCTTTGATCATGTTGATATCCTTCTCTGGTGAAGGTGCAGCAGAATAGTATGGAGTATGGACTTCATCTGAGCATCCCAAATTAAGCCTAAGGATTTTTGGTTGAGAACCTTTCATTACCATTATATTGCAATGCAATTCCTCTAAGCAATGCTTTAGCTCCTGTTTTAATTTTCTGTTGGAAATAAAAATCACAAATTGGTTAACAAAACAAATCAAGAATGTCTCGAAGGTCTGCTAAAAGTTAAAACAGAAAATGATCAAACTATTAAATTTAATCGACATGTCAGCCAAGTTTAACTAGAATTTTTAACTTGTACAAGACATTATACACACTCTTAAACAACTAGATAAAATCATAAGTAATGATAACGTATAGACAGCAAAGAATTTTACAAACAAGACAAGTTTCTATTGAAGAAGCCCAGCAAGATTAGAAACCACCTTCTTCATTAAGTAAGTTTTCAAAGTGGAAAAGAAGATATGGAGAAAATGACCAACCAATTTTGTCAATCTGGTTTAGAAATAAGAAATAATACTTTTTTAGTTGTAATTACTTGTCCACGACAACCCAGTTGGCTCTGTTGCGCTTTGCTTCCACTGCCACAGCGCTTCCAGTTGTACCTGACACCACCTTGACCCTCACTCCAACCTACAATAACAGCCATCTTGATTAGTTTTCATAAAAGGAAGCTGATGCCGTGAATTAGATCAGATTCACCTAATAGTAAGATGAACAGGGGACCTCATTCTATACAAGAAATCAAAATGCATTAAATTCTCCCAGGTCATTGGTGTACTAGTGCAGTAGAATCAGTAGAAGCCCGCAATAAATCTGTTATCTTCTCTAAATACTAACAATTGACTACCATTTTCCATTGTTACTCAACTCTCAATCACTTCAAAACACAATTCCTGCAGAAGTTCAGAAAGAATTCCATACTGATAGGAATTGCATAGATTATTTAATCATTATCATCTTTGCTGAAATGAGAATCAACACGATACTCATTTTTCATTAAAAACTCATGACTAATGTCGTTTTCCAATCCTCACATGCAGTGTACAAAAACTCCATTAAAAAGTATGGTGTTGTGGGGTTCCAGTGCACGTAGCCACCGGCAATTTGCTACTAAACTATTAGCAATAATGCAATCATAGCATAAAATCACAGTGCAAGATTCCCAGGTTGTCCCCAATTGTATTCAAAATTAAACATCTAAAAGCACGTCATTTCTATCATTGATCAAATTTGTTTGTATCTGATAAAAAGACCTCATGAAATGTTGGCATCCGTGAACCTTCTAAACACTGACATCCGTATCAAATTACTATAATCATCACCACATCATTATTACTTGTCCTATTCGCATTCAGCTCCTTCTTAACGACTACAGTAGCAACTAAATAATCATCTAACACGTTAAAACATTTTCAGAGGAAGAAAAAGATTCAGTTCGCGGGTAAATTGGTAACTAAATCTTGCTTACCTCAATTTGATTATGAAACTGAAGCACCATCCTAGAGCAAGACTCGGAGATCTCACAAACGGGATCGGGCAGTCTCTCCCGTTGACCCATCGCGCAATCACCGGCCAACCTCGGAAATCCCCAGAATCTCTTACCTAGACAACTTAAAACGTACGTTTCATATTACATGTGTTTTTACATCAACGTGGTAAAAAAACAAAGTATAAGAAAAATCATATCAAGATCGGAAACGAACTGAACTACCGCTTCTTTCCTCGGAGAAGACCGCGAGCAGAGTTATGCAGTCTCCGGGATGGACGATGTGAGTGAGGGCCCAAGCTAACGCAGTGTTGGAGATCACCTTCTCTGCTTTCACCGCCACCACCACTTTATCCGCCACCGCCTGATCGGCACGTTGCCGGATATTGTCTCCGATTCGCGGTGGGAACATCGCAATTAGAGACCTCGCTCGGATAGTAGAATTCAGACGGTGAATTTGGCTCTCCTGTATTTATACATGTACGCGGTCTCTTAAAACGGTCTCAGAGGTCATTTTCGGAAATTGAAACCAAAGTCAGTGAAGATTAGTGTGAACTCAAAGATACAGTTCAGAAATCTCTTATCTTTACATTTCTCGATCTCATTAATGACAGAAAAAGATAGATTTATAATATAACGGACTATACCTTAAGGAAACTAAAATGACGACAATGTCCCTGCATGCACGGAAGTTCTCCATGGGCCAGTGTGTGTTGGACGATGGCTACAGAAAACGATTGATTTTACATATGACAGCCATTGCCATGCAACTATCAACGACAGGATTTAATTATCGGGATTGGGATCTACAAGATCAGACCTTTCCATGGCTATAATTTTACTATGCTAAAGAGACAACCTGATTGGGTTTCCTCTCCGGACTCGGAATCTGACAGGCATGTTATGTCCATGGCAAGCCTAGAAACAGGTCTTGTGTAAAATTTCAGGACTTGCAATTGCATTTATTTGAGAGGAGTCTGAATAAATTATTTAAGTGATTCATTAATGGGACCAGTTTCAGGAACATGCCAAATGAATTTTTTTACAAGAGTTTGCGTGACGTTGCAGAGAAATGATAAGTATTTATGGCTGTGATTGGCAGGAAAAAGCTTACTGTGACGATGACCAATCCTGCACGGATTTGCGATGACGATGGCCAATCCCCGGATCGAGTATGCCGGGGAGCCAACTTTGTGGGATAACTATTGTCACGTATATGCCATGATTATGGTAATGATGTATTCATGCTCTCTGAAGATCTGAAACTTCGAGAGATTTTAGGGCAAAGTGATTCGATAATCACTGTTGTTATTATTGCTCACTGTTACAATCTGTACAGATGGTATTTATACCATCACTAAACCATATACAAAACGACAATATCTATATACAAAACGCAAACACTACTTATCTACAACGCTAAACTTTACAGCATAAATATAAAACATTTTACAGCCTCCCTCAAGGTGGAGTTTGGTGCCAATCACACAAGCCCAATTTGGTCAACAAAAAAGAAAAAATAGAAGCAGATAAAGCCTTAGTGAACATATCGGCCAATTGAAGCTTAGAAGGTATATGTTGAGGAAGAACGAAACCTTCTTTATACTTATCACGAACCAAATGACAGTCAATCTCCAAATGCTTAGTTCTCTCATGAAAAATAGGATT
>JAOTAY010000002.1:1913740-1932909 GCA_025629805.1 Erythroxylum baracoense | reverse complement strand
AGCTTTGAACAATGGAGAGGGACATGCCAAATGTTGGAGGTATGGTTCTATCAACTTATTATGCTCTAAATAAAATGGAGAGGATCTTGGTTGTTAAATGTGGTATGGTAATGACTGCATTTATTATATCAGATCGGTCCATATTTGCCTACCATATCTCCCAAACACAATATGAGTTGGTCTTGGGCCTCCAAGGAGATGAAGATGGCCGATTATAGGCAATGAGCTTCCGGCTTCTGGAGCTGCCTTTTTCTTGCCTGGTTTCAGAAGAACACCTGTTGATATCAAGCAGACGATAAGGAAAACCAGAAGCCCTGACAACGTTGTTAAACTTAAAACAGAGTCACTGGAGAGCAAAAGAGGGATATCCATGGCTAACCACACCCTATTGATGCTTAGTGGGGGAGATTTTTAAAGTCAGAGCTCCTGAGTTAGAATACTCAAAACAGTACGAACTCAAATTATTAGTAAGCCTGACGAAGAAAAGTACGATGGTTGTCAAAGGAGTGTTATGAATGACGTGTTAAAGTATTTATTGACGAGACGTCGGTGTCAGCATTTTACTTGTGCTCGTCACCTTTTTAACTTAATTACTTAATTTTATCGTTAAAATTTATTATTTTATATCATATTTTTTATTTTTCATAAATTGTGTTTATTAGCATTCTAAGTTAATAAATATTTTATTTAAAATTTATTAACACTTAATTCACCCCTTTCCTTAGTGACGTAGGGACTAGAAAAATAAAATTATTTTTAATTTTACAATATATTTTATATTAATTATTTTAATAATAGTTATTTATGAATTTTTTAAATATCAATTATTTAATTATAAATAATAAAATTAGTATAATAATTAAAATATATTAATTACTAAATATTAGTTTATAAATAAAATCTTACTTATTTTTACTAACATAATTAATTATTTAAAATTATTAGCTTAATTAATTTATCTTTAAATCTTATTTTATATTTAATTATTAAAAATTAAAAAAGTTAAATTAAAATGAAGTTAAAGGTATTTTTATTTTTTTGAAAGAAAATTAAAATTAAGGAACAAAAATTAAAAATTATAACTAAAAATAAAAATGAAAATAAATAACCCCAAAAAATCCAAACGTTAAACTTGAATTAAGGGATGATAATTAACTTGTAGGTTAAAATAAGCAAGATAAGGATTAAAAATAAAATCTTAAAAGAGCGAAAGATAATTGATATTTAGACGCAACAATCTAAATTTTACCATATGAATTTATTAGTATTTATAATAATTAGATAATTTTTTAAGTATCCATAAATTTACGTAAATTTATGGATAAAACTTAATAAAATATGATAAAAAAAACAAAGGTAACAGTTCTTAAGCAACTCTTTTCATTTCCCACCTCAAGTACGGTAGAGCGTTAGACATCACAAACCTCCTAATCATCTCAACGTACTGCCTCAAGGCTTTCAATGTTTGACGGGTGGCCTGTTTGTGTTCTCTTCTGATTTCCCCACGATAATCTTTAAAATCACATTCATGATCAACTCCGCACACCATCGTGCCATGCCCATGGCCACTTTTTCAGATTCTTATGCGTCCGATAACGTGTAAAATGTTTCACACTTCTTTTTTTTTTTACGAGATATTTTAGAAAAATTTCAATTACAAAAAGATACTTTTAAATCATTTATATTTAGATTAATTTTTGCTCCTACTAAGTCAACACGTAAGAAATAAAATACTGGCCAAATAAATTTTTCCATTCTCCGGATAAAATGTTTCATACGTTAAATAGCTATCTTAAAATCTTTTATCTTTTTATCTTATATTATATTTATGCAAGGATTAGGAGTTAATTTGAATATAAACGTCATGTCTAAAGAAAAACTCTTTGAAAAAATGACAGAAGTCAGGAGCTGGAATATTGAATTGTGATTTTTAGGAAAGCACTCTTTAAAACTCAATTAATAGTTTCTTTTGTTCTTATTTTTATATAGGTCTTATTTAGTAAATGACTTATCAGTTATATTTTGAAATTTTGAGAAATATTTGGCTATTTAACTATGTCAAACTGCTAATAATCATATTTAGTAATTAGCTGATTGGTTGGCGAATTAAATCCAATCCGCTATTCTAAAAAATGCTCCCATGAGAAGCGTTTTGCTTTAACAGCTGAGAAATTAAGGAACAAAAAGACGATTGTACCCAATGATTATTACAAATTATTGAAGTTGTCATTAATAATTTCACTGATACTACGCTAACAGAGGAGATTAGAGAGAAAGAGAGATAGAAATAGATATGCATAAAACGTGAATTCAATTTATTCGAAGTTGAGAAAATACTTTGGTTTATACAAAAATTAAACCAAGTTGGAATTTTTTATTTAATAAAATTGTTTGCTTCAGATCGGTATCATTAGTTTTAAAAATCATTCGAATTTTAATTAAATAAAATAAGTATAATTGGATTTGGTATTATAAAGTACAAAAATTACTACCAAATTATTTTACACTAATCAAAATTTTCTATAATGTTAGATTCAAGTATTGGGTTTGACAGGAAAGTTTCGAGTTGTATTCATTGCACTTATTAATACTTAGATTAAATTTTCTAATTAAGAAGAATTAAATCATTAAATTAAAAATAGTTTTTTATATTTAAATATTTTTAAACATAAAAATGTTTCTACAAATAATTATTATGTCTAAAAGATTATTTTAATGTTAATTTTAATAGAGAAAATTATTTTAAAAAATTTTAGTTTTAGTTATACGATAAGACTAATTTTATTAAGGGATTACATTTTTATATAATTAAAAATAAGTTTTATGCTCGTTAACTATTACATTTTTTCATATTAGTTTTTAACATTAAATTAAATAATTATTTTTTATTTTGAACATAGGTAAATTGATTGACTAAAGCAAATTAAAACGTAAGCATAAAATTGGGATTAAGTCAATAATTTTCAATTTTAGTTCAACAGTATACATTCATATTGAAAGAAAAAAAGAACTCTTAAAAGGATTTCAATAGCTTTTTTAAAGGTATACTAAGAAAAATCAAATGACATACATTAAATTCATTTATTAATCTTAAAAGTTCAATCAATTGTTGTCGATTAGCAACATTTAAGCAAACAAGTTGAATTTACATTCCCTATTTAGATCTTTATCTTCTTCTTTTTTTGCGAATGCCAACACCACTATACTATGAAATGAATTCCTATATTATTTTTAAACAATAAACTAATGTTTTCACGTAAATTTCAAAAATTATTAGTTTCAATTTATTGATATACATTAAAGTTAATTTTTGCCTAAAATATTATCACAATCAACTAAGAGGGCGGTTAGTTCGTACGGGAGAATCGTAATAAGAATGAGAATGAATATAGTGAAGAATGATAATGAATATTATCATTAAAATTATGATGATTGGTTAAGAGAAATGAATGATTACCATTATCACTGACAACGGTTGTTTGTAAAATATATTAAAAATAAAATTATTATATTTTAATTAATTAATTATATTGTAAATAATTAATTACAATATACTAGTTAATTAAAATATTGCAATTAAATATTTTAATTAATGAATGAATTATATTTTAATTAATTAATTAATTATAATAATATCATAGTTAATTATATTGTAATTTGTTATATTTTAATTAATTAATTAATTAAAATATAATTAATTAATTAATTAATAATTAATGAATGAATTATATTTTAATTAATTATATTATCGTATAATATATTTATTATATTATTTCGATTAATTAATTAATTACAATATTTTAATTAATGAATGAGTTATATTTTGATTAATTATATTTTAATTAATTAATTTTATTATTTTAATTAGTTTTATTGTAATTAATTAGTATTAAAATATTTAAAAAAAAGAATCACTGCTAAGGAATGAGTTTTATTCTTTTACTAAATGGAAGGTATGGAAGATTCCCTAAAAATAAGATATCAAATTATTGCCTCTATAATGATAATCAATAACTAATCACTTACTTTTCATTCCTTACTCATTAATCCCTTATTAAATCCATCAACTAAATACCCCCTAAATCCACGTAAGTTGATGCCAAATAATAGACAAAGGGTATGTAACAATAAGTATGCGCAAGGAGCCATGCATGACTTTCTATTTAAGAGGAGAACTATGGACTAAGAAATTATTGAATGGTCATAAAAAAACGGTGTTTTAATATATTTAGAATGAATTAAAATACATTTCGTCAATTATGCATAGTTTTAGAAAACAATTGTGATTTGGTGTCAATTATGCATAGTTTTGGCAACTATTTTTTTAAGTCATGTCCTCATAAGTCATTTTACGCATAAACAAATAATACTAAACAGTTGATTTTATCAAACATAAAAAAAAACTAATTTTATCCACTAGCCAAATCAACTATATTAATCTGTTATCAAATTAACATATATAAATATTTTATCTTACTTCATCACATGAGTTATTTAATTTGTCAAGAGCTATTAAATAGTTTATTTTAATTAAAAGTTTCTTGATATTTTAAACACTCTCTAAAAATATTTTAAAAGTTGTTTTAGTTATAATTACATTTAACAAATCAAGCTTGAGCATTTAAAATTGTTAAGATTATGTGTTTTGAGATGATTGGTCGATCAATAAAAATTGGCGATCCACCAATATAAATTAAATGTGTAATTGAGCTAATTGTTAATAGGTTAGCAAACCAATATGGTGATTTGGTTAACTAATATCCCTTAAGTGGGTATATTAATTGACCAATATATCCTAATGCTCAACTAATGTAAAATAATTATTCAACGTCAACGTCAACATAATTAAAGTTTCTCTTCTTCAATAAGAAAGATTATAAAAGATTTATCTTTGTCAAGATTATATAAAAATTATTTTTCACTTTAAAAATAGAGTTATAGTTAAAATTACTAAAGTTATTTTTCGCTTTAAAAGGAGATTATAATAAAATTTCAAGGAGAACATTAAAGGTAGACGTGGGCAAATATTATTTGTTAAACTATTATAAATCGATTTATGTTTCTTTTTTCTTATCTTTTTTACATTATTGCTTAAGTGTATGATGTAATTTATTATTTTACATCATATTTTTATCTTTTGTGAATTGTGTTCTTTAACATACTAAGTTAATCAATATTCTGTTTAAAATTTATTAACACTTAATTCACCTCTTTTTTTAGTGTCGCTAGGTACTAAAAAAATAAAATTATTTTTAATTTTGTAACGAGTTATAAAAATATATTTTATATTAACAATTGCTTTAAAAATTTATTTATGAAAATAATTTTTAAATATCAATTACTTAATTATAAACAATAAAATTAGTTATAATGATTAAAATATATTAATTAATTAATATTAGTTTACAAATAAAAACTTACATATTTTTACAAACATAATTATTTATTTAAAATTATTTACTAAGTTATTATTAATAATAAAATTTAAATTAAACAGAGGTTAAGAATCAAAATATTTTTATTTTTTGTTTGAAGAAATATGAAAATTAAAATTAAGAAACGAAAAATTAAAAAATATAACTAGGAAATAAAAGTGAAAATAAATAACCCTTAAAAAGTTAAAACGCTAAATTTGAAATTAAGGGATGACAATTAATTTATAGGATAAAATAAACAAGATAAGGATGAAAAATAAAATCTAAAAGAACCAAAGGTGATTGAGGTTTAGTCATAATAATCTAAATTTCACCATATGAATTTATAAGTATGTATAATAATTATAATCTAACTTCTATTAATAGATATTCTGACTAGTAAACATGCTAATTAGTTAGTTTTTCAGTAAATTTTATTATTAATACTTTATTTTAATATAATAGTAATTAGTTTAAAAATAAAATATATTATGATTATCATATTAACCATACCAAATATTTTATACCTGAAAATAAGTTAAATATAACTAAAAAGATGTCACCGATTAATATAACCTATGGAATAATTGTTGTAAAATGAACAAAAAAGAAAAAGGAATAATAGAAAAGACTGAGAAAAGGATGTGACAAATACTAGACGGACAAGTCACTTTCTTGACATCATCGGGACTTCAAACTAGAAACGCATTTAATCCTGAAGCTGGAAACCGGGAGTGGCTCACTCAAAACCTTCGCCACCACCGGCCGGTCTTCGAGCACGCCTGGCCGATCCTTTTTGGAACTACTTGTTGGTTCCTTTGGACCTGACGCAATCAGTCACTCTTTGATGCGCATTTTACTTGGCCTTCATCACCTCATTCTCTTATCTTGTCTTTTGCAGGACTGATTTTCCAGGCCGCTGAGTGGCATTGTCGAGCTGGTACCGAGCCCCAGCCTCGCCAAGAGCACATGATCGGTTGGAGCAAACCGCCTCCTAGATGAGTAAAACTCAATACTGATGGCACAAGCAAACAATCCACATTCTCAGCCACAGTAGGAGGCCTTATTCGAGACACTGAAGGTAACTGGCTCGGAGGCTTTTCTCAAAACATCGGCTGGTGCTCATCACTCAATGCCGAACTTTGGGGAGTCTACACTGGCCTTACGCTGGCATGGAATCAGGGATACTGCAGAATGGAACTTGAAGTGGACTCGGCAGCAGTGATCAGCATCCTTTCCTCAGCAGACGTCCGAGCTCAGACCCACAACTCTATCGTCCTGGGCATAGGCGAGCTGTTCCACCGGAACTGGACTGTTGTTCATCGACATGTTTATCGAGAGAGCAACAAATGCACTGACTGGCTGGCGCACTACGCTGAACATGTAGATGTTGGGGTCACCTATTTTGACACTACACCTATAGGATGCCACCATTTCCTCACAGAGGATAGATCGGGGATCTGTTTCCCTAGACTCATTATGTAATTTTCAGTTTTATTTTCCCTTAAAAAAACGAAGAAGCACATTGTGAAGTAACTTATGGCAGTAAACACTTGATAAAGCTACTAGTCACTTGTCCTGCTTCTAGTTTTGTTAGAACCGTTTCTTTTTTGTTCTCGTAACTTGTACAATATTCGCACCTCAAATTCTTGTATATTTGATTACGTGTAAGTTATTTCATATTTTAGATAGCTATCTTAACAGGGATGGAAATTTTTAACCAATGGGCTTAAATTTAGTTATTTTCAATGGGCCGATCTATGGGCCAGGCCCAGGCTCAGACAAACTCGAGGTCTAATTATTCTAAGCAAAACAACATCGTTTTATTTAGAAGAGTTGGGCTTCAGGTAAACTTGGGTCTGGGTAATCCAGACCCTGATTTAATTAAAAAATAAATTATTTTTATTTTTAAATTTTAAAAAGTTATTTTAAAGAAATAAATTTTTTTTCTCCAAGAACGTTCCCCAGGCAACAACCAGACGTCTTAGTTAAGCATTACGCACTTCCAGCACCAATAATCTGGGTAAGTATCTGGGCGTGCCTTTGCTCCAGGAGCGATCCACTCGAAGCACCTATCAATATATTCTCGATACGGCTTAGCAGAAACTAAGAGGCTGGCATGCTAAGAATCTGTCATTAGCGGGCCAGGTCACTCTGACTCAGTCAGTGATCTCAGCTCTCCCTATTTTCACGATGCAAACAATTCGCCTACCGAGAGGCCTATGTGATGATTTGGAGCGTATCATGCGGAACTTCATATGGGGATCCACAAACGAGCACAGGAAAATATCCCTGGTTAACTGGGACTCAGTGTGCAAGCCCAAATAGGCAGGCGGTTTAGGTCTTCGAAAGATCAGGTCTATGAACGATGCCTTGCTCACTAAGATGGGGTGGGCGCTATTTACCAAACCCAACGCCTTCTGGGTCCGAACCTTACGGGCTAAATACCGCATGGACCCGTTCTATATACCTCCTTCGATCGATAGACAAGGGGCCTCGAGTCTCTAGAGGGGTATCTCAGCTAATTGGCGCTTCGTGTGCCAAAGCATCCGTTGGCAATTGGGCAACGGGCGTCATATATTATTCTGGACAGATAATTGGCTGACAGAGTGGGGTCCTCTTATTGCGGTAGCAACCACCCCTGTCCCTGAAAACCTTCTGTTCATTAAAGTCGCAGATCTAATCAACGCGGATGGAACCTGGCAATGGAATTTATTCCAACCCTACCTCCCGATCACGGTTTGCATGGACATTGCAGCGACCTCCCTCAATCCTGTGAATCCTGGGGACGACACCATGAGATGGGCTCACACTGCACATGGGAAGGTTACGACGGCTTCCGCTTATGAGTTAATTGAAGGACATTCCCGGGATAGGTCTTCGGTTCTTTGGGACCTTATTTGGAAATAGGGGGGCCTTAGAGGATCCGCTCCTTTCTTTGGTTAATGACTAAGAACAAACTCCTGACTAATCAGCAATGGGTAGCACGTCACATTGCGACAGACAGCAGTTGCCACATTTGTGGCCAGGACGAGTCCACTCTTCACGCCATCAGGGATTGCCCTGAGAGTGTGCGCCTTCTGGCCCACATTTCCCTCGGAAGTAGTCACAGTGGAGTTTTTTCGACCGGACATGGAGAGCTGGGTACAATCCAATCTTCTGCATCAATCTTAAGATATGCACGGGGATTGGGCTACTCTTTTTGGTGTCGCCTGCTGGATGCTTTGGCATTGGCGCAATAAAAGTCTCATTGAAGCCGACTTCATTTGGCCAGAGGATGGGACGAGAGCAGTGAAGGAGTTTGTGAAATGGATAATCAAGGCGAGGACAGTCGAGAGTGGCGTTATTTTGGTGGCGTTATTTCAGCTCAGAGTTTACCGGCGGGTAGTCCAGTGGGGTGGTCTAAGCCGCCAAAAAATTGGGTTAAGTTGAACACCGACGGAGCGGTCAAGTCGACATTGGCTGCAGCCGCAGCTGGTGGTTTGATTCGCGACTGGCACGGACAATGGTGTGGAGGGTTTCTACTTCGAATTGAAAGAAGCTTGCCCCTTATGGCAGAACTCTGGGGGGTCCACTCGGGCCTCACCCTCGCTTGGGCAATGAGGTATCACCGGATTTTGCTCGAAGTGGATTCCTTAGAAGTTCTTAACCTTCTCTCCTCTTCCACTACAGGCATTGACGATAATAATTTTTTATTGGCAGGTACTTGCGGCTTACTCCTACGTGATTGGGAGGCGCAACTTTAGCACGTACATCGAAAAGGGAACCAGTGTGCCGATACCCTGGCTGCCTTAGCCGCCCTCACAAGTCCAGGCTTACACATCCTTCAGGAGCCTCCGATACCAGTTCTCGAATCCCTTCACAGGGACAAACACGGGGCGGTGTACCACCGAGCCAGGCGATAGTTTTTTTTCTTAGGTTGTGATTTCCCTTGTAAGCAAAAAAAAAAAGAAATTGGTGGGAGTTGACCCGTAGGCCAGCCCATTGCCATCCCTATATCTTAAGGAATAATATATTCTAAAGTTTATAACCTTTTAAGATTTTTTTATTCAATACTTAAGTGTTTTAAAATTTCAATTAAGTGACAAAACTTTTATAATCTTAATAATTCAGTTTAGTATCTTGCTGATCTGGCTAACGAAATTCTATTATCCCACTATCTTAAAAATATTTAGTTTTGATTCGATGTTATCTTGTATGCTAAATTCCTCTGTAAATTCCTGTAACCTCATCACAATAAAGCAATGAAAAGAATTCACAGTTTATCTATTCAATAATGATATCAGAGTCTACAAGCTAATTTTTAGTTACTAAACATTTACCTCGCATTAATAAACATCACTCGCATTCATCCTCTTGGTCCTTAAATAACCCTAATTTTCTTGGTTCAGAATTTTCCTCCAATGTGCCGATGGACTCTACTAGTGGCCTAAATTGGACAACATCTTTTTCTAGACCAATTTCCTTAACTAATGTTTTGCCTTGACGTCAAACCCAAGAAGTCTACTTCACCATTGACGTCGATAGCGGCATTTTTCTTATGCTTTTTTAACATCCTCAGTCTAATTTAATGGTGTCCAACTCAAAACATCTGTGACGGTAGAGTCCAACGCCATGACTGAACCTTCCCCTCCAGACCTTGCTGGCCACATGGCCAAAAAAGTTTGTGTCCGCGAACGTGAGAAAGACCCACCCCCACTCCCATCTTCGCCACAACCAGTAGTACCTGATTATAGAGCCGCAGTCATGGGTCATCTGCCCATAGAGAACAACGTTCCCGAATGGCCCACTGAAGAACCTGTAGAAATAGAAAACGGCGACATAAACATCATCCCCGGCACTTTCGGGCCCAGCATAGAATTATCCAATGCCTTCCAAGGCCGTCTCAATAAGCAATGGGAAAAGGCAATTGTGTTAAAGCTAATGGGAAGACGAATTGGATATACCTTACTGCATAGCTGACTGACCTCCATGTGGAAGATGTCTGGACCAATGAAAATTATCGACCTAGATAATGACTTCTTCATTATCAACTTTACAGAGACAGAGGACTACATCACCGCCCTCACCCAAGGTCCATGGGTGATCCTCGGTCATGCCCGATTCGTGCAACCGTTGACCCCTTCCTTCTGCCCCTCTTCCGGTCACGTCTCCCATGTCGTCGCCTGGGTCAAATTTTCAGAACTCTTGGTCATCCGCTATCACCCAGTCATCCTCACCGCTCTAGGTAACCTCGTCGGCCAGACTGTTAAAATTGATGCAACCACCCAGAACTCCCAACGTGGGCGCTTCACCAGAGTGGCGGTGGACGTTGACCTCAGTCAGCTGCTGAGACCTATTGTGGAGTTGGATGGTGAGCGCATCAGAGTGGCTTATGAGGGACTACCGCATATTTGCTTCTCTTGCGGCAGAGTCGGCTACAGTGCCGCCAGCTGCCCAGTGCGCCCACCACCTTCTCCGACTACCCCTCCTACTGCCGGTGACCCACCTACCACCATCCCCTCCGATCCTAGTCCGAACTCTTCCGACCCCAACCTCCACCAGGCAATGTATGGACCTTGGATCCAAGTCCAACGCCGAGGACGCAGCCCACCCACCTCCACAACGGTCACACGAACTGACAGCCAAGGACATCACTTGTCTGACACTTCTCGGGGCTCAAGGTTTCACCATTTGACAGATAACGGCCTGCCTGACCCCCCACAGAACACGCCCATGCCTGCATCCATGAACCTCCCACAGACGGCGCGATCTTGCACCTTACAGGGCTCAATATCCACGTAGACTAATATCCCTAAGTAGCATCTGGTTACCTGCTCCTTAGGGCACCCCACGGATGGGCTTGGGCCGTCCACCTCCAAGGCCCGCCCCTCAACAGCCCCAAACCCAGTTACTCCTCTCCCTCCAAGCCATACAGCCCAAGTTGTTAACCTCCTCCCCATCAACTGATGGTCGTTGGACGCCCAACCTAAATTCATAACCCCCCTGCCAATCAGCAGTTAGCCGTTAGCCGTTAGCCATTCCCACCGAAATTCACACCATTAAGCCATTAACATTCCCTCCCACAACGATCTCATTATCAAGGACCCTGCACTAGAACCAGTTATGACATCCAATTTAGTGGAACACGCCATGGAAGAAGACATGGTCACATACGTCCCCTCTCTTCCTTCGACTAGCTATCACCCTATCCCCCCCCCTCTAAACCACCGGACCTTACTCCGAGCAAAACCTCGCCAAACAATGCTTCGGATGTAATAGACTCACCGATGGCTGATCACCCGCCTCATTCTTCGACGACAGCTCTGCCAGAGCAGGGGGAACTACTAGCCCCCTCCCGAGACTAAGTTTAGTCTCCCTTTTTTGCGATCCTTAATATGTCCATATTCATATGGAATTGTCAAGGGACCGGAGGAAAAAATTTTCAGCCCATCCTCAAGAATTTCATATGGATCCACAATCCTATGCTTGTTGTTATCGTCGAGGCCAGAATTAGTGGAGATCGAGCCAATAAGGTTATCCGAAATCTGACTTTCCCGCACTCTTTTCGGGTGGAAGCCAATGGATTTTCTGGCAGTATTTGGCTTTTATGGCGCTCTGACATTAGCATTAAAGTTCTCCTTGCCCATCGACAATTTATCCATCTTCATGTCAACTAGGATCACACTCTGTTTGATTTCACGGCTGTTTATGCCAGCCCCACTCAATCCCTCCAGCACCACCTTTGGAGGCATCTAAGGAAAATTACCAGGGCTACTTCCCACCCTTGGCTCATCGGCGGAGATTTCAATGCCAAGCTCGACAATACAGACCGCAGAGGAATTGCGAGTAAACATGCGATCATTAATCCTCACTTTCGAGACTGTGTCCATTGTTGCCACTTTCAGGACCTGGGATTCACCGAGCCTAGGTTCACATGTCGACGAGGACAGACACTAGCTCGTTTAGATAGAGTCTTCGGCTCGCCTTCCTGGACCACTTCGTTTCCTCATACTACAGTCACTCACTTGCCCTTTCTCAAGTCGGATTATCGGCCGTTGTTAGTCACTTTTCACCCCATTTCCCGTTAGTCTACCTCTCCCCAGCCGTTTCGTTTCCAATTAGCCTGGTTGACCATCGAAACTTTTGGCCAAACGGTCAAAGATCACTGGCACCCTCAGCTGCCGTCCATCAGTGGGGCCCTCCACAACCTCGGAGAACAATTGCAAAGATGGAACTTTTCTACCTTTGGTAATATATTTTTCGGCAAAAAGCGTCTCATGGCATGACTCACGGGTATTCAAAAATATCTGAAGCAGACGAATTTTACATCCCTTCGAAATCTAGAATTGTACCTTTGCATCGAATTGGAACAGGTCCTTCTTCAAGAGGAACTCTACTAGCATTAACATTCCAGAAGCCAGTGGCTCAGTCAGGGCAACCGAAATACTAGATACTACCATGTCGTCACTACTGCTAAACGTCGGAAACTACACATTGCCTCTCTTACCGATGACTCTAGCATTTCGAGATCTGACCCGGTCGACCTTCGACATATAGCCCTGCACTTCCTACAGAAGCTTTATTCAGCCGAACCTTCCCATCCCGCTCCTCTTCTGCCTCGGGGAGGTTTCCCCACCCTCCCACAACAAGCTACTCGGGCTCTGGTTCAACCTCTCCTACCTGAGGAGATCAAAACCTCCTTTTTCGGCATGGCCCCAAATAAGGCCCCCGGCCCTGACGGATTTACTGCCTTATTCTTCCAGACCCAATGGGATACCTTAGGGTCTTCTCTGATCACACTTTTCCAGCAAACTTTCCGACACGAAGTTTGGGACGCTGAACTAAACCTCACCATCATAATCCTGATCCCTAAACTTCCCTCCCCCTCGTCTATCACTCAATTCCGACCGATCGCGCTGTGCTCTGTGATCTACAAAGCCCTCATTAAGGTCTTCGTCCAACGACTAAAACCCTTTCTGGCTGAGTTTGTCGCTCCTACCCAATGCAGTTTTGTCCCGGAGAGACAGATCGTCGACAATATCATCATCGCACAAGAAATTATTCACACTATGCGCAGGAAAACTGGGAAGAAAGGTCTAATTGCCGTTAAGGTAGACCTCGAAAAAGCCTACGATCGCCTCTCTTGGGACTTCATTCATGATACCCTCATCGACGTCAGGCTACCTGGCTCGTTAATCTCCCTTATCGTGAATTGTGTCACCTCGGTTACCATGCAAGTCAATTGGGGCGGGGCTCTTGGTGAGACTTTCACCCTTTCCCGGGGAATACGACAGGGGGATACATTATCACCTTATCTTTTTGTGCTTTGCATGGAATGCTTGGGCCATTTAATTACTCAAGCTGTATCCCAAGGCTGATGGAAACCCATCCGACTCAGTCGATGGGGCCCTTTATTATCACATCTGTTCTTCGCCGACGATCTCATATTGTTTTTCGAAGCTTCTCCTGATCAGACAAGGATCATTCGCGAGATGTTAAACCTCTTTTTTACTACCTTTGGCCAGCAGATCAATCATGCGAAATCCCGCTGTTTTTATTCCAAAAATGTTCCCTGCTCCATGGCAAGACATCTGAGCCAGGAACTGGGCTTTCACCAGACCATAGACTTAGGTCGCTACCTTGGAGTCCCCTTGTTGCATGAAAGGGTCCTCAAACGCACATATCAATTCATATTCGATAAGGTCCAAAATCGTCTATTAAGCTGGGCTGAAACTCATTTGTTGCTTGCAGGATGTACCACCCTTATCTAATCTGTCATCTCTGCCCTCCCTACTTACACTATGCAAACGACTCGTCTCCCTAGACACCTCTGCGATGACCTGGAAAAAATTATGTGTAACTTCTTGTGGGGTTCCTCTCCGGGACAGCGTAAACTTCACCTCGTCAACTGGGACACGGTTTGCCAACCGAAAAATCTAGGAGGTCTCGGCATACGCAAAATTCGTGAGACCAATGACGCTCTCCTTACTAAATTAGGTTGGGACCTCGTTTCGAAGCTGACTGCACTTTGGGTGCAAATTTTGACTGCAAAATACAAACTCAACATCAATATCCTGCCCCCCACTCTCGAAGCCGGAGGCGGTTCTATGATTTGGCGGTGTATCACCACTATTTGGCCCATGTGTTGCGAGGGCTGAAATGGGTTATCAGGGATGGCACTACAACCCAGTTCTGGTTGGATCATTGGGTAGAACATTTGGGACCCCTCCATGAGTATACACTTGTCGAACTACCCACCTCCGACATTGACCACCGCGTTGCGCACTATGTGGACACTTCAGGAACCTGGCTTTGGCACGAATTTCAACACTTACTTCCTCATTCTGTTAATCTTTTCATTGCAGGTATTCTCCCACCCCAGCCCCATCGAGGCCCGGACACGATGATATGGGGGAGATCGGGCACCGGCAAGTTCACCATTGCGTCCGCTTATTCGATGATCATGGACCATAATTATCACGGCACCGGATGATCTTGGCAGACCATATGGCGCTGGGCCGACCCTCAACGAATTCGATCATTTCTCTAGCTCCTAGCCCAAAACCGTCTACTGACCAATCAACAACAAATGCGCCAACATCTGACGACATCAGCGGAATGCCCACACTGCCGAGCGGATGAGACCTCCCTGCATATCATGAGAGACTGCCCCAGAGCGCAGAGTCTCTGGCGCACCTTCCCTTTACAGGACATCTCCCCGGAGTTCTTTACCATGCATGCCCAGGACTGGCTCCACACGAACCTTCACCAGCACCGACAGCTCAACGGATTGCCCTGGAATCTCATCTTTGGTGTGGTTTGTTGGTTTCTGTGGACTTGTAGGAATCATGTACTATTTGACATCCATGCTTCTTGGCCGACTTCCCCCGCTGACAATATCTTAGCCTTTGCCGACCAGATACAGCTAGCCACGGATAGTTTTATCCGAACTATTCCTGGACACCGACCCCGGAACATGTAACCTATCGGATGGTCCCCACCAACCCCTGGATGGGTGAAACTCAATATGGATGGTGCCTGCAAAAGCTCACCCCCCTCAGCATCAGCGGGAGGACTAATCCGAGATAGCGATGGGATTTGGCAAGGTGGCTTTGTTCAGAACTTAGGCTAGTGCTCCCCACTTGCATCAGAACTATGAGGCGTCTTAACTGGGCTTAACCTGGTCTGGGACCTTAGTTATCGCCAGGTGTAACTAGAAATGGATCTCAAGAAACGGTTTGCCTCCTGTCTGACTCTGTACAGCGCACTTCTTCCCTGAACCCACTCATCGTTAGCATAAACGCGCTCCTTAACCAAAACTGGGTCGTACGAATCTACCACATCTACCGGGAGGGCAACAGGTGTGCCGATTGGCTCGCCAATTTCGCTGCCGGTTGTGACTTAGGGACTACCACTCTTGTTAACGCCCCTTTCGGGTGTCCTCCCCTCCTCCTTGAGGACAGATCTAGGATTAGCTTTCCTAGGCTAATTATGTAGTTTGCACGGTTGCTTTCCGATTAATAAAAAAATGGTGTCCAACTCTCTTCAATACCTAAAACGACATTGTTTTAAGTATTGAACATGAGTTTAGATGGTGTCCAACCCTATCTAATAGCCAAAACGACATCCTGTTGGACATTGAAAGAGTTAGCCACCATAAAATTGGATAGAAGATCCCACTAGCTTTTAACCATTTGTTGGCATAAAAAAGGTTAAGTTCTTACACAATTCTTTTCATTTCCCACCTCCAGTACGTTAGAGCACACCATAAACCTCCTAATCATCTCAACATATTCCCTCTTTACAAGACCTTTTTATCGTTTTATAAGCTCTGGATAAAGTAAAAAAGACCTTTATTTTGCCTCTTTTTATTTTTTATGAGTATCAAGAATAGGCCCTCATAAAAAATAAAATGAGGCAAAATAAAGGAAGTCATGAATAAGCCATGGGCGGGTGCCCTTCTAACCCTTGATGAGGGTCGAGCCTGCCTCAAGACTAGTTTCAACATTTGACAACTCTCCTGTTTATGTTATTCTTCTTCTTTTGTCTCGTATTAACATAGTATTTAGAAGTAAAACATCAACGTATATTTAATCTTAAATTTCTCCTAGAATTATGTACATTAATACTATATAATTATTTACTTGATTTTATTTTTTAATTAGAATCACCTAAAATGTATAAATAGATAGATATACATAATATTTACTATGTACAAAAATACGGAAAGCCTTTTGTTCTTCTTTGTTCTTCATTTTCACATAGTATTAGAGCATAAAGGATATAGATGTTAGGATCTACTATTTCAAAGACTTTAAGTCTCTTGATATGTCACTTTTTTGGAACATAAAGTGCTTTTTACAATGTCAAAATTTCAAGTTAGTGAACCCTCAAAATTTTTTTCTTGCCTACCATATCTTTGTTTCCTAATATTTCTTTTGTAGATCCGTCTTATAGCTCTAACAGTACAACACAACCAACACCTGATTCTATTGTTTCTTCTTAGGTTGCAGATCTTCCACTCACTCATTATTATTATTATTATTATTATTATTATTATTATTATTATTATTAGTACTACTACTACTACTACTACTAATAATAATAATAATAATAATAACAATAATTAATTAAGTAATTAATAAGTAGGACAATGATTAGTACTTGCGTTAAAGATTAGGCTAAATCTAAGAGAAAAATACTAACAAACCTATGAAAACGATATAGATATAGATCCTCTATCTGTATCTTAGTACCTCAAAGTTTTCTATTACGGGTCATGTCCTTAGTAAGTTTTAGTAGAGCTATATCATTCTTGATCATCTCCCCCCAATTTTTCTTAGGCATTCCTTTTCTCCTCTTATAACCTCTAAAAACAATCTTCTCGTGTTTTTTCACTGGAACGTTTGGGTGTCTCCTTTTAACATGTTCAAACCACTTAACTTTGTCTCTCTTAATTTTTCAATAATATTAGCTACCTTTAATTGGTTCCTCACAGCTACATTATTGACCTTATCTCTTCTACTAAAGTTGCACATCTAACGAAGCATCCTTATCTCTGCAACTAATAGCTTATGATTATGCACCTATTTGATGGGCTAAAACTACATTCCATAGAGCATGGTTGACATAATTGCCAAAAGATATAATTTACCTTTAAACTTGAGTGGTATCTTCTTGTCACATAAAACTCCCGATACACTTCTACATTTAAGCTACCTTGATTTGATACGGTAGACTATGTCCTCATCAATATCTCTTTTGCTCTAGATGATAGATCCTAGATACTTAAAACATTCCTTTTGTGACATAACTTTTGAACCAATTTTTATCTCCAAATTAGTATCCACCCTATGTCCTGAAAAGTTACATTTTACGTACTCAGTCTTAGTTTTACTTAATTTAAAGTCTTTCGACTCTAACGCATCTATCCAAAGTTCAAACTTGACATTGAAACCATTGTTTTTGTCTCATCTACTAAAACAATGTCATCAGCAAGCAACATACACTAAGGCACATCCCCTTGAATATTCTTTGCGAGCTCATCCATGTCTATTGTAAACAAAAAAAAGGCTTAAAGAGGAGACTTGGTATAGCCTAATATCAATAGAAAAATGCTCTGTATCACCTCCTATCGTCCTTACTCTAGTTTTTATAAGTTCATACATATCCCTAATAACTCGTATATAAGTCATAGGAACTCTCTTAGCTTCTAAACATCTCCATATGATTTCCCTAGATACCTTATCATACACCTTCTCTAAATCAATAAAAACTATATGTATGTTACGTTGTATTTTCTTGTAATATTCCATTACTCTTTTAAGGAGATGTAAAGCTTTTTTCGTGGACTTTCATAGCATAAAGTCAAACTGATTTTTCGAGATAGAATCTTCCTTTCTCACTCTCTTCTTAATCGCCTTTTCTCATAACTTTATGACGTGACTAAGTAATTTATTGTCTCTATAGTTGTTATAGATTTAGATGTCCTCTTTATTTTTGCATAAAAGGATTAATAAAATACTTCTCTACTCATTACAATAAAGCAATGAGAAGAATTCACAATTTATACATTCATTTATGATATTAGAGTTTACAAGCTAATTTTTTGTTACCACACACTCATATCGCATCAAAACATATTACCTTCATTCATCCTTAACACTAAACTAAAAACATCTTATTACCAGTATGACAAAACACAACACATTACCTTTCAACCACATTATCAATTTCCTAATTATACAATTAGATGCATCAAACTATCTTATTTGGTGAAATCAAATTTAAGCAATCTTTACCATAATTGATCTCCTCGGTAAGGATGTTTGTCAAAAAAGACGTTGTTTTTTTACCTTTTTTTTAAATATAAGATGGGTTGGGTTGGCCCTGCCCTGCTTACCTGTGGCCTGTTGGGCCATGAACTGGGCCCAACCCAGGCTATTGACATTCTTCGGTTATGTTGATGCAATAACTCCCAAAACAGTTATATTGGATGGTGATCCTCTCTCCAAAATTTGTTAAATGACAGAAAATTGACCAACTAATTTATTGCTTCCTTACAACTTCTCTCTCCACCTCCTCTGCCCAACTTGCATTTGCTCACCACACAACACATGATATCTTGTAACATCCCCTCACCTATGGGAAGGGTAAAATAGTAATTTGGAACGAGTTAGGAGTGTTTAAAATTGTATTGCTATGTTCATGCATTCATATATGCACATGAATAGTGAATTTTGCACATGTAAATGACTGTACATGCATTCATGA
>JAOTAY010000002.1:1867784-1883876 GCA_025629805.1 Erythroxylum baracoense | reverse complement strand
ACTTTGGCCATGGCTTTCTCATGTCCACCAACATCAAGCCACCCAAGAAAAGGAACTGCATCCCTTAGAACAAACATGCACAGATGGTGGGACACGTCCCTCATAACCTTCTGCCATTTTTGGACCTCTTCCTCATTTCCCACAGCTTTAGCACCATTGTTTTTCTTTCCAGCAATCATTCTTAGAATCACGTTTACGGTTAATTCACCAAACCATCGTTTCAATTCAAGCGATACATGGCTAGACCCATCTTCCCTCATTGTCCAATGCTTGTAAATCTCTTTCACCGACGTCTCCACTTCAGAGATCCTAACATGCTCGAGTAGCTCAAGCCTGCGATTAGAGAACACCTCGAAAGTAGCTATCTTGCGGATTTCTCGCCAGCAATCAGCGAATGGTGCGAAACCAAACATGGCATAGTTGTAACCCAAGTGTTTTGCGGCCACGAATCTGGGGCGCAAGGACACGGCCGCGTCGTTCGTCGTGAATATCTCTTTGGCTATTTCCCAGTTGCTTACGACCAAAGTTGGGCGTACCCCAATTCGAAATTTAAAGATTGGACCATACGAGTCGGACATGGATCCCAATGTTTTGTACAGAAGCTTGGGACCTGCTAAGAGTGGAAGGTGACCAATTAGAGGCCATCCACCGGCGGCTTCAGGTGGTCCTCTGTTTTTAGCAACCTTGGACTTGTTCAGAAGATAGTCGGAACAGAGAACTAGGAAAAAAAAGACCAGCTATGGCGGTGCTAAACCATCCAACACTCAAGTCCATGATGTCCAATCTGATGTGTCACAAACCAGACAAGTCGCTTTGTTGACAGTATCAGGACTTGAACTTGGAAACGCATCCGAATCCTGAAGAATACTAAGCATCAAACCCAAGAAGTCTGCTTCACCATTGACGTCGATAGCAGCATTTCGCTTCTGCGCTTTCAACCTGGCAGAAAAAGGTTAACTGCTCGTTTGGTAATCAGTTATAAGCTGTTTTTTAGCTAATCGTGACAAATTAGCTCTTTGACCATGACCATATTAAAAAGTTAAACACTTATTTGGATATGGGCTATTCCAGCCAACCAGTTAATTTTTTAAAAATTCCTCTACTGGAGCGTTTGGACCTTCAGTTGATTTAGTCGTCGGCCTGATGAAGATTGTGCCCTCGTAACCAATCTATTGGTCCCATTTCTCATTGGGTTCTCTAGAATTGTTTCGGCTCTCAAATCTCCCACTCTCCACCCTCCTCCCCTCCGACCCTCTTCAACCCACCAAAACCTATCAGCCCATATGTTCAACCACATCCCTAACCCAAACACCACTAACCCACCATTGTACTTCACCCAAAACCACCCCATATCACTGCCATTTACTCATTCATTACATTAAACCCAAATCCTATCATCGCTCTAATCAACGACGGAAACCCTCTTTCCTCTGGTTGTTGTTAAGTTTAAGTAGGTAGATGCAGGTTCGGTGGAAGTAATGAGTTATGTATGGAGTTAAGAGAATTAGAGCTTTTGGGCTTTTGAAATGTCAGCTGAAGCGTATGAGGAGAAGGGGTACAATGACAGTTGGGCTTTCTATCAAATTCTAGGACATCGGTGGCGATATTGTGGGTCACCAACCTGAATGATTGTGCTTTCCATACAGAGCTTGGAGGAACCTCAATGGGATGTAGGTGAGGGGTGAAATGAGTTAGAGAATGATGAGGCTGTAATGAAAGAGTTTTTGATCGGACAATTGCATAAGTATCGGAGAACTAGATCGGAGGTGTCGTAGAAAACAAATGGGGATTTGTAGTTACTAGTTAGTTTACTTTTGTGGCTTTGTCAATGTACAGTACCAGATCGCCAGTTGTTGGTCGTTGTCTCTTCTCCAACTTGCCAGGTGAACCTTTGAGGTCTAAATTTTGTATATTTGATCCTTTCAAGTTCTTGTTTCAACTTTTCGTAGAGAATGAATATAGGTTTTCAAAATTTGCAAGTTTTGGTATGTAGTCTTTTGATTAATATATAATGTGGCTATTTTCAACAGATTGATGAACTTCTTGCGTAATCATTCACTGTGAAGTCGACGGACAAAGAAGGGAGAAAGGAAATTGAGTCTTTTGTGCATTTCTTGTAAGTTAACACTCTTTAAATTGCTTTTGAAAATACAACTTGTGACCTTTAAACTAAAATGAACTATTATAAAATAATAAGAAATGAGTTTGTTATTGACATTAAACTTAAACAGCCACTTCTTAGATTGTTGCTGAATAGGTTGGAATGCTCTTATTCACAAGTTGTTTCTAATAGTTTTCCAGACTTGATGAATTGCTTTGTCCAAATTTGTTTACGGATCTGTTTAACTTACATGATAATCAAAACGGTACTCGTAAAGGAGTTCATGAGAAACTAGATCCTCATAACTTAGCTAATCAACAAGGTAAGCACCAAATCTTTATCAAATAGAAAGTTCCCTTCCATTCTGGCTTCTGATAAGGATACTCATCCAATATTTGCTTCATGACCAATTTTTAGCATGCTTTGGTTACAAATTCCTTCAGTGTTAATAACCATCTATTTTTAAACTTGTACCTGAAAAAATCGTTCTCTCTTCTTAGAGTTCTCCCCTTTGGATTTGCTTAAGAAAGATGAACCAAATGGAAAACTAGAAAATAGTTTAATAGTTGAAACTCATGTTACATTTTTAGTTAAAGGTACGAATTTTCTCTTTTAGAACACGAAGACTACTATTTTACTAAACAACACCTTGAAACTCATGTTGGATCCTCATGTTGTTGTTTTGCAAGTTAGGTTTGGGTAAAGTGGGAGCAGAAACGCCTGTCTACTCACCTTAACCTAACAGGTAATTTTACTGTGCTAAAAAAATGAGATTTAATGAAACTAAATCTGAGATAGATTTAGTTTCAATAAATAAAGTCTGATAGTAGTTGAGATAAATATGGATTTGTTGCAGTCTTTACTGTGTTTCTCATTTTTGGTTTCATTAAATGAAGTTTGATAGTAGTTACATGGATTTTCTACAGTCTTTACTGTTTCAACCAAAGTATATTGTAGGTGTCATTATCTGTCATAGAAAGTAGCATTAATTTCGTGAAGGTTGTAGCTACTCTTTGTATTTATTGCATTTAACTCCATTTATTACTCACAACTACCCCACCGTCTCTTTTCACCTTCTTTTCACCTTTAAAATGGAAAAGCTCAACACAATCTTACATTACAACATAATTATATGCAAAACTCTCCCTATATTTCATTGATACGCAGAGTGAAGAACGTTACAACAGTTCGTCAATCGGATTCCAACCAGTGATGTCTTCTTTAGGAAGTTGATTCTATCTCTTCTTCCCTGTACACTTGTTAGCCAACATTGTTAGCTGCTCTTCTTCATCATCGTTAGTTGCTCCTTATCAACAGCTTTCATTAGGTTGTGTGGCTTATGTTATTTGGTATGTTGTAGAAATAAAATGAATGAAGATGAACGGATTGAGCTGGAGAATTGTGATTCTGATAGTGGCTATAGGAGGTCGAAAGAACGAATAAAAAGCAATGAAGAAAAAGGTGCTTATATGTTAAGTTTTAATAGTTTTATAATGTCAGTAATCATAACCATTGTGTTTTAATAGTTTTGATATTCCTATTTATATAGAGATTAGTCTTCCAAAGATTCATATTGTCAAAGAAAACATATGAATATTTTGTTTTATTTGACAAACACTCATGTTTTTGAAATACTGTATCAAACTTCTCTATAATTTTCCTATTCATAGTAAATATGCAATCTTAAAAGGACACATTTGCACGAATATTTTTTTATTTGAAGCACACTCATGTTTAAGATGGTTTTTTCTATATTTTTTGTTCTTCTCCGAATCTTGTTAAGATGGTTTCGTAATCATGCATTAAAACTTGGTTATTTAATATTTACAAATTTATATTTATCTCTTTATAATACTATTTAATTATTTAATAGTTCTTTTGTTACCAAAATAAAGTAGTATTTTGTTAAAATATTATATATAAACAAACAGTAATTTAATAGAAAAATATTTAATAAATTTCTTATTCATTGTAAATATGCAATCCTAAAAGGATACATTCGTACGAATATTTTTTTATTTGATGCACATTCATATTTCTGAAATACGGTCTCAAACTTGTCAAATTTAGTGAACAGAAAAGTACCATTATTTTTTATAATAACCTTGTTAATTTAGAACTCTCTTCTATCATTCCACCAATACCTAACTTGCAACCAGTTTAGCTTATCCCTAGCTCTCTCTTTTCTCTCTCTTTTATTTTCATGTTTAAGATGGTTTTCTCTAGATTTTTTATTCTTCTCCGAATTTTGTTAAGACGGCTTCGTAATCATGGATTAAAACTTGACTATTTAATATGTACAAATTTATATTTATCTTTTTCTAATATTATTTAATAGTTCTTTTGTTACCAAATGAAGTAGTATTTTCTTAAATTATTATATATAAACAAACAATAATTTAATAGAAAAATATTTTAGAATATAATTTTTTTAATAAAAATGTATTACAATAAATTTTTATATAAAATTTTAATAATTCACAAGTTAATTCAATTACTCATTTTAAATTAAGAGATCAAATAATTTTAAAGTAAGTGATTAATAAAAATATATCGATGATAAAAAGTATTTATATATTTATTTTGTTGAAACATATTAATTGCAACCAATTTAAGTAATTAATCAGTGAAACCAATTGCAAATTGATCAACTAATATATCATCTTCTCTCATCTTGTATGATTAGATGACATCATCCCAAAAAAGAAACAAAGGAGAAAGTCAAGGGGGAATGATATAGGTAGGGTTCGTTGGCCAAAAGAAACACTTCTTATCTTTTGTGACATTTGTAACCAATATATTCAAAGGAGTAAGGGAAAACGTGGTGGAGTTATTTGTCAAAGGATACCATGGAAGAAGGTGGAGAAGAGTTTCGCAAAGCGACTAATTTACAATGAGATAAACCTAAGCTTAAACGTAAGTTTGATTAGATGAGAACCAGATGGAGTCTTTGGAAACAGTTGAAAGGGAAAGAAACGAGATTAGGATAGGACTATGACAAAGGAACAATTGTTGCTAGTAAGGAGTGGTGGACTTTGAAGATTAAGGTTAGCCCATTTTAAGTTATTTTCCTTTACTTTAATGCTAAACAGTTAGTTAAATATAAGTTAATTATTTTTTTAGGAGAACAATAATTTTAAAACATTTAAAGGGGAAGGGCTTGAACCTGAGTTTGAATGTAAGTTGGATAAACTTTTTGGATATTTGGCCCGAGGATAGATTACATTTTGTCCTGTAGCTGACCCTCCATAAGAAAAACGAGAAGTTCAGGAAGTATATGTTCCGTCTTCACCTGGTAGTCATAATGCTCATATCAATTGTCAGGCGATCATAATCATGAGAATATAGATGAAACTAGTAGTCCAAACAATTATCATGTGAATGGTGATTAGGAAGAGGTGTGGAAAGAAACTATCGTGACCCCTGCATCTACTCCTATTGCTACCCCTCAAGCTTCACATGATGAAGGAAGTGAGAGAAGAAGATGTAAAAGGGTTTTAGAGAATGATAATTCACAAAGCAACAAGAGTGCAAGAACTTATTCCATTAAAAGGGTAGGAAGATCTGCAGCAATGTGTGAGAGGTTTGACGATATGATGCAATTGATTCAAGAGAGACAGAGTGCAATAATGGAGAAGAATACTTTTATTATGAAAATTTTGAACACAATGAATATTGATGCATCACAGAGTACTGGTGCAGGTGTGTCACATCATGATGTTACCAATGCTTTGAAAAAACTATGTACTTTGCCTGGTTTAGAAACTGATATTCTTGAATTTTACTTTGCTTGCATGTTGACTGAAGATCTGCAAAGAAGGGCCATTTTTTTCGGTTTACCAGATGATACAAAGAGAGTTGAATACAATAAGTTTATGTATGAGTATGACAAACATAAAAAAATATTAAAAATAGTTTCTATCTCTATGTGTTACTATGTTTAGTTTATTGTTTTTATTATTTGTGCACTTATGTGGACATGGTATGTTTTAAGACATTATGAACTTGGTTAACTTATTTTATTATACTATGTTATCTTATTAGTAATCTATAATTTTATTACATGTTATATTATTTATTTCTTTATATTTAGGCATATAAGTGTCTTGTTTATTTATAATATAATTTTACTTGTTGATTTGTAGGTATGGATGATAATGTTATGCAAATTATGCAACTTCTGCAAATTAAGCAATTTTTGGACAATGAGAATGAGTTTTGGGATTCGGTGGCTTATGTAGCTGGTTACATGGGTGTGTATTTTTTTGACCACATATACAAGGAACCATGCCTGACTTTCTAGCAAATAGGAGAAATATGGATGAATGAATTATTGAAAAGTTATGAAAAATGGTGTTTTAATACATTTAGGATTAATCAAAATACATTTCGTCAATTATGTATAGTTTTGGAAAGCAATTATGGTTTGAGACCTTTTGATAGAATGTCTATTTTGGAGAAAGTCGGTTTATTTGTGTATGTCTTAAGTAAAGTTTTCCCTAATGGAGATACCCAAGAGCGCTTTCAACATTCAGGTAAAACTATGAATAGAGTTTTTAAAGAAGTTTTGAGTGCTGTGGATGGATTTTCAAGGGATATACTAGTACCAAAAGATCCCGAATTCAAGGAGATTCCACAACAAATTGCCAATGATGTTGTTTTAAGGTAATTGAATATACTCCCCCTTCATTATATTTTTCATTGAAAAATGTTGTTTTATCATCTTATGATCATTTTTTTATATTAGAATTGCATTGGAGCTATTGATGGTACACATATAGCAATAGTTGTTGCAGAGGAGGATCAAATTAGATATAGAGGACAGAAAGGAATAACGACTACAAATGTATTGGCAACATGTAATTTTGACTTACTATTTACATATGTTTTAGCAGGTTGGGAAGGATCAACACACGATTATCATATTTTCCTCGATATAATCGGTAATCCGAGACTTCAATTTTCAAAACTACCGATAGGTAATTTTAAGAATTGTAGTATTTGTTATTCATGATTTAGACTTTTTATGATATCATCTATACTAATTATATTGCCTCTATGGACACTTAGGTAAATATTACTTGGTTGATAAAGGCTATCCGGAAAGATAAGGATATTTGACACCCTATCCAAAACAAGGTATCGTCAATCAGAGTTTCGTGATGCAAATTCAAGAGGATCTCGAGAAGTTTTTAATCAAGCTCATTGATTATTGAGAAGTTGTATTGAGAGGGCTTTCAGTGTTCTTAAGGCTCGATAGAAGATATTGGAGAAAATGCCTGAGTATTCATTGATGGATCAAAATAGAATAATTTGTGCAGCTTTTGTGTTGCATAATTATATTAGAAGAAGTACAATTGGTGACATGGCTTTTAACATCATCCATCAAGATCCTGAATTTATACCTCCAGATGTATTTCACGATGTTGAAATTAATTCTATGCAAGAAGGCGTTGAAGAATAGAGAATTCAGGAGATGACAACTATTCGTGATAATATTGCTTCTAATTTAATGATAGTTAGATGTTGTTCTTAAATTGTTCTAAACCTTTGTTTTAAATGACGGTGTTCTTTTCTTTTACCCTATTTGAATTGTGTTGTTAAACTTCATTTGAATTGTTATATTTTATGTTTGGATGTATGATGATGATGATGATGATGATGATGATGATGATGATGATGATGATTATTATTATTATTATTATTATGTTTATGTTTATGTTTTTTATTAAAGTTATAAACTTAAATTTTGTAAAATTAAATATCTAAAATTTAAATTCTTATAAGAATATTCAACGAAATACTAAGATATATAATATTTATGCACTTATAATTTTTTTTAAAATTATGCCCTCATAAGTCATTTTACACATCAACAGCTAATACTAAATAGCTTATTTTACTAAACATCTTTAATAAACAGCTAATGTTATTCGCTGGTCAAATCAGCTGATATAATCAGCTATCAGCTAATCGCTAATAGAATTAATTAATAGCTAATGTAATCCGTTGTTTGTCAAATAGGGCCAAGTTCTTGCACAGTTCTTTTCATTTCCCACCTCAAATACAATAGCGCATCAAACACCACAACCTCAAATGTGGCAGGGGTGTGTCACTACAAAACAAATGAATGAAAGGCCGCTTTGTATCGGATGCTCTTTACCCTTAAGCAAACAAATAATCATTGAGTCCTCTTTTCGAACAACACACACAAACGGCAGCTGTATCTTAATTTTTGGCCTAATTCTTCTTCTGATGATTGACTCGACCTCTAATCAAAATTATATACCTTAATTATATTTTATCTCTTCAACAAGTTTAATGACAAGTATAGCGACCCTATTAAAAAAGAAGATTTCGTTGGAACAATTCTTTTTTTAAATAAATTTATTTTAATCTTTTACATAATATTTATTAACAAACTATTAATAAAATTATTTATTTTATTAAAATAAACAATTTAAAATTAAAATCTTATTTTAAATATATTTTAATTTTTAAATCAAATTTTATTTAAAATTTATATGTTTTGAAAATATTTTAAATTTGATTAATAATAATTATTAAACTGAAATTATTTAATTTAATTAAGAAAATTAAATAAAATTATTAAGTAAATTTAACAATGTTTAATTTTGATTTAATGTTATCTTGTATGCTACATTCCTCTATAAATTCGTGTAACCTCATCGAAACAAAGCAACGAAAAGAATTCACAGTTTATACATTCAATAATGATGTTAGAGCCTACAAGCTAATTTTATGCTACTACACACTTATCTTGCATCAAAACACGTTACTCACATTCATCCTCAACACTAAATCAAAAACATCCGATTACCGGCAACAACTTGCACACGCAGTGGTAGAACACGACGCATTACCTTTCAACCACATTATCAATCTAACTATACAATTAGATGCTCCTTTATTGCTAATTTCACTCTTCATACTTCACTCCATCTGCTTCATCTTATTTTAGTTGTTACTCAACTTACTACTAATTTTCCCCCCAGTTGGCAAATTTGTCAAAGATAATTCCTGTCTCGTAAAGTTTAACCCATTTGGATATACTGTGAAGGATCTCACCAGCAAAACACCACTCATCGTCAGTTCCATCCACCATAATCTCTATCTTACGAAGATTCCTCCACAATTCAAAAATCATGTCACCTTCACTGTCACTCCTGCTATACCCATCCTCTGGCATCAACGCTTTGGTCGTCTCTGATTAGTAATACTTTATAGGTTGTCACAACTTTTTTCTTTACCATCCAATGTAAACAAATAATTTGTATCTCTTGTCTTAAAGGGAAAAGTAATAGACTTCCCTTTCAATTCACTTTTTTTTGTCTCCATTATTCCTTTGCAACTTATCTATTGTGATATTTGGAAACCCTCCCCCTCTCTCTCTATTCCTAGCTATCGTTATTTTATTATCTTTATTGATTATTTCGGTTGCTATACATAGATATTTCTCTTAACTCTAAAATCTCAAGCTCTCTCTCATTTTCAAACTTTTAAATCAGCAGCTGAAAATCTTTTTTCCACGACGTTACATATCACATCTCTTATCCTAGTACTCTATAACAAAGTGGCCCTACCGAGTGGAAAATTCGTCACATTACCGATGATGGTCTTACTCTCCTTATCCATGTCTCTCTTCCTAAATCATTTTGGTATGATGTCTTTTTCACTACTATTTATCTTATCAATCTTTTTCCTACCCCTACTCTCCACTATAAATCACCTCATGAGCTGCTCTTTCTCAATAAACCTAACTTATGTCATCTTTGTGTTTTGGATGTGCATGTTTTCCATTTGTAGGTCCCTTCCGTTTGAAAAAACTGACCAAAAACTATTTAATGTATCTTTTTCATATTCCTCTTTCCGAGTATATTTTATATGGTGGATGATTTTATTGTGAAAATTATTTAATTTTAAGATCTTGTATCTTATATTATATTTATGCATGATTAGAATTTAATTTCAATACTTGAACTTGCGTTTTATATACAATTTGATTGGTCACCAAAGTGTTTTCGTAATTAATTTATAACAAATAAGTGCAATTTTAATTTCAAGGTTTTCATCGTAATATCGATTGAACTTTAACGTCTCAGAGTGTTTAACTTCAACTCTTATGTTTTCAAAGCATTCAAAATAAACCCTCATTAGACGAAAAATTTAACATGATTAAATTTTTGTCAGTTAAGTGTCACGTCATTACTAACGTGACACTTTTTATATTTTTTTAAAAAATATATTGATGGACCCTACTTTTATTTGTAGGCCACATTATGTCATTTAGGTACTACCAATTTATTTAAAAATAAATTATGTATATTTATTTAAAATAAATAAAAATAAAAATTTTTAATTTTTTTTAACTTATTAGTGGTACTCACTATACTAATATACCATATGGCTTATATGAGATGGTGAGATCCATCAATAGATTTTTAAAATTTTAAGTTGAAACATTAAGCTTCAAATTGTATTTTGATGAATTTTTAAGGAATAACATATTCTAAGATGCCCAACAATTTAGAATTTTTTCAATTTAGTGCCTATGTTTTTAAAATTTTCAATTAAATGACCAATACTTTATAATGTTAACAACTCAGTTTAAAATGTTAGTTATATTAATAGTTTGCTTATTTGGCTAGCGAAAATTTTTTGTGCGTGAAAAATTAATTGTCAACTAATCGTCCATGCATGTGAATTAAAACACCCAACTCAATGTGTGAAAAAATTTATAAGTCAAAAATTTTATACTATCTATACTCATTAAAACAAACCAATGAAAAGAATTCATGATTTATACATTCATTTATGATATTAGAGTCTACGAGCTAATTTTTTATTACTACATACTTATCTCGCATCAAAACATATTACCCACATTAATCCTTAACCCTAAACCAAAAACATCTGATGACCAGAAACAAGTTGCACACACAATGAAAAAACACAACACATTACCATTCAACCACATTATCAATTTCCTAATTGTACAATTAGATGCATCAAAATATCTTATTTGGTGAAATCAAATTTAAGCAATCTTTACCACAACTGATCTCCTTGGTTATGTTGATGAATAACTCCTAAAATAGTTATAGCGGATGACGATCCTGTCTCCAAAATTTGTTAAATGGAAAAAAATTGACCAACTAGTTTATTGCTTCCTTACAGCTTCCCTCTTCACTTCTACTGCCCAACTTGCATTTGCTTACCACACAACACATGATATTTGAGTTGGATTGAAAAGAAATTTCATACAATAATCCAACTAGAGATGGCAAGCTCGATCTTGATGTGCCTAAGGTAGCTCTAATCGAGCCCAAGTCTAACTAAACCAGACCTAATTTTTCAATTAAAAATGCTTTTAGAACCATATTTAAGGTGAAAACTCCATACCTTAAAGAAAGGATCCACATTGGTCACTGACTAACTCTCCACCATCTCCCACACTACTAACAAGCTAGCCGCCCTTAAAGGCACCATTTATAGCAACAATCTTATACTTTTCACCCTTAATGGCTTACCCTCCAACTAAAATCGTTTATCACTACTATAGAGCATTGCAAAACACCTGTCTCCTTCGATGAACTATGAGCCAAGCTACTCATCCATGAGCAACAACTTTAGTCCTACCGTAAACATAACCCCTCTGCTATAACTAGCGTAGCGTTCACTTCTTCTTACTTCAACCACCATATTACTAGAGAGCATGATAGCAACAATGGTCGAAGAGGCTAATCCTTTTGGCCCTCAAATAACCTTAATTTTCTTAGTTCGGGCTTTTCCTCCAATGGGTTGATGGACTTCACTAATAGCCTAAATAGGATAACATCCTTTTTTGGGCCAATTTCCTTAAATGGACCAATGTTTTCCCTTAATCCATCCACAACCAGATTCCCTACTCAGTCCATTAATTTTCTTAAGCCCAGACCCAAAAATGATTCTCTGTTCCCTGCTCCAATTACAATAATAAACCATCATCTCAATGCTAAATTTGTTTTAAATAGGGACATATTGTAGCCCAATATCAATTTCGGTACTCTAAATCTCAAAACCATCCTTTCAGACTTTCAACTGATTACAAAACTCTTCCTATAGACTTACTACCTTAAACCAGTGATGCGGATACCGTTCCGTACTGGCCGATATCTGGTCGGTACCGTGAATCCCTAATTTTTGAGGACTAATCTGAAAAAACAAAAAAACTTTCCCTAATATCCCCCCGGTCGCATCTCATCTTTCTTCTACCTCTCATTTTTGGTTTTTGCTCTCTCTCTTACCGACTCATCCTTTCCTCTCTCTATAACTCTCGTCATCCTCTCCTCCACTCCTGGCAGTTCTCGGTGCTCTCCGGCGGTGCTTGGCTGTTCCTCCACCACACGACATCGTCTTCATTTGTCGCCACCTCTGCCTGTCACCACCAATCACCATCGACTCTACTCTCTAGTCTCTGACGACCACCAAGGCACTAACCACGTATCGATCCGACAAATCTGAGAATAATTCCCAGATCTGGTCTTGACCCATCACCGAATCTGATTGTGAAGGATTTCTAGTTAATTGTTTATGTTGGAGACTTGGAGTTAGATTGGATTTGAAGTTGGTTAATGGTAACGAAAATGTGAAATTTGTGGTTGGTTCGGTTGGTTTTGGTTTTGATAATAAAAATATGAAATTTGTGGTTGGTTTGGTTGGTATTTGGTAATGAAAATGTGAGAGCCGAATGTTTGGTTCATGAAAGTTGTATATTGCAATGTATTGTGGTTAATTGTAATGGTTTGTTGGTTGGTTTGGTTCACTTTGAATTTTTGAAACAACCAAATTTTGTTAACTAAATTTGAAAATAAAAATAGAATTCAAAATAAAGCAGAAAATTAAGAAGATCCATTCATGCTTTCTAAATGGCATCATATTCATAAGAATATCCACTCATGCTTTGCTAAATGACATGTAGCTGTAAGTGCAATTACATTACCATTACTGGAAGAAAAGATGATTTGTCTAAACATACACACAAAAAAACTAAATTAAAAGAGCTCAAATGGCATCATATTCATATAGAAAGACGACAATTAGAATTGACTACGTTAGATATATTTAAAGTTTGAGTTATTAAATTTTAGATTAAATTAATTTTTTATTATTTGTTTAAGAAGTCATAATCAATGTTTAAGGTGTATACTAGTTTTTAAATTTCAATTTAATTCTAATAATATTATCCAAATTTATAGTGGAAAATTTTATTATCCCTAATCTTCTTGATTCATCTTAATTATTGTAAGAGGAAAATTAGTAAAAAAATTGGTTTGGGAGGAAGTTCAACTACTCATGATCAAACTACTTTAGGAAGATATAATGATCCAGCTTGGGCTCATGCTACATTAGTCCCAGGTATAAAGAATCGTACAATTTGCTTGTTTTGTAACAAGCATTTGAAGGGTGGAGGAATCACCCAATTGAAGAAGCATTTAGCTGAGGTTAAAGGAGATGTAGAACCCTGTAAAAAAGTAAGTCATAATGTGAAGTGGCAAATGAAAATATTGCTTGATGAATATCAACATGAGAGAGATAGCAAGGAAAGTTTGAATTTTAAAATTGGTAGTGGAAGTTCGTTTTCTAGTTTCTGTGGTGATTATGGAAATGTTGAAGGTGGTAATGGTACTAGTGGTGTTCCATCTCAGATTTAAGAAGAAATATCTGAACCTGATGTGAGGAATAGAAGAAGGAAGGTAACTAGTTTCTTTACACCACGAACAACTACTAGAGCTCAACCTTTAATTCGTAGTACAATGCAATCAAGAGATGCAACTCACAATGTCAATATGGCAGTAGTTAGATGGTGGTATGATACAGGTTCATCATTCAATGCTTCTCAATCTTATTATTATCAACCTTTGATGGATGCAATCGCCCCTTATGGTCAGGGATACAAAGGTCCTTCGATTGATGACTTATGAGGTAAACTTTTGAGTTGTTCTGTTTATGAAATTAGAAGTTATTTGGCTGAAAGAATAGTGAATTAGGGTACTTATGGATGTTCAATCATGTGTGATGGTTTGACAAATAGGAGACAAGAGCCTATTATAATTTTTTTAGATTATTCTACAAATGGCTCTATGTTTTTTAAATCTATTTATGCATCTGGCCTTATTAGAAATACTAAAACTTTGTTTGGGATATTTGATGAAGTTGTGAATAAAGTAAGGCCAAAAAACATTGTTTAGTTTATTGTTGACAATGATTCTACTTATAAAGTGGCAGGAAAAAGGTTGCAGAATAGATATAATTCTTTTTTTGGACTCCTTGTGTTGCACATTGCATTGACCTAATGCTAGAGAATATAAGAGATCCTACGTATTTTCCTGTTATTGATAAGACTATGCAAAAAGCTAAAATGGTGACAAAATTCATTTATAATCATGCATGGGTATTGAATTTGATGAGAAAGCAAGTTCCCAATGATAAGAATTTGTGTCGTCCTATTGTGACAAGATTTACAACAAATTTCTTATCACTTCAGTCTTTTGTTTCAATAAAGAAAGAGTTAAGACAAATATTTACAAGTGATGAGTGGATTGCATCTCAACATGCTAGGTCTAATGTCGAAGTGGAGGTGTAATATTATACTGGAAGATAGAGAATTTTGGTCTCAATGTCAATTTGTTATCCGAGTTTTTGAGCCTTTGATGAGGGTGCTTTGCTTGACTAATAATGAAGAAAAGCCAACAATGAGTTATATTTTTGATGCCGAAGAGAAAGCGACGAAAGCAATCAAGGCCAATTTGAAATATAGGCCTTCTTTATATACATCATATCTTTCAATCATTAATGAAAGAAAGGAAAGACAACTTTCTTCTTAGTTGTTCGCAGCTGGGGCATTTTTGAATCCTAGTGTTTATTTTAGACTGGATCTTAGTAATCAAGCTGAAGTTAATAGAGGAATATTTTTAACTATTACAACAATTGTTAACATTAATGCAATGCAAGATCTGTTAAGCTCACAAATGAAGCTTTATAAGTTGTCTTATAGGAATTTTGGAATGTCGATTATTATTCGACAAAGAGGAAAACTTTCTCCAGGTATTAATTATTTCCTTTTTCTGATTTGTTGAAAATTAATTATCTCTTTATTTTGTTTATAACACTACTTTTGTTATCTTATAACTTACAGTTTCTTGGTGGATCAATTCAGAAATAGTGTTCTAGAATTGAAAAGGTTTGCAATTCAGATTTTAAGTCAATGTGTGAGTGCATGTGATTGTTGGAAATGAGAATTATTGGAAATTGTTTTATGAATGTTTTGTAATTGTTGGAAATGGAAATTGTCATATGAACGTTTTGTAATTGTTGGAAATGAAAATTATTTTATGAATGTTTTGTGATTATTGGAAATGGGAATTGTTGAAAATTGTTAGAAATGGAAATTGTTTTATGAATGTTTTGTAATTATAGGAAATGAGAATTGTTGGAAATTATTTGAATTGGAAATTGTTATATGAATATTTTGTGATTGTTAGAAATGAGAATTGTTGGAAATAGAAATTGTTATATGAATATTTTGTAATTGTTGGAAATGAAAATTGTTTTATAAATGTTTTGTGGTTGTTTGAAATGGGAATTGTTAGAAATTGTTGAAAATAGAAATTGTTTTATGAATATTTTGTAATTATTGAAAATGAGAATTGTTGGAAATAGAAATTGTTTGTGATTGTTGGAAATGGAAATTATTTTATGAATGTTTTATGGTTGTTGGCAATGAGAATTGATAGAAATTGTTGGAAATATAAATTGTTTTATGAATGTTTTGGGATTGTTGGAAATGAGAATTGTTGGAAATTGTTAAGTTATCAATTTGCGCTTATTTTGTATTTAATTATCTTTAATATGTTGAAATTATTGTTCAAAATTAATGGAATTGTCTTATAATTGTTTGCAGATGATTTTCAACACCTTAGAGATGAAAT
>JAOTAY010000002.1:1817707-1849048 GCA_025629805.1 Erythroxylum baracoense | reverse complement strand
TATTATTATTATTATTATTATTATTATTATTATTATTATTATTATTATTATTATTATGTTTTTATTAAAGTTATAAACTTAATTTTTGTAAAATTAAATATCTAAATTTTAAATTCTTATAAAATATTCAACGAAATACTAAGAAATATAATATTTATTCCCTTATAAGTTTTTTAAATCATATCATACCCTTAAAAATCATTTTATACATCAACAGTTAATACTAAACAGTTAAATTTTTCAAATATCTTTAATAAAGAGTTGATATCAGCTGATATAATCAGTTATCCGCTAACTGCTGATAGAATTAACTAACAGCTAATGCAATATGCTGTTTATCAAATAATACCAATATGTTCAAACGATTTTAAGGGTTTATCCTTTGAAAATTATGAACGTTAGGGCTTTACATGTACTTTAAATTAAGGTTATTACGTAGATCCCTATACTCCTAACGTGAGATTAACGTTATTCCATTTCACAAACAAGCATTGACCAACACGTTTGTTGCAGACAAAAAGCAAAAGGATAAAAAAAGATTCCAAGAAAAAGTACTCAACCTTCTTGTTTATTGCCAATGGAGTGTACCTTAAAACACTAGGCCTAAACTAAACCGACCATTTGGTTGCCAGCTAAGCCTAAAGTCTAAGTCAAACAGTATCCGACTCAACATATAAGGGTGGTCTAAGTCTTCTTCTTATTTCTTAATTCAGTCTCAGACACGCACGTAGGAACTTTGCCAATAAATATCGAGCTGTACACGTGCGAACCCCACACTCTAGCCTTAGGAATATAGGGTTTTGATTACGCCAGGAAATATAAATTGATAGAATAGAAGACGTAGAGTTTTATTCTAATTTAAGAAATTTCAATATTTTTTAAAATTTTTTAATAAACATATAGAATTTTACATTTACTGTAGGTTAAGAGAATTTAAGAAAATTCTTTAATTTTTTTAAAGATTATACTTTAACTTTTTTATTTTAAATTTTATTTAAATAAGAATAAAATACATAAAGTTATTTTTAAAATTCAAAAATAATAAAACTAAAAAAATTACAAGACGTAAGATTCGAAAAGGATGACACTAAAGGGGAAGAACAACGTATAAAAGGATAACACTAATTATAAGACATAAGATTCCAAAAAAAACACAACTTTGTCGATAAGTTTTAGCAAAGACATTATTCTTGATCACTCTATTCTAGTTTTTCTTAGCCTTTTTGTTTTTCTTTCTATAATTCTTAAATACAATCATCTCGTGTCTTCTCGCTTAAATGTTAGAAAATTTCCTTTTAACATATCCGAATTATTTAAGTTTTATCTTTCTTAAGTTAGTAATATTAGTCACATTTAATTTGTCTCTTATTATAATATTTATGATATTATCTTTTATAATAAAGTTGTATATCTAACATAGCATATTTATCTCATTAATTCAAATCATAAATTTTTAATATGTTAATGTAGTAAGAGTTTTTGACGTTTGTTTATAAAAAAACATAGACAACGAAGAATGGCCTAAATAATGTAAACTTCTTACTTAAGACTCTTCCTTTTAGAAGGTCTTGAATTTAAGTCATGCAAAAAGAGGATAAATGAGAAGTTTTTTTGTTGATAATCCTCTAGCTCCCTGGGCAAAGTTTCTTGATTGGATCAATTACGAACGTCTCAATAGTTGGATCAATCAAGTCTGTGATTACTCCTTGTGTGCAGAAGTGTACAGACTACATAAAAATTTGAGAGATCTTGAAGTCTTAGATTTATATCCTCTAAAACTCTTAAAGTAAAATTTTAAAAATTTAAGATTAGTCCGTTTATATTGAGATACTTAATGTAAGCAAGTAAATGTTTGTGCATAAAAAAATGAAGAAATGTTTAAAAATGCCACCAACAAAGGGAGCTGAGAGCGTGTAGAAATAGAGAGCGTGGAACGGTACCCCGAGACCTAAAACGTTCAAATCAGGGGAGACTGTCTTGTCCAATTTATAAATTATAATCATCCCAATATTCTCGTCTCGATGTCCAAATATTCCATGGCCAAGCCCACCTGTCCAGCCCCAACCGCGCGTGGAATAAAAACATCCCATATTCCCCGGCGTCAACACGTGGTTCTGGTCACGTGCTTATGGACGTGACCTTGTCTAGGTCCATACTCCATAAGGCGTATGCTCTCTCTTTCTCTCTTCAATCCTCCGTTTCTGAACAGAGCTCGCAATCCCACGAGTCTCCGTTTTGTTTATTCTTATTATTATAAATAATAAGAACAATAATAGTTTTCGAAGCCATGGTCAGCGCCTGATGCGCTCTAGATTCTCCGGGAAATGGGTTTGCCCTTATTTATTATATTTTTGCCTTTATTGTTATATTTTTGGATTGTTATGGGATTTTGCTTGTTATGTGGAATATCCGGTCAACATGTCTCTCCTTGGCTCATTTGCGGTGTTGTCAATTGCTTTGGCCCGCTCTATATTCCATATTCTTTGTGTTTGTCTTATGAGAACCAACTTGTGTTAGCTTGCACATAGAAATACTTATTTTTACCTATTTTACGGTAAGATAAGCTGCATCTTTTTTGTTTTTTAGTGAAAATATATTTATTAGGTATACTTTTACCTTTCGTTTATCTAATTTTTGTAATACTTCACTTATTAATTTTATGCCTTTACCAATATAAGACAAGTCTATTAGATTTTTTTATAACTTGATAAATCAGTATTTTCTTTTATTCTATTTTATTTATTCAATTAGTTTAATTTTATTTACATACTTTTTTAGCATATCAGTTTTATATATCTACTATTTTAATCTGCATCGTTTTTTCATTATCACATTTGCATGTGGGTATATTAGAAATAACCTCTCTATTATGTAAGGGTAAGACTGCGTACAATCAGATCTTTCCAGACCCCGCTTTATTACAAAATTTCGGACTAGGTGCAATAATAATGATCTTTTTTAAAAGATAATTAAATCCTGAATAAAAGATGCATAACTTCCTTATGATTTTAGAAAAATCTTAATCTTTAATTATTTCAAAATTTTTATTGTAATTTTTAAATTTTTAAAAAAATTTCCCTCTCAAATTTCGATTAAAAATAATGTCGAATACATAATTAAATGTTATTTATATAATATTTAATTCAACTTTTAAACTCATATTAAACTAATTAAACTTAAGAGGAGGATTGGTTTGGTAGGACGAGGGAGGAAATCGACGAGAAGATTACGGTGTCCCTTGATGTGGCGGATGAAGAATTTATAGCGGAAAAATCACTCTTGCAAGTGGAGTATTTGACACTTTGGGAGGATTTTCTTGAGTAAACTAAAATAAGTTACCATGTTTGTGACATCTTATTACTCTATATATTATTATATTAATTTAAATATAAAAGAAATGTTTTTTAATCCAAAAATTTTAAAAATCAAAATATCAATTCTTAAATTACAGGGGAAATCAATATTTTTTTCTATTAAATCTTTAATTACATATATTTCATTTTTTTTTTCATAAATTAATATATGTACCAGGTGACCCGGCATTAATAGAGCCATACGTTGAGCGGCGGGCACTACACTGGGGTGGGTTTGGGGTGGAGATGAGACGATGACTTTTTGGGAGGCTCATCTCATCTTCTTGTCCAAATGTGGAGTAGATGTTGATGCATATTCTGTCTGGTGAGAAGCAATAAAATAGCGGTTAAAGCATTTGGAAGAATATTAGCTTCTTCATGGTGATTCGTGAGATGAGAGTAGAAGGCATGTGTTGGCTTGGAAGTTGGGTTTTTTTCACCTTCTCCCACTCATAATACTAATATCTATCCAAAGAGAAGACAAAACAGAAAAATAAAGGGAAGGAATCACCGGAATCTACGCCGTTTAGGCTGACGTGCACCACCGGTGACATTAGATCACGTTGGAATATTGAATAGACGTGAATGGTGATATACTCTTCGTATGGATAACTCACCTAACTCCTCGTCGTAAGTGGTCCAAGTCCAGCCCGTCCCTTAGAAAGAAGACAAAAAAGAGTTCATATTTGTATTCATAATACCGTAGGAGAAAAGTCAATTCTCAAATTTTATTTTTGTCAAATTAATTTTAAAATTTTAAATAATTTTAGATTATCTCCCATCATTATAACAACGTGACAAGTTTTATTAACTATTAAAAGTCTAAAATCTTAGTGATTAGAGCAGCCCGGCTACGAGATTAGATTTTTTGTTCCGATTATTGTGTTTCTATCATGTTCCATTAAATCTCATCCATATATTTACGTGAACCTCCCGTAAATATATAAATAAAATTTAATGGAACATGATTTGAACAAAATAACTGAAACAGAGAATTTGATATACGCGACAACTTCCTGCTCCTGTCACTCATGATTTGTCCTTATTTTGTTTCATTTTGTTCTTTATAAGATTTCACTCTTAACACTTGTAAAAAATAAAAAAGAGACAAAATAAACTCAATTTTTTACTTTACCCAAGCTTATAAAATATTAGGAACTAACCATTGTTAGAATAAATTTGATTAATTTTATAAATAAAAAAAATTTTGAGAAATTTTTTTAATAAATTTAAGAAAATAGAAGTCTGGCAATTTATGTATACTTAGACTACAAAATATAGGATTACAACATATTTTTTCTTATCATATTTTTATAGAAAAATATATTTATATTTAAAGGATTATCTTAATTTTTATATAAATAATACTAATTTTATTACGAGAATATTTATATAGGAGACAATCTCCAATACACTTGAAGTAAACATTATAAGATTAAATTAATATATTATTATTATTATTTTAGTGAAAATTGTATTTGCGTTAAAGGGATCATCTTATTTTTTATATAAATAATACTAATTTTATTTTACAAATTTTAAAACGTGAGAATTAGATTTATTGAATGCATTCATGAGTAGGATCATCGCTTCCCACGCGCCACCACTCGAGCTCTAGGGACTAGTGCGTCCATCACTGAACCGAATGTGTCAAATAAGATTAGATGTGAAACAAGTCAAAGCCTAGCTAGGCCTAACTCTAAGTCTTCTTCAACTTTTCTTGACACAAACAAACAATTCCAATCTTATCTTCGAGAGTTTTTTTTAATGGTTTTATTTATTTTAAAATTAAAATTTTCAAAAAATTTTCTATTAAACAAATATCTAATTAATATAAATTTTGAGTATAATTATTTATTATACACATAGCAAAATATGTATAGTTATTCTTATTTAGTTTTATTAAATTTTTTTTTTTTTTTGTAGGGAACACAGATAATGGAAGTTTGGTGTATCTCTGCAGTTTGACTGTAACACAGTTGAAAGTGAATTTTCTTTTCTAAGGTGTAAACAACCTGCACATTATTTACATTCCAGACGGCACCGATGAGATGTAGTGAAGTGAACTGAGCTAAGCTGAGGTGAAGGTGATTGATAGGTGCCTAACTCCTACAACCATTAATAACCTAACCAGTAATCAGTACCCAGTCACCAGCCCCTTTTACGTAAATATCTCCTCCCGCTCCACTCATTTAAACCAAGACAGAACACTCCGAGACCAGTTTCTTGGGAGTTTGAATAAAAATCTATAATGGTGCAGAACTGATTTTTAGTCCTGAAAACAGTGAGATGAACTTTTGACAGGTCGTGTGTTCTTGGTCTAAGAGCACTCATCATCATCCATCTCCGTCTCTCTGCCACCACAAGGAAACAAAAAGAAGGATTAACTCTGGTGATTGTTTTCTACTCTGTTCTCTTCGTCAGTTGTTGTTATTATTATCTCAGAAATTTATATAATGTTTGGGAGGGAGGGGATTAGATTCTATAATCTTATGCCTTCAAAAAAAAAAAAAGATTCTATAATCTTATTTTTCACCTCAAAACTACATCGTTTTAACAGAAATAAGATTAGCACAGGATATTTATGACAGAGGAGAGAGGGACCGCATTTGCAGGCAGAGCATGTGCCTAGAATCAGTTCCTTCTGGAGATTTCTGAATCCCCACTAAGAACTTGAAAAACTGAACTGGTCCTAGAAGTAGAATTGCTCTGTTTTAAATCTCACCCACCAAAATAGGCAAGTACTCATGAGTAAGTTTGAGAATTAGGTGTAAATTTCTGCAGGTTGATGCTGAAATTGGTGGTCATGAACCCCATTGTTCATTACAAGAAAGAAAAAAGGGAATAAAATAATTATTTAATGATGCAATTTAAAAGTGAAAAAAAAAATTAATGACATAATTAAGAGCTTTTATAGTTAATTTATAATATTCTAATTTTTATACTTTAGATTATATGGGATAATTAAAATTAAGTGAAATTAAATAAAATATATCATCAACTTAAAAACTTTAATTTATGCATTTTTTAAATATCTCTTTATTTCAATAATTAATTATAAAAACTGAAACAACCACTGATCGTCTTCAAGTTGCTAAAGCGATTTCTTCTATTGTTTTCCCATTCTAGTGTTCGAAAAAGAAGGAGAAGCCATCTGTATCATCACCTTTTGGATTTTATGCCTACAATTCCTAATAACTATTATGTTTGTGGAAGGTAAGGTGCCTTTCTTGAAAACATACTCGTGCCTCTGTCGACACCTTTCATTCTCGTGGTACTTGTGGTCCACGTAGGTTTTTTTATGCCTTTGTTCAAACCTTTGTATGTATTATCACCTTAGTTTTGACTCTTCTCTTAACATTTGTCAGTGTAAAATATGCCTTTCTGGGTTGTCATTCCTCGAGCAGAATTTGGCACTATTATATATAAGAAATAATTATAAACAAATAAACTTACCTAATTTTATAATTACCAAATTAAACTTTAAAAATAGTACTAAATTATTTAAAATTTTATTTTTTAATAAAAACAGTCTTAATGTTTAATTTTTAATGATTTTTTAAACAAATAATTAAAAATTAATTTAATCTAAGATTTAATAACTCAAATTTTAGATATATCTAAAGTAGTCAACTCTAAATGTTGTCTTTCTATATAAATATGATGTAATTTGAGCTCTTTTAATTTAGGTTTTTTTTGTATATGTTTAGACAAATTTTCTTTTCTTCAAATAACGTACTTGCACTTACTGTACTACATGCTTGTGTGTTATATAAACTTGATCAAATATAGGAACAACCAAATGAGAATTATATGCAGTAAGGTCATTGTTAAAAAAACACTACTAAAAGTCAAAACCAAAATTTAGCCAAGCATGAATGAATCTTCCGTACTGATTCAACCCCTCCTGACCTAGGTTTTTGTTAAAGTGTCTTATATTGACTAAACATGAAAATATTAAAGAGCTTATAAGTGGTAAGGGTCAATTATCTAAATGACTAATTCTAGTCATTTTGATAATAGTTGACCCAAGCCTAATTATTATTAATGGACTCTACACTTTGTCCATATTAAAAAATCTAATATAATATCAGCATAGGTTTGGTTCAGATTATTAATTTTCCGATTATTCGGCTGAATGTCTAGTCCCAGCTGCCCGGTTCGATTACCACTGCGCTTATTTCAAGTGATAACTGGATGTTCAGTCTCAGTTGCACTTGAAGGGGAGTGTTAGAGTATCCTATATTGACTAAATATAAAAATGGTAAAGCATTTATAAATGGTAAGAGTCAACTATCCAAATGACTAGTTTTAGTTATTTTGACAATAGTTAGTCAAAGTTTAATTATTATCAGTGGACTCTACACTTTGCCTGTATTAAAAAACCTAATAGTTTTTAACTCTCTGAACATGCCACGTGTCCGATTGAAGTTCCAAGCCAGACATAGTGAACACTTAGTTTTTATCGTCACTGGTATTAAATAACGAATTAGTAAAAAACGAGAACAGGGCTTTTCTAGTTTGATTAGAGCCCACATTGGACCAATGGGTTGATTTGGGCTTTGGTGTTGCACAACTTTTAGTTTTTCCAAGTCCAACACCTAATTAAATGAATTCTTCAAGCATTTTTTATTTTATTTTTATCTTTACGTAATAATTTATAAATTATATATTTTAGACTATTAAAATCAGAAAATTCAGTATATATGAGAATTTGACATTTAAGAATCTAAGAACCTTAATACTTAAGTACGTTACTACCACAAATTAAGGGTTTAAAATCAAGGATTAAATGTAAAAATAATCATAAACTTTGCTTCAAATTTTTAAAAGTGACATTAAAATGTTTCAACCTTTAATTTATAAAAAAATCTAATATTAAGTTTTTCGTCAAACTAAGTGACATAGCGAGCCATGTTATATTTATATGTTTATCACCTGGTAGCAACATAGGATAGTTCTGTTACGTATGAAATTTATTAATGTCGGGTATTTTTGTTACAAATTAAAAGTTATAATAGTTTAGTGTCAAATTTTAAAATTCAAGATAATATTACAAAATTGAGTAAAGTTTAAGATTATTTTTATAATTAACCTTAAAATCAAATAACATATTCTATTAAGTCATTTTTTAATCTCTTAAGGATCAAAGAATGTTAATATTAAGCCATTTGACGTTCACAATTAAGTATTGTTTGACACGTAAAGATCAAAGAATTATAATACTTAAGGATACTCATACGTTCATGAGATTCAAACACACTACTTGAAATATGAAAATTCTTAAAAAAACTCCTTTGAATCACTTGCATTAGGGCTCATATGTCAAGGTCTTATGTTAAGCCCATTTAAATACGCGGTCCGGTCCATGTTAAGTGTGTGAGACATCGCATCTGACAAGTCGGTTATGACAAAAACGCGGGCGTTCGTGTCGTTTGGTAGTTGCTAACAAGTGAACAACGTATAACTTTTCTTCTCTTGATTCCGGTCCGATCGGATTTTACTTCACTGCGAGTGTGATTGAGACAGAGATGACGGTGTTTCACTTCTTCAACTGTGCGATTCTGACCTTCGGTCCACACGCCGTCTACTACTCGGCGACTCCACTGTATGTACTTACTTACAGATCTTCCCACGGGTCTCTTTTCTTTGAAATACTCAATCTTTCAAGGGTCTAATATCATCTTTTTTTCATATGAATGCTTCACAGGTCTGAGTACGATACGCTTGGCACCTCTATTAAGTCGGCCCTTGTCTATCTGGGCACAGCTTTGGTTAAGGTTAGCAATCAATTATTAGAAAGAAAATTTTCAATTTTGTATTTTCATAGTTTAATTTTGTCTAATTTAATCCCATTTTTGGGTTTGATAGCTTGTTTGCTTGGCAACTTTTCTTAAGGTGTCGGAAAATGACAGCTTTGATCCGTACCAGGTTTGTATTTTTCCGGTTGAGATCTGTGGATAATCTAATTGGTTATGCACTTGTAGTTATATTTTCGATGTTTTGAGTTCTCTTCATATTGTTATGAACTGTTTGTGGTCCTTTACTAACAAGCATCCTCTCCATTTAGGAATTGTTGAAAGCCGTTATTGGTTTTATAGATGTTGCTGGACTATACTTTGCATTGACCCAGTTGACTCACCGCAACATCTCTCAGAATCATAAATTTCAGGCTGTAGGACTTGGTGAGTGTTACTTGATTAAAATATTTAATTGTTTTAAATAGTGTTGGTTCACGGTGGTCTAATGTCATTAATCGGAATCATACACATCTCTTATTGTGTTTGCGAATGCTTTCGAGTTTTAGTTTGCCATGTTCATTTGATAACTGAAAAGAATGATTTTCCTTTCTCTATCATCTTCAAGGTGGATGTATGCAGCCTTTGAATTTTGTTTAATTTGTGGGAGATGTTTTATGATAATAATTTTAAGAGCACTTTGTGATCCTACTTTATTGACCAAACAAATCCTATTGGTTTTCTGTTTATTTTTCAGTAGGTATGGTTTCTGGTTCGGTTTGTTCAATAATTCAATTAGATGAGTAATTGGTAGAACTTGGAAATCCTGCTGATGGGAGTTCCTGTTCACGGCCATCACTACTTGCTAGCTCTAATGTTCTTTTCCCTTAATGGCAGGTTGGGCCTTTGCTGATTCTGTTCTACATAGACTGGCACCACTTTGGGTGGGAGCTAGAGGACTAGAATTCACTTGGGATTACATCCTACAAGGTCTTGAAGCTAATGCGAATCTGGTATGTTTATTCTGAGAATTTATATCGTGCCCACTATTGTTGTTGGTGTAGAATTCTGCTTGAATTTGTGGATTCAAGCAAATGGCTGTAATTTGAAAATGAAAACTGTTGTTTTACTTGGTTTTAGGAAGAAAACTATATAGGTCAATCTGGAGATGTTAGCACTTGGGTGGGTTTTTGTGGTTGAATAATTTGGTTGTCCTGACTGTTTTGTACATTCTATCGGTATACAGGTGTTCAGCATATCACTTGCAGCATTGGGATCTCTGATTTGGCTTCGTAAAAACAAACCCAAGACGTTGATTCCGATAATATATGCATGTGCAGGCATTGTTGCAACAATGCCTTCCATCACAAGGTCTGAACAGTCCATCCATCTCACAGCATCTTTCATGTATTTGTGAATGTTATTTCGAACCCAAGTTTTCTTTTCTAGGAATAATTTTCCAATATCTAAACTATTTTTACTTGCATAAAAGTATTTAAGATCAATTTGCATCAAATACTTTATGTATTGTTAGAGTTCTTATCTGCTGTTTATTCAAACTATGTGTCTTGGATTGGAGACCATATATGCCATTAAATATTAATTCAAAAGATGATTGTCTTGAAAAGGATTTTGCTCTCACTGCAGTTGTACTTCATTATGTGATTATCAAACTGCAACTTTTTCCTCGTCAAATGTATTAATCTTTACGAACGTCCTTGCTCTTGCAGCTACTTAAGGAGAGGACTGGGATGGCATTTTCCGAAAGTTGTAGGCTTTGAGCTTTTCACCTCTCTGGTGACGGCATTTATTAGTTGGAACCTCTTCTCTGCATGTCAGAGGCCATCTTCCTGAGAAAGCTGCCCTGATATGTATAAACTGGAAGCTCCGGCCGGATTATTCACTGATAACTGATATATTGAAATTTTCATTTAGACGAATTGCGAGTGGAAAGTGGAAACTCCATTGTTTTTCCTCTGCAACATATTAGTCTGATCTGTTGTAGGAACTTCAATAGATTCCATCACTGTAATTGCTTAGAAAATTTTCCATTGTTTTTGCAAGTTTTTGTGGAGTTAATGAAGAATGAATCCATGTATTGAAACTGAAAGGTTTAGCATTGATTGTACACATATCAGACGTGTATATGAATCATAAAGGATCGGCTCGACCTCTAAAATGGGTAATCATTCAAGGCACTATGAAGCGTTGATTCTCACATGAAGCTATATGGTACTGATGTGCTTACAGTATTGCACAATCAGTTCTCAGAAACTAAGATTAAAGTCGTAACAATTTATCTGAGAACTGACATGAGTCCCTAGTGATTACAACACCAACCAACCAACTATTTACAATATAGCTCGATCAGCTTCTATATAAGTTCCTAACATTAGCAAAATACAAATTACAGGCGTGGTAAGGGGTTTCTGCAAAAATTTTCCACCGGCTACTGCAATGCCTCTCCTTGAAATGTTACAGTGGCCATTTCATCGAGTAACTTACTAGGCAACACGAAAGATTTGAACATCCAACACAAAAGAGTCATTCAGAGGGCTGCCAGGCTCAAATAGGCATATGTCGTACTCATTCAAGTTGTTATCCGTGACGAAATTCTTCCACCCAGCAGATAGACCTCCGCTTTTACGGTACTTAACATACAAAAAATTGGTGTGCCAAGTATTCCCTTCGACACGCAGAATCACCTTATGTCGTGCCAGATTACTCAGATGTTTTGCAACCCATGAAGAGGGGATTACCTGCGTGAATTATCACCAGAACGTACAGTAAGCAAACGGTGCACGGAGATTTGCCTATCAGTTTCACGAGTGGCAGCGAGCTTAGCATGAAGCAAATGCTAAATTGAAAGACCGAAGAAGAAACATGAGCGCATCAAATTCGAGTAATTGAGGAAGTATGTATACCATAAAAAATTTCCTGTAAACATGTGATGGCTTCATGACCACAACGAAGCCGTCATTTGTCATTACTGTTTGTGCCAATTGCAATGCATTCTGTTTCTTTTCCTCGCTCACAATCCTTCCTCTAGAAGAACTTGGAAAGCTATGCACGATATCTAACAAATTTACACCAAAGTTATTGACAGAGAGAGTCAGTAAACAAGATGGTTTCAACGATCTCACCACAGCAGGTGCCTTGCTGTGCCGTAAAACACTGACAAAGAAAACTAACATACTCCAAATAATGTACAAGTACAGTTATGAAACATGTTCTATTTATAATAACAAAACCGAGAAGAAGTGTACCAGGTTTGGTCTCGGTTTCTTCATCAGGCGAACAAGGTTCTTCATTTTCGACACATTGGCTGACATGAGAAGGGTAAGGAAACTTTAGTTCCCTCTTGGTCCTTTTATTCAAAGGTTCTTCAGTTCTTATGATTTGCCCCACGCCAAAGGGATCAGTCACCGTAGTCTCTGTCGGTGTATTCTTTTTGAAAGTTTCGGAGGTGGCAGGCCTTCCAAATGGTGGTGTGCTATCATCATCAATATGAGTTTTCTCCATTGGATAATTTAAATTGCAAGCAGAGGCAGGAACAAGATCACTAGAGCTTTCTCCTGTTCCCTTTCCTGTGTGGCAGCCACTGCTGGATTCTCTATGTCCGCATTTTCTAACAAAATAAGAAGCTGCCTTTTCGCACAAGCTCAACCCGTCAAAGAATAGGACGTCAAATTGTGAACTGCCATTGTACTTAAAGACCAATAGATCTTTCTCTTGCAGATAATTGTCCTTCACAAATTGATCCCAACCATGATCGAAATACACAGTATCGTCATTTGTTGTCAGTCCAACTCTCCATGCACAGCCACTGGGACCTTTCAAAGTGACCATTTCAAGTAGTTTCTTTTTCATATTCCTAGAAAATTTTTCTGGGATTTCCTGCAAGCAAAGGATGGTAATAATAGCAAGTCAACACCAAAGGAAGAATCAAGCGTGAGCCTGACAAAAGGTTAAAGAAGAACACAGGTGGCTTAAAATATATTGAAGATGAATAACAAGTCATCAATCAAAGAAAACACACTTTTCCATTTCAATTTCCTCCAAAAGTTTAGGAATTCAAAACCCCCAGAAAGTCTTCCAACTTTTTTATCCAAAAAGAAATTAGAAGGTGTATAAATCTCTCCCTAATAAAATGAGCCCAATTCACTTCCCCTGTACAATTCAAAATACGATAATTCAGCCATAATCACATTAAACATAAGCAATGTACGTGAAATTTAAAAGCTAGATCCAGTATGATCGCTCCAAAATGGAGACTAAAAGGAAAAGAGATGAAATTGACTTATACGAGACACACAACTTACAAGACGTTGATTAAAACCAGGACAGAGAAACTGAGAGAACTGAGTATACTGAAAATGGGTCCAGTAGATTTCCTCTTCCCAACTTCTGCAGGTTCTGCATGTTTCTTCCCCCATAGCTACTGATGTTAGACCCTTTAAAGATCAGTAAAAGATCGAATCTTTCTCAAAGATTGATACACAGAAACAAGAAGAATCAGCTTAATAACCAGAAATTAGTATTGAAATATAAGAACGACAAGTGAAAAAAAAAAAAGAAAAGCAACGAACTTACCAGCAAAACTGAGGAATCGAACAAGATTATGATCTCTTTATTACATTGTCGACCCAAAACAGTATAACCCAGATAGTGAGAAATAAGATAGTTATTACTGATTAATAGCCTTGATATGCTTACTTCCATTAACTGATTTTTTCCTTGTAACAGGCCATGGAGAGTGAACGAGTCTCTAAGACAAGACACTAAGACAAGACAGAGTCCTTAAACGACGAGCCTATATGTGTCGTGTCGTGTTGCATGCTGGACCTCGGGCATTTGTGTTAGCTTAATATTAAAATCACTCGCATGACAAGTATTCAACTATTAATTAAAAGTTACATTATTATAAAAAAAAAAGATTCAATGGGTTAGTGCTCATAATAAAGACAGTCTCTTGCCTGCAGCTGATCTTGGTGTGAATGATGGGTTGGAGTGTTAGATTATACTGGCTGAAAATTCGATCAAATTTAACGCAAATGTTGCTTTGTTTGATGAGAATGCTACTTCAGTTTTACTAACATCGCCCGGACCATGGTTAAGATGGAATGGTATAAGATTGGCATAGAATTAGTGACATAGAGGATTTGCGTTGCAATAAGAGCGAGTCCCCTCTTATCCCACATGAATAGATGGTTAGGATGGAATGACAAAGAATTAGTACAGAGTTGGGGGCACAAAAGATCAAGTCCCCTTTTATTGAGACAATTGCTTCTTGTAGGCTTAAACGGCATACATCGGAGATGGCTAAAGTGATTAGTTTAAAGTAGGTCTTTAGTTAGATAAGGAGAAGGAATTGGACACATGTTATAGTGTAAACAGATAGTTTTGTTGTGGTTCAAGCAATGCACAGTAATATTCAAATGCCTCTTATTTTGAACAAGTTTTTGTTAACTAGTCTGCAAATAAGGTTGCTTATTACTTTGCTAGAGCAATCTCATTTCTCTCTGACCGTAGTATTAGAGCGGGCAATGCTCCCTCAAATTTCATAGCTGTAATGTTGAACGACATTATTGATTAATGAAGTTTTTTATTAAAAAAAAGATTTTAATAAAAGATTCTTAATATAACATAAATATCGGACCTTTATTTATCCTAATTTTTTTCATTTAAAATCCTTTTGTAGTACTTTTCTCCTTAAAGTTAGGGAGCAATGTTTTAATAACTAGTTAAAAAGTAATTTAAAGTTTAAAAGATTTAACCAATATTACAATGTTATAAAATTAAAGAATTTAAATTATCATCATCTACTTAAGATTTTGAAGTTTAATTTTAAAAAATTGTTAAATAAAAATTAATTGATTTATTTTAGCTTATAAGAACTTATTAATTAATAAAAATTGGTAAGTTTTTAACAACAAAAGTTATTAAAATAAATCGAACTAAAAAATTAAAAATCAAAATGAAAAGTTGGACTTCAAGATTTTTATAGTTTAACTGACTAAATCAGTTTGAATTTTTTAATCATTGGTTGAGAGAAAATATACTTTATAAGAAAACCAAGTCTTTTTTTATAGTATACGCTATACAAAATCATTATCTTTTTTTTACAATATATTTTATAAGAAAAATTATTCTCTTTTTTATTCAAAAATTTGACTGTAAATTAAATAAATTATTATGTTATCTGTCAACCATATATTTAAGATAATGACTCAATCAAACATATTTAAATTAAGTGACATTTTCAATCTAAAGGAGATTAATAATGAATTTATCTTAAAATTTTAAAATAAAACTTAACTAGTTGATATAATAGTCAAAAAGGTAATATGATGATTATTTTCTAAATCTTCCCATTTTTGCTTATATTCTATCTTGGGTAGTAATTAAGAAAAACCTTTTTCCCCATTGACAAATAAATTTTCTATTTTTGAGGACTTTGTATTAATTTATGCGTTCAAATTGATGAAATTAACAATCTTTCCAAAAATTGCCAACCTAATGAATCTATATTCACAAAAGTTTTATAAAATGATTAATTTTTTAATAATTATATTTTATAGTGGAGCAATTATAAACTGATAAAATTGCTTCTTTGTGACCATAAAGTCCTAAGTTATATCTCTACCAAGTTAAAAATCCGAGCTTGCAATAGGGTAATACGAATTTGTTTATCATTCCTAATTTCAAGGTGTTTATGACAAGTAATTAGGTTATATTTGATTAAGTGATTATTAATGAAATGTAATATTATTTCGTTTGATAAGAGAGTTTATAATAAAATGAAATAGAATAGGACGAAAAAAGAGAATTTCATATTACATCTCATTCTATCTTAAACAGTAAAAATAAGTTACCTCCGATTTGAGAGATTTAAGCTTCTAAACAACATTTTACTATATTACATTTTGAATCTTTATTCTAAATAACATCAGTATATTACATTAAGAACCCTTCTTCCAAATAACATTTGACTATACTACATTGTGAATTCTTTCTATCTTTTATAAACACCAATTTTTTAATATTACAATTATTTATATTTTATTATGTTAAAAACCATTCTATTTTATTAAAAACCTTACTTAAAATCAAATATAGCCTTAACGATGGCTCAAGATCAAACATCAGGCATTAATGGCATATCGAATTAAGTACATATCCATAATCTATGACAAAAAGCCACTTTACTGTAAAATCCAAAAACCTCAAGAGGAAAGTAGCTGAAACTATATAAACAGAACTAAGTTCTTCCGAATTTCAGAAACGCCTCCAATGATCGTCTTCCTCGCGTTGCAAAAAAGCATTCTTGGATCGGAGTAGAACAAGGAATCCACTACCAGCTGGCTTTTTGATTACTGAATTGCCTCTCAAGGGCATCATCAACTATTCATGCTTCATAGATTAGATTACCTCCTCCTTGTCTTTGCCAGATCGGAAAATGGACACTTCGAAACGAATAGGCTCATGAATCGTTCCCTGGACAGGCTTAAACAAGCACACATCACATAGTCTCAACTTGTTTTCCACAGCAAAATTCTTCCAACCGCTTGTTAGCAATCCACTACCTCCACTCGGTGGACGTTTTAGTATGCATCTCCACTCTCTTTCCCCTACATGAAGAACTACTTCTGCTTTTAATCTTCCATGGAAATGGGAATTCAGCCATCTTGCCGGTACCACCTGCAGAACATAAAACCAGTCTTTAACTTAAGTTTCGATCTTGTAATACATATTCCATAGTACCCGGAGAAGCAGAACTACAACACATGCAGAATTCTGATAGAAAAATTCATGTTGTGCATGTACCAGACAGAAGTTTATGCGGATGTACGACGGCCGAACAACCACCACGAAGCTATCTTCAGTTGCTTCTACATTTGCAGCTTGCAATGCCTTGTCTTTCTTGGAATCAATTCTGATAATTTTCTTTCCAGGCATTTCTGTTTCTTCATTAATTACTATCAAATAAGTTAATAAGACCATAAATACAGAGTAGAAGTATTGCTTGTTCATGTCTCTGCATGCATCCAAATAACATTCACATTCATCTAACCAAAAGCCAAGAAGAAATAGTATTCCTGATGTTACCTACCGGCCCTAGGCTTCAATTTGCACGCGTGAGAAGAAGTTTGCCTGGTTGCGGAATTTGTGTTCGTCCTTTTGCTGAGAAACTTCTGTGATGGGGTAATTTTAAATCCTGAATTGCTAGGATGGATAGGTGAACTGCAACCAGTTTCCTCTGAAAATGGGGTTTCCTGAGAGGAAATTTCCTGCATCTTTCTCTTTGCAGAGAAGACAATTAAATCTTCTGGGTTCACACATTCACCAGCAAGGTATGTAGCCTCCTTCTCACACATCGATTCTCCATCAAATACCAAGACGTCAAAGCAAGACGTACCCACATTGTACCGGAAGATCAGTAGATCACTAAATTCCAGAGAATGATGTTTGGCAAATTCTTGCCAACCATCTTTTAGAAGCACACGATCATCATTCCTAAACAGTCTAACATTCCAAGCAGAACCGCTTGGATCTTTGAGAATTGCCATTTCAGATAGGACATTCTCTCTCATTTTGTAACAAAATTTTGAAGGAAGAACCTGCAAATTTAGATCACAATCTTTAACACCTAACTCCCTGACGAGGATGTTGTGCACTGAAACATAAACAAACACGAAAACAAGATCATAAGACATTAACGTTTTGCTTTAAGAACTTACAAATTCCTCAGTAAACTCAACTGAGAAGTAGATTGACCGAAAATTAGTCCAATAGACGTCTTCAACACATTTTGCATTCACTCTATGGTTGTTTAATGCACCCCTTCTGCTTCCATCAGCTATATCTCCAGATTCTCCACTACTGATAACAAAGTAGGAAGCTTCTCTCTCGCATTGGGTCTTTGTATCAAACACTAAGACATCAAAATGAGAATTCCCAACGCAGTACGTGAAGAGAAGCATATCACCATTTTGCAAGGAATGATCCATCACAAACTTGCGCCAACCATCTTTGAAAAACAAAGTTCCCTTCTTTGCACGAAGTCCTACACACCATGTACAGCCACCAGGACCCTTGAGAACCACATTCTGAGGTAATATATTTCTCAAGTTGTTCCCAAATTTCATCGGCAGGGCCTGCAATCATGCCAAGCACAAAAAAATAAAAATAAAAAGATACAAAGTACAACGATTAAACAGAGATCAGAAAATCCCATCAGTTACGAGTTTAATCCGTGAAAATTTTGATGTTGGTCTTCGTCACTTTCCACTTATTAAATCTTCAGCTACTTGGCAACATGCATTTAGCTTTCTGAGGTGGGTCATTTACATTTCTCCATCCTAATCCCTGCATGCAAAGAGACTTTCATTTTACTAAGGAATTATCGGCCCTAAACGTACCAGTTTGTCTTCAAAACCAGAGCAGAGACGTTGAAGGAACTTAATACTCCTGAAATGTTTCCAATACATATCTTCAATCCATTTTCTACCGTGATCTTTTGGCGTTCCCATCCTGGAGAAGACAATATATAAACGTCAAAAGATCAAAAATTGTTGGATACAAGAACTAAGCCACGGGTTAGCCTACTCATAAAACTAAACCTTCCTAGTTTGGTTTCCATTTGCGGAACTCGATCATCATCCAAAGAACTGCAGTATTAAAGTAAAGAGAGAGACCACTAACATGGAAAAACGAGCAACTTGTCTTGTACCTTCCAAATATTTTCTGTCATTCTTACGGGTTAATGGAACGGTGGTCAAACCTCAAAAATGAAAAAATGCAAGACTCTTATTTGGTTGAGGAGTTGAGAATGGAATAGAATGGAACGTAACACGCGAAGATAGTTTTATGATGGAATGAAATAGGATGGGGAAGAAATGGAGGGTTTTATGTTACATTCTATTCTATTCTAAATAGTGAAAATAAGAAACTTCAAATTTGAAGGGTTTAGGATGTAAGTAGACTAATAAATACAAACTACCTAATATATTCTCTATAATTTTTTGTAATACTACCTGTGACCAAGTCATAATATTATATTAAACAGAATTAATATATTAGATAGAATAAAATAATATTTAACATAATAAATTTTATTAAATAATTAACAATATTATTTTTATATTATTAATAATAAATTGTATATAATTAATAATAAAATAAAAAATTGTAATTAATGAAAATAGAAAAATATAAAAATTATTCTTTAATTGTTTATATATATTTCTATATAAATAAAAATAAAAATAAAAATAAAAATAAAAATAAATTATTTTTAGATACATAGAATAGAATAAAATAAAATTTATTAAATAATTAATAATAATATTTTTATATAATTAGTAATAAATTTTATATAATTAATAATAAAATAAAAAATTAATAAAATTTTTATTAATGAAAAATAGAAAATATATCTTAAAATTATTCTTTAATTGTTTGTATATATTTCTATATAAATAAAAATATAAAAAATTATTTATATATATAATTTATTAAATAATTAATAATACTATTTTATTTAATTAATAATAAATTGTATATAATTAATAGTAAAATAAAAATTAATAAAATCTTTATTAATAAAAAATAGAAAATATATAAAAAAATATTCTTTAATTATTTGTATATATTTCTATATAAATAAATTATTTTTATATATAAATCACATAGAATAAAATAAAATAAAATAAAATATATTAAATAATTAATAATAATATTTTTATATAATTAATAATAAATTGTATATATTTAATAATAAAATAATAAAATCTAATAAAATTTTTATTAATGAAAATAGAAAATATATAAACAATTATTCTTTAATTATTTGTATATATTTCTATATAAATAAAAATATAAATAAATTATTTTTAAATATAAATCACATAGAATAGAATAAAATAAATTTTAATATAATATAATAAAATTTATTAGATAATTAATAATAATATTTTTATATAATTAATAATAAAATAATAAATCTCTTGCAATAATCATTTTAATATAAAGGGTATAATAGTCATTTATTATATATTACATTTCATTCCATCCATTTTTCAAATAATATTTTATTACATTATATTATGAACTCTTCCATCCCTCTCAAACAACATTTTATTGTATTATATTTCATTCCATTATAAACCGTTTCATTTCGTTCCGTTTTATTTCATTAATTAGTATTCAACTAAACAGGCCTAAAAGACTCCATTGTTTAAGTTTGAAGATAAAAACAAGTCTTCAATTCCATAAGCATACGAACTACTATTATTTTTCCTCTTTATCGAGTTTAGTTTTTCTTGTACACTTCTTTATAAGACTTACTGCACCTAAATAGTATAGTTATTGAGATAAACTTCTTTTGTTAAGCTTTCACATCTTTTTTTTTTAATCTTTCATATCTATAGAATTGATGTACTTCTCACCCATCTTTCATTTAAAACATTCATAAGTAAAATATGACTCTTCACAAATAAAATAAGTAATATCTCATTTTGATTATTTCTTTAACTTATGATGAGAAGTTTTAGATACCATCTCCATTCCTTTCTTGTTTCTTCGAGTCATTATGACCCACTAGTCTCTTTGTCATCTCTGCTAGTTCGAATTAGCGGTGGTATTTAGAGATCTATTAAGGTATATGCAATCACTATCATTAAGGAGATCTTTTACATTTTACCTCTAAAGGTCAACATATTCCCGTCCTTGCAAGTCACTTATGAATTTGAATAATTTCTCTTCTTTATACATGTTTTGCACGTCCAACATCAAAGATGAAAATTGCCTCACACACTCCTTTACCTAGTCGCTTTGTCTTAACTATTTTAAAGCTTCTTACGAAAGCTAGGAAGTGTTATTGAAGAGGAATTGATTCATTAGCTCTTTTTTCATTTTCTCTCAAATGGCAATAAGAGGTTTATCCATACTAATGTCATTAGAGGTTCATTTTCTCCGGTATAACTTTACATCATCTATTATGTACATTATCTTAATCAATACCCTTTTTAGATCATATACTTTTTTCATTGCAAAGTATTGTTCCATATATTTAAAAAATTGAATCTTTATTACTCTATTTGGAATCTAAATGGCTCTCGGACCTTTACTAAAGTGTTCCCTAATGGAGTTAAGCATTAACAAGTAATAGTTTCTCTCCTCGTAATCTTTCATCTTTCAACTTTTCCTCGAGCGCTCTATCAAATCACATTTATAGCATAATGTAAATTACATTTCTCAATGACCCAGATGAGTAATAATCTGAGTCACTATATAAATAACCATTGTAGATTTACATACCTTTCAACTTTCTCGTCAAAATTAAGTGTCCCCATACATCCTTCGACTTGAAACAATTTAGTTTGCATTATCATTTTTTTTTGGAAAGATTTGCATTATCATTTTTGATCTCACTCATTATCAAAGATTTTCATCAATGAAACACCAACAAATGCTGACACTCACCTACTTTCGAGCTTTTGTCGATATTGTCATTTTATCTCATCTACTCGCAGGGTCTTTTCCTTGTTTTATAGTCATTACGCTATTTTCATGTTAACTTGAGTACTAATTATCAACCAAGGATCGCTAATAGTTGCATGATTCTACCATTTAGACTTAGAATTCTTACACGTACAATGTTCCAATAAGTGTTAAGGGTATGTTTCTTACCAAAGTTATAGGTGTTTCTATCCCTTGAGGACCTTAGTGTAAGTGGAGTTGGTAATAGGCCAAGTGGGTCTAGAGACCAATTCGACCCATTAAGCTCCAAACATCAACCCATGCAATTTCAAGCTTTCAAGTTTCCAATCATCGACATGTTGTCAAAAGTGCAGACATTTCCTCATTGCCAAAGCTTTCCGTTTCCACTACAAAGTAGTAGATGGTTTTACCAGAGAATACTTGCTTAGCTTCTCTTAATAGCATAACAGTAGACAACTTTCTCCATTTACTCTCCAAAACTTCAACAAATTATGTCTAAGTCATTCAAAGTTGAGAGATAAAAAAATGTTACAAGAGAGAACAATGACGTTGTTTTCTTTTGAATGCTCTTGTTGGCCCAGCAAGATAACATTTCCAAGAGAGAGACGTGTTGTCATTAGTTATTAGATGTTGTAGTTGTGCTTATTAGGAGTGAATTTAGGGTTGGGTTTATTAGCCCGCAAGCTTAGCTGGCTGTTTATTGGTGTTTTGGAAACATGTGGATTTTAACCTTTTTTTTTTCTTTCAAATGGTATAAAAGTAATAAGCTTTAAGTAGTTTTCCAGAGAAAGATGAAGTTGAGATCACGACGTCGACGACAAGATTATGAGAAGAGAAGAACAAATATATATATATATATATATAATATTTAAAAGTACATGACTTTTTAAGATTTTTTCAATTTAATGTCGACGTTTTTTAAAATTTCAATTTAGTAACTAATTTTTTAAAACCTTAACGATTCAATTTGAAGAGCTATTTTTTATGACATGACATGTTTACTAAATGTAGATGTTCATTTATTAGTCACATCAGCAAAAACTAACATTTTCAACTAAATTGTTAAAATTTTAAAATGCAGTTATCATATATATATATATATATATATATATGTGTGTGTGTGTAAATTTTGAGACAGACTCAAAAAAGTTAAGCCAATCTTGAGCTTTTTTACCATTTCTAACTGTAATTTTGAATATGCTTGACAAAAATAGCTCAACCTAACTTGACCTAACTTGAAGTCAAAGACATGAATTAATTTTAAAAATAAAAAATATAAATTTAATAAAGCTTAGTCCAGGTCTAATCAAGCCAAGCCCCCCCTTGTATAAGGGCAGGAAAGGCACCTGCTTAAGGCTCACTCTCGTTATCATCAATATTCAATTGAAGTCTTGCACAAATGTAGGGTCTGTAGAGATTTGATAGTACACAATCTTACCCATACTTAATAGAAAGGTTGTTTCCGATAAACTCACATGCAATATAACTGGAAGATATTATAAAAATTATACACGGATGCACAGAAAAAGCAAATAAACATTAAAAGGTAATAAAAATAAGTAAATACAAAAATACAAAAAAGTAATACAACAATACCCAATAGAAATCTCATTAATTCGTAGGGTCTAGGAAGATTCAGTAATACACGACCTTACTTCTAACAGGGCCCACTCTCACGAAGAACAAAATAGGCAACAAAAGGGCCCTATTTTATCTCGTCTTGTTCTTTATAAGAGTTTAGAGCTCACTTTTGACCCTCGTATAGAGCAACCAAAAGAATCTTTATTTTGCCATTTTTTGTTCTTTATGAGAGCCCACTTTTGACTCACGTAATGAACAAAAAGAGGCAAAATAGAGAATTTATTTTACTTTACCTAGGACTTGTAAAATGTCAAGAATGAGAATGACCTTGGATCAAGCTTTGGGTTGCCTAAACCTGATCATATCTAAGTCCAGTCCTAGCCTGCCTCATAACTGTATATAACTTATGAGTAACACTTTTCTGAGACTTCTAATTAAGTAAATTCAATTAAAAATTTTGTAATTTAACATTGCGTGAAAAACTTACTAAATCGTTAATTTAATTAAAAAAAGGTTCAAATCAAAATTTAGACTATCTTCAATTTTGTTTAAAAAAAATGGAGTTTGTATATTAATTTTTTAAAAAATCTACTTATATGTTATAAGGTGCATTAAAAATTGACTAGATAAATATAATTTGTTGACTAAAATTATTATATCGATGTTCTTATATAGCTTAAACTCTTATCTAAAATCTTACTCTTAAACCATTTATTGTCAAATCACTACTATTTATATAATTTCTTTTTAAACAAAATAATATTTTATTATTTTAAACGATGAATTAATATGAAATTAATGAATATAACTTATTACAATGTATTTTTGTATAGATTTATTATCTGTTATAATAATAATAGCTGTGAAAATAAATGAATTGGGATGTCCGGTAGATTTTGGTTTTAAATACAGTTTGAGTTTTGAATTGGTATTTTTCAACAATACATTTAAAGCTTGCTTTGGTAACAAATCATCCAATGATGTTTGTCTATTTGTATGCAGGATATTTCCCAATTGTTTCTTCCCGTTAAATATAATATTTTCACAAATCTGGATGTATAATTGTGAAAACCAAAGTTTTTGATATTTAATTGAAAAAAATATAAAAGGTTTTTTAGGATGTATAGGTACCATAAGCTAGAACTGGTCAACTTCCACTCATAGTTGAAACGTTTATGGCGAAGGAGGCCTTTCAGAAATGCCACCACACCATCTCTCTAATTTGTATACTTTTTCCGTGCACATGAATAATTATGAAAGCATGTCAACTCTGTATATATGATGCCTTAATTCAACTGATCTTTGTCCTTAATAGCTCTTCAATATTAATGGATGTATAAAAGAAATCAGAAATTATTTACAATCTTGGAGCATAGTGGTTAGCTGTATAGCAGTTGACGAATATCCTACAAATATCGAGGTTCCAGTCGGTGCTTATTAAGTTATCCAATTTAGTTTGCAATTGAAAAAACTATAAATAAGTAGACATTTGATAGGACAGAAAATACTTTAGAAATTTGTGAATTAAGAGCCCAAACTGGTCATAAAAATGATCGCGCTAGAAAGAATTCCCACGTTACAATGGTTTTCATCAGAAGTTTACATAGACCATTACGAGCTCATGGATATGCTAGGAATTAAACCCAAAAACAAAAACGATAATATGTTATTTCCGCACGTACCAAGACAACTTCTGGAGTTTTAGGTCTCCAAATAATCATCACATGAAGCAAAGAAAGATTCAATCTCCAGCTGAAATGAAGTGAAAATGCCAAAGGATTGAGGTTGCCCAGCATCAAACTTCTGTTCAGCCACCTGGGAAATGAAGTGAAAATGCCAAAGGATTGAGGTTGCCCAGCATCAAACTTTTGTTCAGCCACCTGTCACTGCAACCACCCTAACCCATGACCAATTCCTCACCAAAGGTAAGGCATTGGCATGGTGGCGGCAGCGGCGGCTACCAATATGCTAAGAGATGATGAACTGTAGCCTAGCTAGTTCATACAACAAGAGAAATCAAGGCCTTGAGGAGATGTGAATTGACATGGTCATATGTGTGCCTTAAAAACGGTGAGAAAAGTGAATTGGGAAGTGGGTTCCCTATGCCATGGCCTAGCAATGGCCGCATCTTCCATGGGATATGCGGCGGGCACCTCCACCATTGCTTTGTCCACGTGTGGTCACCACTACTTCCTTTCATTCTATGTCTTTTTTCTTATTTTTTGTACCTTACGATAACATTACAAACGTTTTCATTTATTTATTAATTTCTGCGCATCCCATAGGCCATAACTTCGCTGCATACAAACACGTATATTATAACATCGGGAGAACAACTATAAAGTATAACCACCGAATTCTACATGTTTTTGAAAAATTAAACATGATTTTCATTATTTTAATATAACGTATATCATAAAATTGAATGGCTCAAATTCTCAGCCATTTAATAACAAAACAAAAACAAAAAATCTTTGGGGTAGGCCATATCTGTAATTTTCCTGTAGATAAAAAAGAGGATCGAAACCATATTTTATTTTGTTTTGTGAATTAAATTATTTTTATTATAAAAAGAAAGAGAGGTTCATTAGGAGATGGAGTATTGCATTTTTTTAGCAAAGTATTCTAAATTTAAGATTTTGATATGAGACATGTATTGGAAATTTAAGGTGGGATTCAATCTCAAGTGCGAGAGAAATAAATACAAAATCTTTTTATATGATTTTTTAAAAGTTGAAATCACTTCGAATTCTATAACATAATTAATCCATAAATATAGTAAGCGTAAATTTTTATTTAAATTGAATACGAAATAGTTTTAAAATGAGCGTCATTTACTTAATATTTTAGCCCATAAATTTAAAAAGAACTCAAGTTCGGCTCGAAACTTGGATAACTCAGGTCAGACCCATTGATTCGGGTCAAGTTGGGCAAAATTGTCACCCCTACTTTAGAGCCATGTCTATTAATAATATTATTTGAACTTTTTACTAATTGAATTGAAATAAAAATCTATAATTATAATTACAATTAAATACCAATTAGTTCCAAATAAGATACAATATCTTATATTGTTATTTATTTATTAAATATCTTATGTTTAGTTTTAAAGTTTCTCAAACTTAATAGTCCAAGTTTAATTTGACAAATTATTTTTCTTTGTTCAAATGTTCTTTGTATATAACTCATTAGTTTATTAACAATCTTGACAATAGATATAAATTATAATCTAAATCATATTTAAACTTATATAAATTAAATTCTATTAATTTATCTTTAATTCTCTAGTTAAATAATTTGTATTCATAGATCAAGATTAAAGTTTAGCAACATGTCATGACTGCCTCAATATTGTTAAAAAATAATGTAGAAAGTTTATAAATTGTTACGAAAATTAATCTAGAAAGTCTAAAAGAATGTGTACAAAATTGATATAGAAAGCCTAAGAAAGTATGTGCAATTAATTATGAAGAAATATCTTATATGAATTCTAAGTCCAAAATGAAAAATATAAATTGAAATGTAACTCATTGAAGTAAGAAGAGAAACATTGTAAACGTATTATAAGTTAAAGCAATAAAGCTCTTTTTATACAAATCCCTCTTTTCTCCTCTCACGTTCCAAAGTCTAACAGTTGTATCAAAGCAATGTTGATCCTTTTTAATGGTCTTTCTTGCTTCACCTAATTTACCAACCTTCAATTATACCCAAACGTTAATTCTCATCTTAAATGGGGAAGCATATAATTATTTGAGCATCAAAATAAAGATTCTATTCATCTCATAAGACTTGTGGGATGTTATAGAGAATGGTTATGAAGTCCCAACAAGCCAAGAAGAATTAGCTACATGGACAAAAGTACAATAAAAGGGTTATAGGAAAAATAAGTAAAGCGATGCCAAGTCCTTACTATTCATCCAACAAAGAGTTTACATAATCAAGCAAATCAAAAGAGTCATACGAGACATTCATAATTGAGTTCAAAGGCATAAACAAAGTAATATCCATCAAACTCCAATCTTTATAGAAAGATTTCATCACACTGTTAATAATAGAAGATGAATTCTAATGTCTTCAATTAAATTAGAAGTATGGGGACATAGTAAAAGAAAAGAAAATAATAAAAAAATATTAAGAAGTCTTCTTGCAAAATATGATCATATTTTGGCTGCCATGGAAGAATCAAAAGATTAATCAATACTTACTCTAATGGAATTAATAAGCTCTCTAGAAGCTCATGAAGCTAGACTAAAAGATTAGAGTAACCACTAGAGCAAAAATTTAAAATAAAAATAAAAATCTCCAAAAATGATGGATATAAGAAGAATAGTCACAGTAAAAATTTTCAAAAAGGAGGAGCAGTTACAAACTGTTGAAGGAAAAAACATTGTTACTATTAGATCCCAAGATGGTAGCTAAAAATACATTCATGATGTTTTCTATGTGCTAGGCCTTGCTCAAAATCTATTAAACGTAGGCCAATTGATTTGCAAAAATTATAAAGTCATCTTTGATGGTAATAAATACATTATTATTAACAACAAAAAGCTAAGTTATATCTTCTATTAAAATGGTTCCCAATAAGTTTTTTACTCTAGAGATGTTATTTGGTCAGAAATCTACATTGAGAAGTGAAAATACGCATGAATCAAAATTGTGGCACTTGAGGTATGACCATATTAATTTTAATGGCCTCAAACTCCTAAAGTAAAAGAACATGGTGCTTAGGCTTCCTTCTATTTCTTTTGAAAACAAAGTATGTGAAGGGCACATTTATAGTAAAATGTATAGGATGCCATTTCCAAAAACATCTTAAAGAGCTAAGACTACTCTCCAGTTGGTGCATATTGACATTTGAATTCTATTAAGGAGGTAAGATATTTTCTTCTCTTCATCAATGATTACACACAAATGATGTGGGTGTATTACATCCAATAAAAATTTGATGCATCGTCTTGCTTTAAGGAGTTCAATGCCTTAGAAGAGAAATAATATGGGCATTTTCTCAAAATCTTGAAAACTAATTGTAGGGGAGAATTTAATGATTATAAGTTCATAATTTTTTGCAAGGAACAACGCATCGAAAGGAGCAACTTGTTCAACTGCAAGAAAATATTGTCGTCAAAAAGAAGAATAAAAACATTGCTAAAATGGCTTGATCAATGCTATAAGGTAACGATTCCCTAAAGAATTTATGGGTAGAAGGAGTTAATACTGCAATATACATTCTAAATCATTCTCCCACTTAGACAGTCCTACTTATGAAGCATGGCTCCAAAGAAAGCCAATTGTTGACTATCTTAAAATCTTTGGATATAGCATACTAACTCATTCCAAAAGAGAATCGAGAAAAGATAGATGAAAAAGGAGAAAAGTATACCTTTATTGGCTGCAACAAGCATTCAGAATGCTACTGAACATATAAGAGAGAAATAAAATAACTGATGATTTCAAGAGACATCTTCTTTGACGAAAGAGCAAGCTAATAATGGAACAATGAAGGCAAAAAAGGAGTCAAGCTTTATGTAGAAATCTTGAGCAGTAAGAAGCAAGTTATCTAAGCCTAAGGAAACCATCACCATCACCATCATCAACAGAATATGATCAACAACATTAAGAAAAAGAAAATCAAGAAAAGGAAGAAGTGCTTTAACCTCAAAGATCAACGAGGCAATGAAAGCCAAATCCAGGATGTGCAAATGTTGCATTCTTATTGGAAAACTTCAAAAATATGAAGAAGCTACTACAGAAGAAGTTCGTAGAAAAGTTATGGATGAGGAAATCAAAATGATTACAAAAAATGGTATGTGGAAACTCACTCAAAAGCCAAAAGAGAAAGAAGTCATTGGGCTAAAATAGATCTACAAAATCAAATACAATGAGGATGGATCCATTTAAAAACATAAACCTCAACTTATTACCAAAGGCTACTCATAATAACTAGGTATCGACTTTAATAGGGCATTCACTCCAATTGTTCGCATGAAAATAATAAGAGCAGTATGAGCTTTAGCTACATAACTAAAGCTTCAAGTATATTAATTGGATATGAAATCAACATTCCTGAATGTAGAAATTAAAGAAGAAGTCTACGTGGAGCAACCAAAAGTGTACAAAATTCAAGGAAAAGAAGACAAAGTTTATTGGTTGAAAAAGGCATTATATGGATTTAGACAGGCTGTCTACATGGAGCAACCAAAAGTGTACAAAATTCAAGGAAAAGAAGACAAAGTTTATTGGTTAAAAAAGGCATTATATGGACTTAAACAGACCCCCTGGGCAGGGAATAGTAAGATTGACAAATACATCGTAGAGCATGGCTTCACAAAAAGTCCAAATGAGCCATCACTATATATGAAAATATGAGGTAATGATTTCCTAATAATGTGCCTATATGTGGATGACTTGATTTACACTAGCTACAACACAAAGATGATGGAAGAGTTCAAGAGGTCTATAATGTAAGAGTATGAAATGACCAATCTTGCACTCATGAGACACTTCCTTGGTATGTGAGACAGGAGCTTGGCTGGATCTTTATGTCATAAGAAAAGTTTGCAGATGATCAATTAAATGAATTTAGTATGAGAGATGTTCAACCACTTGCCACACCTGGGACAATGAATAAAAAGTTATTTAATAACAATAGTGAAGAGAAAGTTAATGTAATAATATACAGAAGCCTAGTTGCTTCATTAATGTACTTGACAAATACAAGACTAGATATTATGCATGCTGTGGGCATTGTGTCTAGATTTATAGATGATCCTAGAAAAGCACAATTTATGGAAGCCAAATGGACACTAAGATACATAAAAGGTATAAAGAAATTTAGTATCATGTATGAGACAAAAGAAATAATAATTTGATAGGATATACATAAAATGATTGGGTTGGAAGCATAGATAATAAAAAAGGCACAAGCAAGTACATATTCTTGCTTAGCACTAAAGCAATATCATGGGCATCACATAATCAAAAGATTGTTGCATCATCTTCTACTGAAGTAGAATGCATGGCTGCAACAAGTGCTACATGTGAAGCTGTATGACTCAAAAGAGTTTTGGAAGATCTAGAATAAGACATGGAGGATCAAATAGTGATTCATTATGACAATTAGACCAACTGAGCCAGAGGCATCCCGACTTAAAAATTTTTTAAAATTAAAAAAGCAAAAGATAACGTCTTTTAAAAAAAACAACATTGTTTTGCTTATAAAGGTTGAGCCTCGGGCATAGGCAGTTGACTTTGGGCTAAACTGGAGCAGGCTGGGTTGAGTCCGGTCGTAGTTGCCATCTCTAGTGACAATATGTCAATGACAAATAATCTAGTATTTCATGAGTGAACAAAGCATATTGAGATAAGACACCCATTTTATTAGAGAGCTCATAGATCAAGGAGAGATCCAGATGGAATTTTGCAAGATTGATGACCACTTAGCAGATATCTTCACCAAGCCAATCTCAGCATAAAAGTTCATTAAATTAAAAGACATGCTCGGAGTGCTAGACATTATAAATTAAGGGGGAATGTTGAAAATTAATATAGAAAGTCTAGGAAATTGTGAAGAAAATTAAGCTAGAAAGCCTAGGAAAGTGTGGCAATTAATTATGAAGAAATATCATATATGAATTCCAAGTCCAAACTGATAAAACCTAGGAAGTAATATAAATACTAGGCAAAATATCTAAAATATTTTAGAAGTCACCGTTGACTTCTTATAGTTATAAATAGGCCTGTAATGGAAATCACTAAAGTAAGAAGAGAAATATTGTAAGCATATTGCAAGCTAAAGCAATAAAGCTCTTTTTGTGCAGATCCCTCTCTTCCCTTCCCATGTCCTAAATTCTAACAAATATTAGGAATGTTAAAGTATTTTTGAGCCTTTCTATTAGTTAAGGGTAAGACTGTGTACATTTGGACCTCTCATGCATCTTAGTGGAATTTCTGTTGAGACGTTGTTATTATTATTAAAAGCACATGGAATAAACTTTTTATACATAATTTTTTATATAATTTAATCCTTTTATCAATATTAAATTAATATTTATTCTATTTGAGTCAAATCATATTAGTTATGTAACACCCCATTACCCTAGGGTACGCACCGGAACGCCCGTAGGTCATTCCGACACATATCCTAAGATTAGGGAGCGCTACGTGCA
>JAOTAY010000002.1:1788080-1802370 GCA_025629805.1 Erythroxylum baracoense | reverse complement strand
TCCATCACACATGCCCTGAGCATTCCCTCAAGGGTCCGAATGGTCCTCTCAGATTGTCCATCTGTCTGAGGATGAAATGCAGTGCTAAAACTTAGCTTAGTACCTAAAGCTTCCTGCAAACTTCCCCAAAATCTCGAAGTAAATCGAGGATCCCTATCCGAAACTATAGAATCCGGGATCCCATGCAGCCTCACAACCTCATCAATGTACTTCTTTGCTAGCACATGCAAAGAATCGGTCTGCTTAATCGCCAGAAAATGGGCTGACTTCGTCAACCTATCCACCACAATCCATATGGCATCACACTTCCTATCTATTGTGAACATATACATACACGTTCCTGATGAGGTTTTTAATCTTAAACTATGTCCGCAATTCCTGTTAAATCAACAGTATAGATTATAACATCATAATTTAACCATGTCTGGTTGATCTAGACGGAACCCAAATCGAGCATGGTCCGGGTCGTATAACTGGCTTCAAAACTGTCAAATACAGGCATGGAATAGATTTACCTGACAGATAAACAGTTTGGGAAGTTCCTCTCCTGCGAAACACAACATAAAATGTTGGAAGTCCAATCATCTGAGAAGCTAAGGTTAGGAAAATTCATTAGAATACTTTACATTTGAATCCAGCAACCAGAGTTGAGGTTGTGAAACGCAGCGTAGCCAAGGATCTTGCGGGTTGAGTTTAGTCCTTCTTGTTTATCAAAACCCTCTTCAATAGCGTCCCTATGGGAGCTCATAAACATCGGCGATATGAACAAAGTTGGCGTCCACGCCGTCGACGACTTCGCCTCTTTGGAAGCTGGCCTTGGCGATCTTTGGCCTGAAGGTGTCGGTACCTCCGGCGCGTCTACGCATAAGGGGTCGCTAGAGTTGATATATTGTATATAAATTAATTAAATATTTTTTTACAATTATTTTAATTTAATTTAATTTAATTTTTTAGAGGTTGAAACCTTCGAAGATGGTTCTAGTTGGTGTAAGTTCGTTGAACCTGGCACTGCCAATACAATTGACTCTAATCAAAATAGATAATTATAATTCTTAAGTAGTAATTAAGTGACTACGTAATTTAAATAAACTATTTAATAAGTTTATAATATATAATTAAATAAACATTCTTATTTTCAATTAATCATAATTACAGAATCTGTCAAAAAATATAATCTTTTAACCTTATTATAAACAAAAAGAATTTAAAGTTTAAAAAATTAAACTGATATTAGATCGTCATAAATCGACTAAATATTAAATAAAATTAAAGAATTTAAAATATAATTAAAAAAGAATATTAATATTTTTTGAAAATTTTAAAGTTTAATTAAAAATATATTATTAAATGAAAATTAATGAATGTATTTTACTTTGTAAGAATTTATTAATTTACATAAATTAATCAATTAATTAATAACTTCATCAATTTTTAATAACATTAATTATTAAAATAACTAAATCAAAAATTAGGAAAACTAAAAAAAAATTAGACAGCCCTAATTTTTTATGATCAAACTGATTGAATTAACTATTTTTTTGAATAATTAATTATAATAAATTGAACTGATTGAGTTTATTTTTTAATTTAAATTCAAAATCTAATAAATTCGAGTTTACAAATGCCCTCAAATTTTCTGTGCCCATAATTTTGTGTCAATCTTATTTCAGACCATCCTATCCATATATTTTTCTAATCCCATATATTTATGTAAATAAGATTATCTAAAATAAAGTTAAGCACAGAATTACGGCCGCAGAAGATTTGATCCCTCTGCAAACACACAACAACACCTAATAAAATCACTTCGATACAATATAAAATTTAAAAAGGAACGATGACTTTCTTTGAAGCAACTACCTTTTGTGTGGCTGAGGTATGCGCTTACGTCACCAAACATGTCACCAAACGCCAAAATCTCTGGTCAATATTTGATTGCTTATTAGATATCCATTACCTTTTTTGCATTTACGAATCATCCACCGAAGTCCTTTCGAATTGCAATTTCGTCCCTTTCTCCTCACTATTTCAAAAAACCTAATGTTGTTACTATGTGATAATTCAATAATAAGTATATTTCAGTTGCGTTAAGAATAAGAATTTATTTATCATAATTTTTAAACGCAGTCACATGTTTAAATTTATAGGCAAACAACCAGAGATTAGAGAAAAATACGGTGTTAACGCAAAAATCGATAAGTAGACAGATGATTGCGGTAGGAAAGTATTTCTTTGGTAGAAATTCTACTTTCTATTAATAACATTCTGATAATTATTATTTTCTATTATACTTTCAACTAATAGAAAGCAAGTCTAACTAATAATTTATTTTATTTTATTTTATATTTTTATGAAATATTTTATTTACTAAATTTATTTTATTTATATTTATATTTTAATTTTAATTTAATATTTTATTATTTATAATTTTAAATATATATGATTAATAATATATTTTTTAATTATTTATTAACGAAAAGTAAAATTTCTACTACAGAAGCATTTTTCTACTCAACCCTCTTTTTACTTATCAATTTCTGCGGTAGCACCATACTTTCCTCCAACCTCTTGTTATTTGCCTGTAAATCAAAATATGTGACTGCATTTGGAAACTACGGTAAATAAATACTTATCTCAATCACATCGTAAATTCAAATGCAGCCTTAATTAAATAATGTAAGACAAATCTTCAATTTTAGACATTAAATGACAATAATTTTTTCATGAGTTCAAATTCAAAGAGATTTTCTCTGTAAGGGCTTAATCATAATTTAGAGAAGTTTGGCGTGCGTAAGCGCTGATTCCAGGATATTGGACGGCCAACCAATTACCATAAATTCGTGATCTCAACGGGGAAGCTTACAGGAAAATGGGAACTGTGGTCAAACTAACTTTTCCTCGAATCACCTCCATCATTTCATTTGACGATCGTAATAAAAGTTTATAAGGCAAGAAATTTAAGAATTTTTAGTTTAATATTTAATTATATATATATTTTTTCAATTAAAGTCTAAGTTTTTAAAATTTTCAATTACTAACCCAAACTCAATCCCACCTGCCTCCAAAATTGCAGCCGCCTATTAAACCCAAGTTCTCCCTCTACACGGTGTTTTCGTTTTCATTAACGACCCCCCAACCCGAAAGCCGGCCGCCGACACCCTCTTCTCTCCTGAGCTCAGGAGCTTTGTGGTTTCCAAAAAGCTCAGGAGTTCACCTGCTTCTATCTCTCTGTCTCTATATCCATAACCTAAAACTCTCCGATAACCTCCAAAGCGCTCTGTTTCGACCCTTGATTTTATCCCAGATTTTCAATTCTCCCTCTTCGTCGCCGATCAACTGCCTTCTTCGTGAGAAATGGCGTTGATTTTCTTCTAGGCTTGCCTAGGTTGACTTTCGTATTACTCGAATTCACTATTTTCTATCAGATCTTCTTCATTTTCCTCAAAATTGTTCGTATGGCTATAAGGGTAACTTTTTCCTTCTCCGGCTATGTGGCCCAAAACCTAGCCTCCTCTGCGGGGGCTAGGGTTGGGAACTGCCGTTCCGTTCACGAGTGCTGGGTAAGATCGAGAATCTTCGCCTCTCCCACCATTCATAACACGGACGCCGATCCGTATCCGAGATCGTCGCGTAACTTCCATTCTGATCACCGGCGGCCCAAGCATACTAGTTTGGCCGAAGAAATCTTTCGAGACAGCTTTAGTAATCCTATTGCTGTTGGATTGATCTCGCTCGTGAAGTCGACGGCTGGGATTTCGAATTCTTCGTCCGGCTTTCTTGGAATTTCTCCCTTCAAAGCCGCCTCGATTCTTCCGTTTCTACAGACTTCGAGGTGGCTTCCGTGTAATGAACCTGCTCGTGAATCAAAGAGCTGTGACGTGGATAAAGGCGGAACTATGGTGAAGAGAGTAGAGAATCAGACTAGTGTTAGTTTGAAGATCAACGAAAAGGAGTTTGATAAAAGCGGGAATTGGCTGTCACGGCTATTTGAACTCTGCTCCGAGGATGTTAAGGCTATGTTCACTGCGGCCACCGTTAGTTTGTTGTTCCGTTCAACGTTGGCGGAGCCCAGATCGATTCCTTCAGCTTCTATGTGTCCTACTTTGGATGCCGGTGATCGCATTTTAGCAGAAAAGGTAAACAGATCGATTAAACATTTTCAATTTAAAATTGCTAATTTGCTACAATTTGTCGTTAATGTTAAGATTGGTAAATAAGATGCAGATGTATTGCTTCTTGGAAAGATGGAACTTGACTATGGTTTATTGTGGCTTTTATATAGAGCTGAAAGAATTTGCAATCTGCTCGAGAATATAGAAGAAATTTGATGGCGTGCGATTTTGTTTTGTGGTGGATTGAAGGAAAGCATAATATTGATTTTCATTTGTGCTTTTTCTGTTATCAGGTTTCATACTTCTTTAAAAATCCTGAAGTTTCTGATATAGTGATATTCAAGGCTCCTCTTATCTTGCAGGTAGTGTATTGAAGATTGCATTTCTTTTGAATATGATTAACAGTTCTTTCTTACCTTTTTGATGTTGGGTTGATTAGTACTGACTGTTCTTTTGTGTCATTATGTAGAAATATGGTTTCAGTGCAGGAGATGTATTTATTAAGAGAGTTGTGGCAAAGGCTGGAGATTATGTTGAAGTAAGACCCTATTATTTGTTTATTTGATCCTATGTTTCACTAGCCTTGGTTTATTTTCTTGTTTTGTCATTCGATTCATGCTTCTGTTTACTTATTTTTGCTAAAAGAATAATCTGTACCTTTGTGACTAACGTCCTCCATTGTCAATATGATCTTCATGTTGCAGGTTCGTGATGGAAAGTTATACGTGAATGGTGTTGTTCAAGATGAAGATTTTATTTTAGAGCCACTAGCTTATGAGATGGAGCCAGTGGTAATGCCCTTGTGCTCAATAAGTTCTTCTTACATTGATTGTTTTCTTGAGCAGTATTTTGTCCCTCTTGATTTAGTTGTAAACTGTTACCACCCAAATTGGTATCAGTAGCTAACTGGTTGAATTTTTTTGATGTTGCAGCTTGTGCCAGAAGGCTATGTGTTTGTGTTGGGAGACAATCGTAATAACAGTTTCGACTCCCACAACTGGTAATTTGAGATCTCTATTTGCTGTCATGTTTTTTCCTTGAATTTGGATTACTTTTGTTTGGAAAGGACAATTCTTTACAGAGACTATACTTCCTAAGCTTGCTATTGTGTTACTAAACCATCTCCAATTGAAAGGCTTACTCGACATATGATTGTAATTTTGACGGGATCTGTTTTTTTTTTTTTCTCTTTCAGGGGTCCACTTCCTATCGAAAACATCATTGGAAAGTCCTTGTTACGATACTGGCCTCCCTCCAAGGTGTCATACACCTTGCATGATCCACATGAAGCAACCAATGTTTTTGCAGTTTCTTGACGCTACAGCCTTCTTGTTGCAGAGGAAACACATATCGGAAAACTGGTCTTTCATCTACATGGATAGTAATCAAATTGAGCTACTTCTTTGCGTGGTTGGCTCACAATTGTGCCACTGTGATTTTTATAGCAGTTATTGGCCATGGTCCTGCCTATGAATGATTGATGCACTGATGGACCATCTAATTCATTGGTTGTATCTTTGGCTATTGACAATCTTTAGCTTTGATTGTATTGTTAGAAACTGAAAAAAAAAAAGCGTGCATAGAGAGGCAAAAAACAGGACGTCCCCAGTTTTACTATGTATCACTCCATGTCGGTTCTGTCTTGGGAAGATTGTCATTTTCTTGGAACTTCTAACGGTGCACGCCGTAGTGAACATTAAGCTCGTGAGTCGGACATCTGCGGATCAATAATTTAAGGACAAACTTGGATGACTACATGATTGCAATCCAGCAGCAACATCCTGGAATCTCCTGAAGTTGGTCATGCCAGACACCTTCCCAATGTAACAATTTATTCTCGTAAATAAATGGGAAATACTGTCCCAGGGACGCTTACTGTTGTTTTGGATGTACCTCATGATCTTACGTTATTGGTCTATTCTTTTGACTCCATTTGGTTCTGCATCGACAATTTAAGATTGTGTTCTTTGTTCTTACTACATATTACTGTTAAAACTGGTGGACGAGTAAACGTCATAGTTGGTTGTACAGGATGTCAATTAGCAGCAAAAGTTGTCACTCATTTGTTTCTGCCAATGCAAATTGAGCGTCCATGTTTTGTAGTTGTTGATAATTGAAGTTCAATTCAGTTATATAAAATTTAGTTTATTCACTTTTCAAAACATAAAATATTTTAATAAAAAACACATTTTGTTTATTTAAATAATTGGATAATTTTTTAAAAAATCTTTTAGTAATATAATGTACTTATAAATAATTAAAATATAAGTAAAAGATATAAACCTCATTTTTAGTTCAAACAATTAAAAACTTTAATTTTTAAAAAATTTCCTAAAAATTCTTTTTAATTTTTAGTTTTTAATTTCATCTCTTACACTTAAATTAAAAATTAACATCGCCCATTAAACAGAAACTGATAACATGATTTTTGCATAACGATTTAACTTAATTTGATTAAATATAACTTAATTAATAGTTTTAAATAATTATGATAAATTATTAATTTAAGTCAAGTTAAATTACAGAGTTACTACTATATTGGTGACATTTTATTAGGGATGACAATAAGTCAAGTTAAGTTTGGCATGAGCCTTCAAGCCCGACCAGGCTAGAGGTAGCTTGGCTCGAGTCTGAGTCCTACTCAACTTGGCTATGACTTTTTTAAATAAAAAAAGCAAAAATGATATCTTTTTTAATAAAATGATGTTGTTTTGTTTACAAGAGTTGGATCTCAAGCCGTCGGTCCCTAAGCAATCCAAAGTTACCCCAAGGCCTAATTTTTTAGAAAACTAGATCCTTATCTTAGAAACTCAAACCTTATTCATTAACTTCGGTCAGGGCCGGTTGCCATCTTTACATTTTATTAATTTATATTTTATATTTATAACACATGTTTTAATATTGATTATTAATTGGAGTTGAGAAAAATAAATTTTTAACAAACTAAAAAATAAAAGAATTTTTTTATTTTCAAAATGTAAAAGAGATGTATGTCTTTCATTTTAAAATATTTGAGACCTCGTATTTTTTTTTCATCTTTTACCCATTAAAAGTGGTAGTAACTAACCGGGCTTGCTATTGGGCTAAATTTCTCTATTACCTTCGACCTGGATGTGCTAAAGAAAAGTATCTAAAGATGTGTTTAGAACTGCGGTGTGGTGCAGTGAAAATAAGTATTTATTCACTATAATTTTTAAACGCAGTTATATGTTTGAATCTATAGGCGAATAATCGAAGATTGAAAGAAAGTACGGTACAATCGCAAAAATAGATAAGTACAAAGAGGATTGTAGTAGGAAAGTACTTCTGCGGTAAAAATTCTACTTTCTATTAATAACCTTCTGATAATTATTATTTTTCATTATGCCCTCAACTAATAAATATTTTAATATTTATAATTTGAATTTATAGGACTAATAATATATTTTATGAAATATTTTATTTACTATATTTATTTTATTTATAATTTTCTTATTTTAATTTAATAATTTAATATTTATAATTTGAATTTATATGAGTAATAATATATTTTTTATGAAATATTTAATTTACTAAATTTTTTAATTTATATTTTCTTATTTTAATTTAATATTTTTTATTTATAATTTCAATTTATATGATTAATAATATATATTTTAATTATTGATATAACAATTAATAGTTTATTAAATCAACGGACTTTTCAATCATTTTATCTCTTTTTAACAACCGCAATCGCACTTATCAAATACCTACTTTCACGTTTCAAGGATTACCAAAACAGTAACGTCAGTCTATTTCCCGGTCCCAAACTAAGCCTAAATAAATACGTGAGTTAGTGCAGAGTTAAACCTGTCGCACATTACACTGAATCAAAGACACCACAAATGAGTCGAAGACTGATACCTTTCTCCCTCCTTTCTCTCCTCTTATCCCTTCTTCAATTTCGATTTCCATTCACAGTTCTTGCTTCATCCACTTCTCTTAACGGTACCCTTTCTCACGTTCTTCACGACGTTTTGAAGGAGATATCTGAGAGGCAAAACTGGGATTTCAACGCAACTGGGATTTCCGTATTGGATGTGAGTAAAGTTCGGTATGGTATTTCTCAAAGACACGAGTTTCGGATCCGATTTGGGAAAAGGAGTTACTTGGTTTTCAAATTCCCCCATGATGTTGATTCCTGGAATAAGTTCAATAAAGGTGGTGACGAGTTTAGGGATTTGGTCAACAAAGTTGGCTCCTTTGCTGTTCTTCACTCGTTTAAGCTTCAGGGTCCGTTCGATTTGCGGGTCGGTAGTGATGATGATAGATTTTCCTTGTCGTTGACGGTAGCACTCTTTTACCTTTTGATTTCGTTAATCTTTTTTGTGGGTGATTTTTGTTGTTCTGTTTTTGTATTTAGGGATTTAGTTAAAAACAATGGTACCTTTGATTCTTATATTACCAATTCCTGGTTTATTGTAGCTTTATATGCACTTATTGGACATCGAGTTAAATTGCATCTGAATTGTTTTCAGCAATTTATCATGTTAAGTGTTCTGGTTTGAACTCTTCAATGATGATGTTTGAAGTACGATCTTATAATTTGTAAGATGCATTCATTGTTGGTGTATTCACGTCAATTTCTGGTGATTTAATTGGTTTTTAATTCTGTCAGCGGTTGAACACTTCCTATAGTGGTCTGAAACGGATTTTGGTGGGTGAGGGCATTACGTTGGAAATAAAACATGCTCAGGAAGTCTCTCTCCTTCACAGTTACAGTCTTGATTCTACTGTTAATGGAAGTGTCTTTAGGAAAAGCAGACATGCTGGCTTCTGGCCTTTGTGGGATTCATTGTGTATGCCGCGACTTCCTATATGCATTACTGGGTCAGCGTCCCTTTTTGCCTACAAATCTCAGAACCCTGATGGTAAAATTAAAAGAACTTTCTTATCAAAGGATATGATCGAGTTGCTGCCAGATAAGTGTTATGCTAGCAATTCATACAAGAACCACGCTAGGCCAAATAATTCTTTCGGTTTTGATATAGCTAAGCTGCAGAAGTTGTTTAAGAGATTTCTGGTTGACAGAGCTCATCACAGTGGTCTTTTAGGCTCTTCGAGAGCTGATCTTAAAGGGTCAACTGTGTTTCGCTTTCAGCTGGAAATCAAGAGGAATATTAGCAACAATGAGACTCTTGCGGGCACGATGGCAGAATGGAGAACTAAGCCTAGCTTTGAACATCTATGGTTTGATGTTATGGCGGTAGTTGAAGCAGGCAGTCTGAAACCCATAATGATCAAGAAGGTCAGACCATTTATTGCGGTAGATTCAGCCTCATGGAGCAACTTGATGTTTAATATTTCATTTACCAAGTTCCCATCCATTCTTGTACCTTCGGAAGCTCTAACACTTGATGTAAAATGGTGATGAACAGCTTGTAAATAGTTATGAATCCATATTATTTACACAACAAAGGCACTCTTTTTCTCCTTACCCCTTACTGTACTATGTATCAATACCAAAATTGTTTACTGATGTTAATGTAGTTGTCTTGCTTAACCACTAGAAGCGAATGTTATATGTATTCAAAGTGTTTATAAATTTAGTTCAATTATAATGTCTTATTAGACCAAAAGGAGTAACAGTGCAAACCCTGTAAAGCCAATTCATGGTGGAACAACTAGCTAACTACTGATCAGCATTTTTTGACGTGTCGAAAACCTCTTAATTCTTATCGTCTTCTTGTGACATATCCACCTTCTTGTACCTATACCATGATGCACACACCAAGTAAACTCCGAAGTTCACTATGCAAACTCCTGACAATAACCAATAGAAGTAGTTCAGCTTGTCTCTGTTTAAGTTGTTACTAGCCAACCAACCGCCGCTAACTTTGTTCACCACCTCCACCACCACCGAGCTCAAAAAGTAGCCAAATGCCATTGAGCTCCAAGAGATCGCTGTGCTCAATGACTTCATTCCAGTAGAGCTCTCTGAGTAGAAAAATTCTAACAGTCCAACAAGAGTGAATATATCAGCAATTCCAAAGACACAATACTGAAATCCTAGCCAAAACACAGTGATAGGCAGAGGCTGTCCAGAGTCAACCATGTTGTGTTCAATAGCCACATGTTTCCGGCGAGTTTCCACAACACCGGCAATTGCCATGGAGATGGCTGAGAGGACTAGACCAACTCCAATGCGCTGAAGGTGTCGGATTCCAGTGGGAATTCCGGTTATTCTTCGAGCAATTGGAACAAAAACTCGGTCGTATAAAGGGATTAGAAGTGACATGAAAAGTAGAGGAATGACAGTAAGAGATGGTCCGGGCACATTAAAGCCAAGAATACGAGGGTCCATGGTGGTGGCTTGTTGGATTGAGAAAGTCTGGAGTTGAGCTAAACATGTGTTCATGAAGACTGTGCTAAGTACAATTGGTAGCATCCGAATCAAGATTTTAGTTTCTTCAACCTGCGAGACAGTGCATATCCTCCGAGCTGTTGATGCACCATTAGCAGTCGTGATAGCTGCTCGGTCCAAGAACCTGGGAATTGCAACACCAATTCATGTTTCAGAGAAGGTTAAAAAGCTTACACTTGGAAAGGAATTTTACGATACCTGAATTGGTCAGTCCTTTGAAGAATTTCATCTCTTTTTCCTGCTTCTTTGTCATAAATTTCATATAATTCTTCTGTTGTCTCTGGGATGGGAAGGTTTCGATTTCTAAAAGCTGCAACAAACACCTGCAAATGCAATTTCGAAGCATGAACTGTAATTTACTCAAATCTCTCATCTCCAGAAGTGTTAGCCATCAACTTGTGTATAGTAATTACCTGTGCAAACCGAACAAAGGGACTTCCTTTTGGCACATTGTGGTGATACAAAGACTTGCCCATTAACAGGAACATTATACCAATAAAGACTGCAATGAAACAAAGACCAAACGCCCATTGCCAACCTTGGTTGGTGCTTATCCAAACAACGAAAGTGACTCCTATAATAGCACCCGTTGTGACACTAAACAGAAACCAGTTGAAAAACCTAGAAAGCTTCAGAGCCTCCTTTGGGTCATTTTCATTGAACTGGTCAGCTCCCAAAGATGGCAAAGCAGCTTTAATCCCACCAGTGCCTAGTGCCAGGAGGTAGAGACCTGTGAAAAGAACCGCGAGTTGGGTTCCATTTGCAGTCTCACATCGATTCCTCATGTCTGGTTGAACACCTTGGCATTGCACTGGTCTCAGTTGGTGGGCATGTGCTTGAATTGTAAGAATAGCATATGCCTGGAAGTTTTGGAACGGACTGTGACGTCAATATGATCTCTTGATGATCATAAGTGTAAGATTATGAATGATCAAGAACATACCAGCAGCTCCATGCAGCCCAAAATGACACACGTCTTAAATCTAGACAGATAGGTGTCTGAGATGAACCCTCCAAATATCGCCAGTAAATAAGCAGTCCCCATGAAGTTGGTTAGAGTATTTGCAGACTTCGTTAGGCTGAAGTTCATGAAGCCATAGAAGTAGGTCACTAGGCTCACGGCATTGGAGATGAACCCCATGTTTTCTAGCCCTATCATGGCTGCATCAGTAATTTTAACACTTTTATTCATCTAAATCTGAAACTAACCCACAGATTAAGCAAGATTTGAAACTCAGTTGATTACCGTAAACAAAAAGTGTAGCTCTAGTTCCTCCGACTCTTCTTTCTCCATCACGTCGAGCTTTAATATCTTTCTCAATCTCCTGAGAAGTGAAAAGATACAAATTTTATCAGCATGCATTTCAAACCTGAAGATGATAGCTACTGAAACACGCGCGAGATAGTCAAGGGATCACAGGAGAAAGAAGAAAAAATTAAAAATTTCAACTGGGAATTCACCATTTTTGTTGAAAACTTCTCCTTCTAGTGTGTTTCTATACTGTTTTAAGTTTTAACAACCAGAAACACACACTTCTATATATACAGAACCAATCTTTTCTAAATCAAGTGGTGACAAGTAAACCAGAAAGGAATCAGAGTGGTATCCAGTGAAATGGAAGACTTTGTGGGTCGTTTTTGTTTTCTTATGATACGTACGTTCTTCATCATCCACCATTCTCTATACATCTACGTATAAGCAGGAGCTATGTCAAGGGCATCACAGGTTAAATAACTTAAGAGGACTGATAATAACATCACGTAGATGTTAGACTTTGCGGGTCGGTTTTGTTTTCTTGTGGTACGTACGTTCTTCATTTTCCACCATTCTCTATATGTTGCAGGAGCTGTGTCAAAGGCATCATAGGTTAAATATTTTGGCGGTGATATTAAGTTACTAACATTATTATTCTAAATTTTTTGATCACTATATGTTTATTATTAATTATCGAAAATCATTGGTCCACATGATGACATCTCAAAGCTTTGGCCTGCAATTAACATGTATAGTTAGCGCCGTAATCCTGTCATAAAAACTAATGCTTATGCTGCTTCCTATGTTTCAATAAGCATTAATTAAAATCAAAATCATGGAGTTGTGACTAAGCCAGCCCTTAGGATTTATTTCGGGAAAGTTCTGCAAATAATCATAATATTAATTAAATTAAAAATATCATTTAATTTTGAGATTATGTTAATATTAATTAAATTAAAAATATCATTTAATTTTGAGTTATAATTTTATTTAGTTCAATTAATATTAACTGAATTCCAAAATTTTTTGTTTGTTTTTATGCATCATTGAAGTCAACTTAAACATACTACAACAACAACATTTAGTAGGATTCTCCCTCATATGTAGAGTTTGAAAAGGTCTAATAATATCAAAGTTTACCTCTAATTAGTAGAAAAGTTATTTTCAAATAATGGATAAACTTTTTAGATTTTTTCTATTAATATTAATTAGTTTACATTTGACACTTAATTTTAAATTTTATTTATTTATCTACATTTAAGTATAAAATAAATCCTACATCATATAAGTAAACAAAGTACTAAAGCTGTAAAAACAGTTCCTAAGGGTCTGTTTGGTTGAAGGTTTAATAATGGAACGGAATACACTTTAATCGTTTAATTGAGAGTATTATAATGGAATGTAACGGAATGGGATGGAAGCGAAGGGTTTCATATTACGTACCAATTTATCCTAAACAGTGAAAATAAGAAACCTCCGATTTGAGGGGTTTAGGATGGAACGTAAACTAATAAATACATACTGTCTAATATATTCACAATAATTTTTCTTAAAACCAATTATTTCTTTTAACCTTAACCCTCTTGTATATAATTAATAATATTTTTATATTATTTCTCCTTACCCTAATAATAATATTTTTATATTATTACTAAAAAATGTATATAATTAATAATAAATACAAATTTTAATAAAATTTTTATTAATTGAAATAAAAAATATATAAAAATATTCTTTAATTGTTTGTATATATTTCTATATAAATAAAAATAAATAAAAATAATTTTTAAATATAAATCACATATAATATAATAAAATATATTAAATAATTAATAATAATAATTTTATATAATTAATAATAAATTGTATATAATAAATAATAAAATAATAAATTTTTTATTAAAAAATTATTTCTTGCGGTTGTGCGTAACTTTTTAATTGAACATAATTTTTGTTTTAAAATCATAGCGTTAACCTCTCGCAACAACCATTTTAATATTAGAGGTATAATAGTCATTTATTATACATTACATTCCATTCTATCTATCTTTCAAACAATGTTTCCCTACATTACATTATGAACCCTTTTATCCCACCCAAACATCTTTTCACTATATTACATTTCATTCTATTATAAACCGTTCTGTTCCTTTCCATTAATTAACATCCAACTAAACATGTTCTTAAGTTTCTAACAGAAGCTCCTTTGAGTTGGTGAAGTGTTGGCCCCCTGAAAATTTTTTCGTTAAATTAAGCATAATAGTTTATAGAATAAATGCATAAACATGAATTGAAGCCATTTTTGACATATGACTTAAGTACCAAAGGACCTAAGCTTATAAGGAAGGGTAAAGTGGACTTTTGTGACTCATTAAGGGTACTTTAGGAAAGAAAAGAATTGTGGTCTTATTATCGTAGAAGAGTGACAAACGTGAATGGGAGAGAAAAGAAGACAAAAACCTGAAGAAGAGAGGTTTCGGAGAAGAGTGAAAAGAATAGAGCCTTAAACTAGGTCATGATTTCTCTTAGTCTTAAAGA
>JAOTAY010000002.1:1766946-1787980 GCA_025629805.1 Erythroxylum baracoense | reverse complement strand
AGTTTGAGAAACTTTATGATTAAATATGAGATATTTAATAAATAAGGATCAATATGAGATATTGAATCTTATATGGATATAATTATTATTTAATTAGAATTATTTATAATTTTAATTAAAGTTTAATTGAAATTAAAATTTAATTTCAATTAAATTACTAAAACGTCCAAAGCTTATTATAACGGGTCTCAATTGATGGAATCATTATGGATCCCTTAATTCTACTGATTTGGCCAAGTTTTTATTAAAGAATCTGTATTAGCCACGTATAGTTGGCGAAAACCTCTAAAAATAAAATACGTAATCAGTTTAGGGATTTAAGGTGTTCAAATTTCTAGATTGTTAGACATGATTACAAGGTTCTAAGATCACGCAAGTCATTGCATTCTAAGCTAAATCCTCAGCATCTTTGAGAGCAAAAACCTGACGTAATTTCTAATAGTTATTTGTCGTACACGACACTATCTCTCGCGTGTAGTGGCTTAAAACACCAAACTATACGAGAAATCAAGACTTAAATTTACCTAATGTGAGTCTGTCCAGCATTAAGGTGTAAACCTTGACTAAAAATTTTGTCATCCTTGACAATGGCTAAGTGAGCAAAATTAACTTTAGGGGTTTTGTCAAACTAAGGGTCATTGTAAATGGCTTTTATAATGTTACAATTGTATCCATAGATTATCAAATGTTAAAATCAAACTTAAAATTTGTGCATTGTGTTGTGCTGTTTACACAATCTGGAGAGAACGAAACAGCAAGTTACATACGGGCAAGGTGGTGGAAATGCGGAAACTGGTGGACACAACAATCCAATGGATTAGAGAACTCTTCCTAGCCAAAGAAAATCAGATAGATCTTAGTCCATAAATGAGGAAACCCTCATGCTGGAATATGTGATGTACTGATAAAAATCAAATTACTAAGAATCATAGATAATTTCTAGATTTGCTCTCTCTGTTTTGGCGTTGCAGCAATGATTTTTGCCATCGTGATGTATTCTTTGGTCAAGCTTAGCTTGAGTTAATACAAATATCTTTATCTTTTCAAAAAAATAAAGCTAATAGTAGTTTTTAGCTTGAGTTAAAAACTACTGTTAAAATTTAGTTGGAGCATGTCATATAGATTTCCTCATCCTTCAAGAATAAGATATTAAATTTTTTATTAAAATACTTGATAAATGCAAATGGGAGGTTCCTTTTAAAAGTCTCTATTATTGCAAAGTATTTTTTGGAATAATAGTTTGAAATACTTTGGAAGCAGATTTTTACCTCAAGGCTGCCATTGTTCTGTGGTTGGTGAATAAAAATCGGTTGAGAACTAAAGATAGGTGGTTCGAGTCTTACGATTCCTTATGTATTTTATGTAAACATGTGAATGAGACACGCAACCATTTGTTCTTTGAATATAGTTATAGTAAATCGGTGTGGAGTAGAATTTTGTATTTGATTCAGCCCCTAGACTTGCTTTTGTATGGGAGGAGGTATTGGAATATATCATTAGGTATGCTAAGTCCGATTATAAGGATGGTTTACTACTCCAGACGTCCTTCCAGATGGTCATCTACTATCCTTGGTGGGAAAGAAATAGGTGAATTTGTCTACAAGAGGAACAATATCACTTTGAACTCATAGCGGTAATTGTCAATTTGATTAGAGAGACGCTCTTAACTCACAAGAGACAAGATAGTTTCAGCCAAGAGGAGGTCAGATCGCGCTGGTTTATTTAAACTTTTGATGTATTGGTTGTAATTTTTGTGTAGAGTAGTGTAATTTGTGGTTGTGAGATCTTTGTTGAGGATTGTGTACATAGTTTATTTTTGTTAATATAAATTCATTTTTAACTCTAAAAAAAGTATTTTTTTAATTATTTAGAAAAGTCTTTTACCTTTAAAGTGATGAATTGTTTATTTTCAAATTTGTACATGAAAATTTTTAAACATCTAGCATTACATATTATGAACGCTAGAAAATTTATGCTCCTTCTCTAATCTTTAGATACATCTATATGAATAGGAATTTTGTTTCTCTTCAAAACTTTTTTTGCTCACATTTCTATATTTTAAAGAGAATTTCCTTTAAACAAATTCTTTCAAATCTTTGCGATCCTTGAGTTTGTGACATCTCACCTTAGGTTGAATATCAAACTTTATAGCAACAAAAAAGAAGAGATAAAAGGATTCATAAATTTATCAAATATGCATATTTTAATAGTTATTTTTGAACTTAAAACTCGAGAATGGGATTAATGGAGATGAACTATTATTACAAATAATATCAAAACATACCTTCACGAACGGTATGGTGGCGAGGGACGAACGAAAGATTGGAAGGGGACATGCTCTTGTATGTCAACCTCTGTAAGATGATTGACTCTCCAATAAGAATCTTTATTAGCTCTGTAATGACAAGCACCCATGTTTTTTATTAGTTACGTCTTGACTTGATGATGTATGCCAAGTTGCATACCTTATTCGGCCCAGGTACATATTATTCTCCCAACCTCACCTTAGTCTACGCCAGCAATTTGGGTTTGATCTTTACTTTCTACCAAAGCCGAGGGAAAAAATACTGATTATCAAAGCCTTCTATAATTGTGAAAAGATTATCCTGAATATTGGCGATGAGTTTCAGCTTAGTTTTACAGGTATCCTGAACATGGAATTCCAATCTTCTTATCCTTGGTTTTGCAGGTATGCTGATAGCTACTTTATAATTTCTCTCATTATAACAAAATTCTAATTTAAACGAAAATACTCATGAAAAATACCAATTTTATAGTGAAAATGGTAGGTTCATTTCAGGGTCGACGTGGTTTCGTACTATTTTGAACCTGATGTAGACCCTTGTTAAAATGATTTATTAATTAGTCTTCCAGTTTATAATTAAAAGATGAGAATTACGCTATGAGCAGCACAGCAGCCGATTTCTTGAAATATTCAGCCATGTTTTATTGCAAGTAATGATTTAAAATATGAAAATAGAATGACTGGATAAGTTTAGCAACCAACGCCTGCACAAACGCCAGGCCAGACTAAACACAGAGATGTTTTAATCGCACGGCAAAATATTAAAGCAGATGAAGTTTAAATACCCTGGAAAGTTGTATTCCCTCCCATAAAGCAAATTTTAATTGTTAAGTTCATTTTCGTCGTCAAATGAACTTAAAAATTGGGATGCTTTGCTCGTTCTGGAAGAAGTTGGAGGGATCTGTTGCAGTCTTCACTCTTACTAGTCTCTTGAAGTTGTTCTTGAAGTACTTCAAACCCCACACACTAGCTTGTGCATAGCTTGTATTACCATCCTTGTTGACTCCCAAATCAAGGTCCCTATAGTTCAAATAGGCAGCTCTAGGCGACTTTGAAACATAAGGTGTCGTATATGCATACAAACTTCTCATCCAACTCTGGCGCTTCTCTGTTTCTTCTTCTGAATCCCAATTCAATATGTACTGGATCTTGTAAATGTTTCCTTTCCTATGTGGAAAAGGTGTTTCTGTGTCTGATATCTCACTCATCTTTCCTCCATAAGGTGTTAATATCAGTGTTATATTCTCGTCTTCAAGAAGTTTCTTGTACAAACCTTCCAATCCAGAGTCTGAGATAGGTTTTGTTACATAATCTGACTTTGCTTTGAAGAAGCTCTTGGATTGATTGAATCGGTCAAGGAGAACATCCAAGGAACCATTTGTTGAGAAACCAGCAAAGTATAGCACAGATTGGATCCAACTCATCTCAGTACAGTTTTCGCGCATTAATCCAAGCTCAGGAAAGCTACCTTGTAACACAGGTAGAAGTTCCTTTGTTTCCCCGAGAAACAAGGAGTCGAACGTAACCTGAACTGTTCTGCTGCTATTTAGTCCTGAAGTAGTAACAACTCCTAGCACTGCATGGAGGAAAAGCTCTTCAGGGAGCGTATGGCCAATATTTTGCCACTTCTGAAGAAGTTTACCGGCGCCTTCTTCCAATGTTTTTGGGACATTACAGACAGTCACTATTGGAGGGACTGAAACTATCCTAACTTTCCATGCAATAACGACTCCAAAGCTTGCTCCGCCGCCTCCTCGAATGGCCCAAAAGAGATCTTCTCCCATGGAGTTTCTGTCGAGAATTTGACCGTTTGCATCAATTATCTTAGCATCAATTACATTATCAGCGGCTAAGCCAAACTTTCTAAATATTGTACCAAAGCCACCTCCACTAAAGTGCCCTCCAACACCTACACTAGGACAACTGCCAGCTGGGAAGCCATAGATTTTGCTTTTCTCCGCAATTTTGTAGTAGAACTCCCCCAAAGTTGCTCCAGACTGGACCCATGCACTTTGGTTTTCTATGTCAACACTGATGGACCTGAGATGGACAAGATCAATAAGCACAAACTGTTCTGTGTATGACACATAGGATAGGCCCTCGTAGTCATGACCCCCACTTCGAACTCTTACCTGCAAATGGAACTTTTTGGAACAAGAAATGGCAGCTTGGATGTGAGATTCGTGAAACGGGATGACTATAAATTCAGGTTTCGAAATTGAAGTATTCAAGAATTTGAGGTTATGAATGGACGATCGCAAGACAGCTAAGTAGGCATGGCTATCTTTTGTGAGGAAAACCGGTGATGGAAATGGTTTGGAAGAGTGTACGTAAGAGGAGAAACATTGAGAATAACTGTAATAACCAGAATCTGATGTCACACAAAAAACTGATGAAGCTAAAAGAACAAGAAAAGATAGAAAAACCTCTAACTTTGACACTTTCATGTTTGTGATGATTCTAATTAAGCTAAGGACGTGGGACGTAGGTTGCATATTTGTAGGCATTATCCAGCGATAGTAGTAATCTCACCATGCACGAAATCGGAAAGTTCAAAGTTGAAACGAAGAACATTATTGTGTTTTTAGGTTATTCTTCAAAGTATATGAGCGTACAAGCAAGCTTGTTTATCATTTCAAGGAAGTCCAATTTATCTAATAGTCAAAGATGCTTTGCATTGTAACGAACAGGTAAAACAAGAAAAACTTTTGAGCAAACATCCGCAGGTAACGTGAAAGGCCGAATTATGTATATATAATTTTCAAGCAGCAGGACTGAAAGTTCCGAAGGATGTATTGCGGTAAAGATCTTGTTCTGCCTCATTTGCTGTAAATTGTATGTGCCGGTTGTTCAATACAAAACAACTGTATGAAGAACCATTAATTTTCTAGAAAAACTCATCAAACAGAAAAATTAAACACAAATTAACAATCAAAGTTTGGTAACGTAGTTCGATACACCTAGCTTATATCTGCGGGACTCTTACCTAACTTGATCAACTTTTACTTGTGATATAATAATTTTATTCAAGGCTTTATTGAGGCGACACACTCAACCCTTAACATTATCAACTCGTACTCACACCTGACGAAAGCATATCACTCCTAATAACACGACCACCTCAATTAACCTCAAAGGATTTTTGCAACAAATTTTTTTAATAAAGATGAAAATAATAACCCAATGATTAAATCAATGAGGACATAAATAAAGAAATACTTTAAGTCAAAAGACACTTCCCTACATGTGCAACCTCGTCAACTCGAAATCATGGAGAGTTATCCAACAAAAATTCTACTGCAAACTTTCGAAATAATCACTGAAGAATCTCACGCACAGCAGCCACAAAGATCATAAAACGAACATGTGTTTCATTACCAAAACATCCCAGAAACGCAGCTGTAAAATCAATTGATGGATTGTTGTATATGTTGTAATCAATCACGAAAAGAACTACAAAACTAGCAGTTCCAAATCGTCAATCAAACCAACAGCCCCAGATCATTAATCAAACCAGTAGCCCCAATTCGTCAATCAAAACCAGAAGCTCCAAATTGTCAAAAACGCAACCACACAAATTATCAATTGAACGTGTAATTGATCATCAAAGCACATAAAACGTAGCTGCAATTATAGATGGATAAATAACGTAATTGTTCACCCAAGCATTAAGAAAATGCAGATGAAATCAATAATCAATCGCTTGAATATTTTTCACAAATACAGCTGCCAAAGATGATGGATAGATCATATAATATTTACCCACTCATAAAGAAAACACAATTACAAATATTGATCAATTGATTGCAAGTTTTTCTCTCACAAAGTCAAAATACAACAGTCCAAATCATCCAAGTTATGTAGAGAAACATAGCAACAAAAGATTGCTCAAATCACTGAAAATACAGTTGCCAAAGATAGCTTAAATTACCGAAAAAATCTGTTACATTATCTTCAATAAAAACATAGTGATCTTATCTCCAATAAATCCTATCTTTTCTAGGGTTTTATTCTTTACACTATCTTATCTTCAAGAATCTCACCAAGGTAAATTTCTTATCATAATGATAACGCCAAATATATCCAACTACAAATAATGTTATAAATAATTAACTAGATATCTTAACAAATATCTTAATGAGGAAAATATAGAAAGTAGTTAAAGCTAACTTTCCTACATGTACTTACATTTGTATCGAAGTTATTTGTAACTATCAATGTTCGTTTCATTTCTAAAAGGCCAAGGTCGTAAGACAAAGTCTTGATAGTGGAATAAAGATTTTTGAAAAAAGGTCAAGATCAAAAAGAGTGCCCATAAAACTCTATTAGCTAGCATGGTAGAGTTAGAGAAAGAAGTTAAGAGATAAAGTTCCAAATTGGCTAAAAAAGAGGTGAAGAAAATAATTTCAGAAGCTAAAGCAAAGTTTAAGAGAAAACTAAAGATTAAGAAAATGATATTTTTAAGTTGGCGAGAGCTAAAGAATGGAAAACAAGCGACTTAGATCAAGTTTGTTGTATAAAAGACGAAGTAGGTTGAGTACTCGTAGTTGAAAATGACATCAAGAGATTATGACATTCACGAAGTGTAGTAACTTTACTTGTCAGCAAATTACAAGGAAAAAAATTAAAAGAACTTTAAGGGAGATGAAGAGTGTAAGAACAGTAATGCCTAATGAGATATCCATAGAGGTGTGAAAGGGCCTCGGTAAAAATGATCTTACTTGACTAGCCAAGCTTTTTAATGGGATCCTTAAATTCGCCAAAATGTCAGATGAGTGGAAACTTAGTATGCTAATTCCTCTGTATAAGAACAAATAAGACATCCAAAGTTATGACAACTATAGAATTATCAAACTATTCAGTCATACCATAAAGTCATGGGATGGAAGTGGACGGTTTCATGTTACGTTCCATTCCATCCTAAACAGTGAAAATAAGAAACCTCCGATTCGGGAGGTTTAGGATGAAATATAAACTAATAAATACATACTACCTAATATACCCTCAATAATTTTTCTTAATACCAATTATTTTTTCTAACTCTAACCCTATGTTTCTCATTTCTCCCTCTCTCCATTTCACTTCTCGGCTTTGCTCTGCATTAGGAAAAAGAGAAGAGCAAGTTGTGTCGTTCATTCAATTCCAGGCTTCTTCTACAAGCCTCTATTATGTTATACTCTCTTCTTCCTTCTGTCTAATACTCGCACTCCAATGGCTCAAAACAGGGTAAGCCTGTACTGACTCTCTCTCTTTTATCCAGTTTAATTCTTTCCCTATACTGTGAAAAAAACCGTTTAGTTCATTTCTAAATGTTGGTTTTCAATTAAATGTTAAAACCAACTTCACTTTACTCTCTGTCAAAAAATTCTTCTTACTACTTTGAACTTGTCTGAATTATTTAATCTCGATGGTCCCTTTTTTTCCTAGGAGGTAAGAAATTAACGTGAAGCTCTTGTGTTTATTGGAACAGGAAGGTTCAATGTTGTTGCTTAATGTTGGTCCCTCTATGCACGAGACCCTACCTGAGGTTGAAAAATTATGCTCCATGCTTATTCAAAAGAAGGTATTCTTCAAGCTTTTCTACTGATCTGTTTCAGTTTCCTTTTTTCTTTTTTTACATATGTGCCCTTTTTAATTGATTCGCTTCAATATTCAAGTTTTGAATGTTGATAATTTAGTTATTGTGCAGTATTTGAAAACAACTTTCAGCTAATTACTTAATTGAATTGTGGTTTTACAAGCAGCTGATCTATCGTAAACAAAATGAGGTGGGGATTATTGTTTTTAGAACTAAAGGTCAATCTTTTTTACCCTTCATTTCAATGATTTTTAAGTACTCTAAAATGGGTTTTTTGTTTCTCATAGAAGGTTTGCATCTACAAGTTATCCTTAGTTATGCTTGTTTAAAAATTCTCAGAAACCGAGAATGAGTTGACAAGAAGTGGGTGGATATGAGCATGCTGTTGTTTTACAAAATATCAAAGTAGCTGATGGATCTCTTGTTGAAGCATTACAACAGGTACCTTGTGGAACTGTTTCTGGTGAATGTATCCAACTAATTTAATTATTCTATTTTCCCTAGATGGTTATATTCTCCCTCGCATTTCATTGGTTACAAAGATATTGTAAGGAAGAATCTCTTTTGTATACCCACCCAATTTATGAACTTTTTTGAAAGTGATATAAAAAAATCTCTATTCAAAACCCAAAAAGGATCTTCTTGTAAGAGTTGTATAATCATTGGAATTTGTAAAACATTAGTTGATGATTTTCAACATTCTTGATATCATGCACTTGATATGTAAATGCTCTATGGACTAGCTTTAGGAAGTAACTAAACCATGTTTCCAGTGGTTCCTTAACTTTGTTAAATCTTGATGCTATTGTTGTTGGTATGGATACGCTGAAAAAAATATCAATCAACAAACAAAGGAAAGAGGCATCTCTGTCTTATAATAAATGCCCTTTATCCTATCAAAGATCCCTATGAAGGAACCAAAGAAGATCAAGTGAGCACCATTGCCAGGCAAATGACTACTTATGGGATGAAAATGGAATCTATTATAGCGAGAATAGGGTTAAACAGTTATGCAGATCAGAAAGTAATGGAGGAAAATTATAATCTCTTAGATATATTCTCAAGGAAAACATCTGCCAAGATAGTTTATGTGGACAGTCCAATTTCATTGTTAGGTGCACTTAGAACGCGAAAGATTGCTCTAGTTACAATATTCAGGGGTGGTCTTGAACTTAGCCTAAATGTGAAAATAAAGGTAAAATGCACATTTTGTTATTGATATATTTATTAAGTTTATAATGTTGATCTTGTGATATGTACTGCATGTTATGATGATTATTACCAAAAAAAATGGAAGGGTTCATTTGTGGTTTCTTTTTCATATTTTATTTTCCAGGTACTTCATTAATTTTTTTAACTTGTTGCAAAAGTTTCTAACAGTAGATCTCACAATGCCATTTGGTGGTGGTTGACTAGTCAAGTTCATCAGTGCATCAGATTGGGCCTATTTTAGGATTGCAATAGGTTGCTTGCTTCTCCATGTTAGCATATATGAGTTTGAATTAACTAGTTTACGAGGTTAACCGCGAAGAAGATATTGAAACCTTCTAGTTTGATTAATATTTGTTGCACAGGTTGATTAATGTTTATGGTGATCTGTATGTAAGATATTCCAAGTAGTTTCATCAGTTGAATTTGAAAACCATTTAGCCTTTGACACTGAATGCATATGAGGTCAGTAGCACATTCATCAACTACTTGTGGTTTTAACCATAATGAGATTTTATTGATTATTTATGGGTTATTAATCTATTTTATTTTTCTATGGAATCTACATGCATGTGCATTAATGGAGGAAAGTTTTAGATTTATCTCATCGTCTTCGTTAGCTGTATAGGTATGGGTTTAGAAGAAAGCATTAGAAGAGACATTCCCCACTCTGAAAAAGTGTTCTGATAAGGCACCTCCAACTGATAAGTTTTGTACACATGAAGTTAAGGTTGATTATGAATATAAAAGCATTGAAGATGGTAGTAAAGTTATACCCCTGAGCAAAGATCCAAGGGTTATCGATATGGACCACAAGTTGTGCCTATATCTTCTGTTGAATGGGATGCTATATGTTTCAGACCAGAAAAGACTGTGAATGTCGTGATGAACAAGTATATGCCTAGATTTGTAGGTGTAAAATTTGAACATAGTTCGATTTGTATAGTGGAGTGCCCATTTAAATTATTATGATGCAATATCTTACTTTTGGAGTCCACTATTTCAACTCATATGGGCATTATTAGATTTTAATATTGTGAATGGCAACGTCGATTTGATTAATGATTAATTGAAACAATTTTGGCTTTATAATTTGATTTTGAATTTCTACATTCTCGATATCATTTTTTTATGGTAGAGTGAATAAAGAAGGTTTAGCAGCAAAAATTGTATATAATTAATAATATTTTTATATTATTTCTCCTTACCTAATAATAATATTTTTATATTATTAATAAAAATTGTATATAATTAATAATAAAATAAAATTTTTATTAATAAAAATAGAAAAAATATAAAAAGTATTCTTTAATTGTTTGTATATATTTTTATATAAATAAAAATATAAATAAAAAATTTTTAAATATAAATTGCATATAATAGAATAAAATTTATTAAATAATTAATAATAATATTTTTATATAATTAATAATAAATTGTATATAATTAATAATAAAATAATAAAAATTTTATTATTTTTAAATAGAAAGTATATAAAAAAATTATTTGTCACGGTTGTGCGTGACTTTTAATTGGATATTATTTATGTTTTAAAATCATAGCGATAAACTTCATGCAACAACCATTTTAATATCAGGAGTATAAATGTCATTTATTATACATTACATTCCATTTCATCCATCTTCTAAATAATGTTTCATTACGTTACATTATGAATCCTTCAATTCTTCCCAAACAACTTTTCATTTTATTACATTTCATTCCATTATTAATCTTTCCCTTCAGTTTTATTCCGTTACATTCTATTCCATTAAATTAACATCTAACCAAATAGATCATAAGAGATGACAATAGGCAGAACTTGATTGGGCTTGGGACTGCCTGGCCCGACATTTGGCCCAGCCCAATAGCCCAATCAACTTGGGTCAAGCTTGTTATTATCGAGCTTGGCCGGGTCAAGCTGAGCCTTTTTGTCATCCTTATTTTCAATTCCTAAAATGACACAGAATAGGTTCTGTAGTACAAAACCAACCTTGGAACTAAAACAAATTGAAACTTCTGCTTTGAAAATGGAACTTTTGGCATTTTTGTGATAAGAAATTTTAAAATATATTGGACACACAAGTCACAAGCACGACGTCCGCTTGAAAATGGCAGTTTTGTCATTTTGTGTTTATCTTAATCAACTTTTCTTAGACTGTTTAACAAGGCCTGGAGTTCTCATTAGCACGAGAATATTCGTTACTATACAAAAGGTTATTAAAACTTTGTCGTTTTGATGTGACTCACTAAAACTAAACTAACATATATTTCGCGTACCTTTTCACCAAACATTTGTATTAAACAATGAGCAAGTGAAACGACGTCGTTGCATAAAACATTGATTGTTGTTACTCTTTTGTCGGTAGTTTGTTTTAAAGAGGTAGGAGCTAAAGCTCTCACCGATGCGCTTCAGACAAACGCTAAGAGTTGCCGTTGAGAAAATGGACCTCCGCGAATCGATCAAGGACCAAACCGACGTCGCTTTAGGTCTGGCCAAACACGTGCTATTAAGCGAAGCCAAGAGCACCAACTCGGTGTTGTCGCCGTTGTCACTCCAGGCGGTGCTGAGCTTGATTGCAGCCGGGTCAAAGGGGCCCACACTTCAGCAATTACTGTCTTACCTCAAATCCAAGTCCGGTGATCAACTTCACTCTTTATCCTCACAGCTGGTATCCGTGGTTCTCGCTGACGGAAGCCCCAACGATGGTCCGCTGTTGTCGTTCTCTAACGGCGTTTGGGTGGATAAATCGCTCTCTCTTAAGCATTCTTTCAAACAGGTTGTGGAGATTAGTTACAAGGCTGCCTCAAACCAAGTCGACTTCCAGACCAAGGTAGATTTGTGATCTCTTGTTTATTGTTTCAAGAATTTAGTATGAGTTTGTGCTTTGTTGCTTAAAACATCCAGGCCCTCTGTGTTCTCTTTACGAACAATTTGTGCTGATATCAATTTAAGACAACCTAGGAGTGTTTCTTTGTTGTCCATGTTTGTCACTTTGATCTAGTCAGAATTGGGGATTAAGGGTACAAATTGAAAACGAACCATACATGGTTCGTTTTAGATGGCAAATGCGTAACTAGAGAACTCGATAGGTACGACAAGAACAAAATGAATTGAACTCAGTAAGTACGACGAACAAAATGAATTGAACTTTTCCAGTTGTTCTTTCTTTTAAATGGAGCATTGGATATGTGAATGTTGAGAGACTAGTTGCTTTATATTGACTCTTTCAGATGTTCTAATTGATTCTACTAGTTTCAAATTAACATTGATGGTGGACATAGGCTGCTGAAGTGACCAATGAAGTAAATGCATGGGCTGAGAAGGAGACAAATGGCCTGATCAAGGAGGTTCTTCCTTCGGGATCAGTTGACAGTAACACTAGGCTGGTCCTGACGAATGCAGTCTATTTTAAAGGTGCTTGGAAAGACAAGTTTGATGCATCAAGAACCAAAGAAGATGACTTCTGGCTTTTGAATGGAAGCTCGATTCGTGTGCCCTTTATGATCAGCAAGAAGAAGCAGTTTGCCCAGGCTTTTGATGGTTTCAAAGTCCTCCAGCTTCCTTATAATCAAGGTGATGATAAACGCCAATTTTCCATGTATTTCTTCCTTCCTGATGCCAAAGATGGGCTACCAGCTCTAGTGGATAAAATGGATGCCCAATCTGGGTTCTTAGACCGTCACCTTCCACTGCAAAAAGTGGAGGTTGGCAACTTCAGAATTCCAAAGTTCAATATCTCCTTTGGGTTTGAAGCTTCAAAAACCTTCAAGGAACTAGGTCTCGTTTTACCCTTCTCTGGTGAAGGTGATCTGACAGAAATGGTGGATTCTGATTTGGGTCAGAAACTGTATGTATCTAGCATATTCCACAAGTCATTCATTGGAGTAAATGAAGAAGGAACAGAAGCTGGAGCTGCTTCTGCAGGTGTTATAAAGGTGAGGGGTTTTCCATTACCTGCCATAGATTTTGTGGCTGATCATCCATTCTTGTTCCTGATCAGAGAAGACATGACCGGGGTGGTGCTGTTCATTGGCCACGTTCTGAAGCCTTCGCAGGAAGCGTAATTAGATCAAACCCTTGACACAGCTTACCAGTAGTTATATAATACAAATTTAACTTGTTTGTAACTTTTAAGTGTGTTTTGTCAGTACCCTGTGACTTGTTTTAATGCCATATGGGTTTTCTAGTGAGTGAGCTTAGTTATATAATAAAAACTTGTTTGTAACTTTTAAGTGTGTTTTGTCAATACCCTGTGACTTGTTTTAATGCCGGATGGGGTTTCTAGTGAGTGAGCTTAGTATTATTGAAGGCGATGTTTGTCTGTAATGGTGAAGTCATCCATTGGAAACTGGAGTTCACTACATAAAACTGATTACGACTGTAAGTTAGCATTTTAATTTGGGTCTGAGTTTGACCCGGTTTGATGTCAATGGGCCAGACCCAAGGGCCGACAACTGTAAGGAAACTAACAAAAACGTTGCCGAGTTTTATTTTTAATTAAAAATAAAAAATTGTGGTCGAATTTGGGCTTGTGCTTGGGCCCATTGTCATCCTAATCTGACGCACGCACGGCATCGTATCAATTGGCCTGGCGCGAAATTTAAAAGTCTGCTTCACCGCAACTCTTTTCTCTTTCTTTTTTTTTTGGTTTATAATAAAAAACATGTAATGTAATTTATAATATATAATGTTAGTAAGTACCAATTTGAATAATATGAAGTATCAATTTTATTAGAATTTTTAATAAAATTAAATATATATAAATTTTGAATTATTTTATTCACAACTTAAAAAATTAATTAATTCAGATTTTAATTAAATTTATTTAATAATTAATTAAAAATATGTAAAATTTATATTAATTATATGAATTTTACGAAACTATGAAAAAGTAGTGATGGCATGACTGTATAAAGATTAAAGACGTCGACGTCGACGTAAATGGTGGAGGAGTAAATGGCTTGTAAGAAGTTTGGAAAAGGTTTGACGAAGAGGACCCATTACGATGCAGACGTCAACGTCAACGGTGGCAGAGGAAAAAGCCTGTAAGAAGTTAGGAAATTTTGACGAAGAGGACCCATTACGATGTAAACTCTAAATTCTTCCCACACGTCGACTTTTACACACACAGACACCAAAGGCTCCCATTTCTTATCCTTAGTCTTCTCCATGACACAAATCTTAATCTGTTTATCTTAACTATTACTTGGGTTGTTCTTATTTTTTATCATAACTCGTCACTTCCTTTGTGCTTTATAAGTTTGCAGTTGCTAGCTGCTTCAGTATTTGATTTAAGTCGCCAGTGAGTTGATCGAAGAAAGATGGGTGAAATGGCTCCACCGCCACCACAACCACCTGCTGCGGCCGCACCACCACCACCTCCGCCGCTTAATTTTGCCTTGTCAAGGGGACCCACTTGGACTCCTGCCGAGCAGCTTCTCCAGCTTCAGTACTGCATCCACTCCAACCCTTCTTGGCGTGAGTCTCTTTAACTGGCTTTGTAATACAGTTTTATAGTTTAATTGGTATCTTGTACTTGTGTACTTAATTCAGCTTGTTGGTCTCTTCAAAAGCTGGTAAAGTTTGATTTTTTTTTTTAAAATATAAGGTGTGAGTAGTGGCCATATACAAGATGTTATGTTTTGTACATGTCTGCGTCTCTGGTGGGGCTAAGACTGTGTGATTGCTTTGTGCTTTATATGTTTTCAATAACTAGAACTACGATGCACATGAAGTCATCTTTAAGCAGTTTAGATATATGTGTAGATTTTCAATTTCATAATCCTGAATCCAACCACGTGTAGAAGAAAGTGAATATTTGAAGATTTTGAAGACATGATAATTTGAAATTTTACGAATATTATACAGATGGAATCTGACTGATTAGCATATAACTTAACCAGTACCCTTATGGTTTAATGATAATTTAAATGAAAGTTCATCATTATTTCCCAAAATTTGCTCCATTATGCTTTTTATTTTTATGTAACTAATCACAAGTAAGCACTTGAGTTCACAGATGAGATATCTCTTCTGGCCTTCCAACATTATATCGTCATGCTTGGAACCATAGTCTTAATTGCCAATATTCTTGTGCCTCGAATGGGTGGTGATCATGTAAGCTTTTGCTCAAACTGTATTTCCATGTCAACTGTAGAGTAATGGGTCATTCCTTAGTGTTTTATATGGATTGGCTTTTATTGTGAGGAGGGGGATAAGGCTCGTGTCATTCAAACGCTGCTGTTCATGGCGGGAGTGAATACACTGCTTCAAACAGTCATTGGAACAAGGCTGCCCACAGTGATGAGTCCATCGGTTGCTTTTACCCTACCTGTGTTGTCAATAATCAAGGATTTGTCCAACGAAAACATCACAGATGATAGTGAGGTATGAAGAACTTGATGTAACTGACATCTACATCATTGGTTTGTTGCATATCTTTTAAGCTTGGGTAACATAATGTGAACTCACTCACCTTGCAGTTTTCTTCGACATTGTTGTTTTGAACTTCTACACTGCCCTAGTTCTATTATAATGATTTTGGTGCTTGTAGAGATTTTCCAACACTATTAGAACTATTCAAGGATCACTCATCGTTTCATCCTTTGTCAATATCATTCTTGGATATGGTCAAGCTTGGGGTCATTTGACTAGGTAATTATTGTCAGTCTCCTCTCTTTCGAGCAAAGAATGTTACATTCATTGTCTGTTTCTAACTTTTATCATATTTCCTTCAGGTATTTTACTCCCATTATTATTGTACCAGTGGTATCTGCAGTGGGTCTTGGTCTCTTCATGAGAGGTTTCCCACTGGTAATTACTGCTCTTACAGAAGACTGTAATACTTGGTTCGCTTGAAAGCTAAAGAAAAGAATTAATCTCATACAGCTTGCGAATTGTGTGGAGATTGGCCTACCTATGCTGATTCTACTTGTCATTTGCCAGGTAATTCATCTTTAGTTTTTCAGATCATGATTTGAAACTCAGAAGTTCAGGTTCACAAAACATTAACAAGAATTTTTGTGTTTTGGCAGTACCTAAAGCATCTCTATGGAAGGGTTCATCCAATACTTGAGAGGTTTGGCTTGCTCTTATGCGTCGGGATTGTATGGGCTTTCGCTGCCATCCTCACTGCTGCTGGTGCTTACAATAATGTTTCAGTATTAACTAAACAGAGTTGCTGCACAAATAGATCCCTTCCGATATCTTCTGCTCCATGGTAGTGTCGGGATGACTATTCTCTATTCTGTTTAGTTGGAATTGACTTACTCTGTTTATTGACAAACACTCGTTTGTTCTTAGGGTTCGAGTGCCATACCCATTTCAGTGGGGTGCTCCCATATTTAGAGCAAGCCATGTCTTTGGGATGATGGGGGCAGCACTTGTAACTGCTGCAGAGGTTCATTCATTCCTTCAGATAATGTTTTCTAATTCAATTTTTCATTTCCGAAGTTCGTTTCCAGTTATAAACCTCGATGATTTTATAAACCTGAGTTAACGTTCATGTAGAACTTTAAGTTTTGATTAGACACGAAAATAAGTTGTAGATCTCATGCTTTCAGTTATAACTTCTTTGTTAGATTTGAGAAAATTGATTTTGTTAACCAATCGTCAAACTTCAACTCCAGTCAACCGGAACATTCATTGCTGCTGCTCGCCTTGCCGGTGCGACATATCCTCCATCACATGTTCTCAGTAGAAGTATTGGCCTGCAGGTCCAATCCCCACTTAATTTACTTATAGGCCTTCTGTTAAAAAAGATAAAGGAAGTTCATATATTTATCATTTCCAATTTAGAAATGTGACCACTCTTTTGATAATTTAGGGTGTTAGCTTATTGCTTGATGGGATCTTTGGAGCTGCTGTTGGTACCACTGCATCTGTGTAAGAGACAAAATGCTCATCTGATTTCTTTATTGGATTGAAGCATTATTGCTTTTCTCTTATTCTTTGTGTGTTTCATGATGACCACTTACATCAAGCCTCTTTTAGCCAGTTAGCTTTTACCGTGTGAACTGCATAAAGAGAGAAATAACTTGTATTGTGGGTTGCTACTAGCCATAGTGGGAATACGAACATAAGCTTTTATCCACTGTTGGTTGATACAAAATGTGTGAAAAATGCAAATGATTGGTAATAATCATTATGTTACTATTTTTAATGATACTGCAGCGAAAATGTGGGTCTGCTCGGACTAACACATATCGGCAGCCGAAGAGCAGTGCAGATTTCAACTGCTTTCATGATCTTCTTCTCTATATTTGGTTTGTATTTGAATAGTAAACTTTTAGTTTTGTGCAATAATTTTTCATGCCTGCATAGTTTTTTGAGTTGGATTGTGCTGTCTTCATAATTCAGGGAAGTTTGGTGCTCTCTTTGCATCTATTCCTCTCCCTATATTTGCTGCCACATACTGTGTTCTATTTGGTATTGTTGGTGAGTAATTATGTTAGACATTTCTTGGTGACAATATTTATGATTAGGATATCTTGTAATAGAAGTTGGTTTTGTTTTCATCTCGCAGCTGCTATCGGGATCTCGTTTATACAGTTTGCGAATAATAATTCGTTGCGAAATCACTATGTTTTGGGTGTCTCTCTGTTCCTTGCAATATCAATCCCTCAGTATTTTTTCAGCAACACCACTCTAGATGGACATGGACCTGTGAGAACAGATGGCGGATGGGTAAGTTTCACAATTTCTTTTCATTGGAATAAGAATGAAAGGCATGTTATTTGATCCATTGCATTATGGTTCTAATCAAGCAATTTCAGAACGTCTTTCATGTAGTTTTATCTTTAACCGACTGTTCCCTGGCAATGACATTGCTGTATATATGCAGTTCAATGACATATTGAACACTATTTTCTCGTCGCCTCCAAGCGTGGCCATCATTGTCGCAATGGTCCTTGACAATACGCTCGATGCAAGGCGCACTGTTAACGAGAGAGGAATTCCATGGTTGAAACCTTTCCAACACAGGATGGGAGATGCAAGGAACGAGGAGTTTTACAGCTTTCCAATGAGGATACATGGGTGGGTGCCCAGTAGATTCCCCATTAGATTCCGCTAGAGCACATTCACCTGTATGTATTATATTAAACTAGACATTGGGCCAAAGTTTTCATGTTAATATGCGAGATGAGGCCTGATTCAAGTTAGTTTGTTGAAAACAGAAACTGTAACTATCAGCCATAACCATATGATAGAAATTTTCTTCGTTTCAGCCATAATCATATGATAATTGTTAGTGGTGCACGCTGAATGGATTTTGCTTACTCATAAGACAAATTTTTAAACATGTTTAGAAGTTTAATCATGGAAAGGCCGATGGATAATCACAAAAGGATTATATGATGGTGTTTTCCTATTTGCAAAACAGTAATAAGAAAACAATTCACAGAGTTAACGGATGATTTAGATAACACGATGTCCATGTTTATACATTCTTCAGAACTATATTCCCAATTAAGGTATGATATACAACAATATGCAGTGTTTTACTATAGACAACGGCGTTCTAGTATTGTAGATGCAGACAAACCTTCTGCAGCAACACTTCTTCCATGTTTTAAGATCTCAAGTCATAGTCAGTCCACTCGGACATGCGAGACCCACAACTTGCATACTCCTCTTGACAGTATTCAATCAATTTTGAGTCAATCAACTGCAGTTGTCTTTTGACCCATGGTGGATCATTGGGACTCAGCCAAAGACATTCACCTGTAATCTTGTGTTTGAAATCTGGCGACTTTGGATTTTTCTTATTTTTTCTGTTATCCCACCATTCCCGTGGGTTGGCAAAAAACAATTGCCATATATAAAGCCGGTTCTTCTCCAAGCAAGTTTCACCTAAACAAAGAAGAATTCAGACTTTCAGTGCAGCCCCAAAATTCATTATATTATCATCCTTGTTCCTGTGCCATATTATGTCCATCACCCTAGACAGGGATTCTATCTAAAGCAAAGGCATCAATGGTAGATTTGCAAGATTCTCAAGAAAGATATATTTATTAAAACACGTCTTCCAAAATACAGAGATGTAACACCACCTGTTTTTGATGGCAAGCCATCATATCTTTGGTGGGTTTCTGATTGAAAATGCTTGGGATGCTTGCAAGTTGGTCCTTTATCGTGCAGTGCAACGTAGCACAATTCGTTTGCTGTTAGCTACAGAATGAAATGTGATCATCATTTTCCTAGAAATATGCATATAAGAGATTGATTACGTGCATTTACAAGCTTGAATGTGCTTTTTGTTCCACCCAGAAAAATTAAGCTAGCTTTTCAAAGCATTACAGAACCTTGAACATCTTTGAAAAGTAAAGACCTTTGTCAGAATTCATAAATAAATTGATCTCAAGCACCATATAATCCAAACAGGTTTAAGACATATTCTTCTGCAAACAAGTAAAATCACTCAAAACATCTCATGAACACATGTGAATGGCAAAACCAAACACTTCAAAACAGCGGATGACAGTTTAAAGGTACCAACTTGATTTGGAGTCACTAACCCTGTAAACTGGCAGAAGAATCCCACTCTGATCAGGCTGGAAATAACACCCTAATCGGCCAGAGACATATATTAAATCATGTAGTTTCAGGTGTTCAATACACGTCCTCGCTATATCATTCCACATTTGCACACCAACCCTGTTCAAATAAAGCGAAACTGATTCATAATTTACAAGTGAATCAAAAACTCAGAGATTCACGTCTAAATCAGTATCAAAACATTAAATTGAAAAAAGAACATACCTGAAAGTTCGATATAAATGTTTGTGTTCGCTCACTTTGAGCACAGTGTGAGTTCCAAATCGTCCCGACTTCGTATCCATTTTTTCAACGGGTCGATCAACTGAACCGATGAAACTAACGGAGTTAACTAACTGCGGCTTCCACTTTATGCGTGTAGGCCGTTGGCTTCTGAGAACATGTCGATAAACGGTGCTCCCACCTTCTTCTTTAACTTTCTCCTCCTCCGATTCATCAGAGGACGAGCTCGTTACTCGTCTAGCGGTTGCAGCTGAAGAGAAGGATGCGAGTCTCGGTCGGGAAAATGAGGAGAGGGTCTTGACCAAGGATCGGAAACAACACAACTTGTTCATGTAACCAAATCGTAATTGCAGATAAAAAACAGATTGCAGTTCCGTCGCCGGCTTCGGTGATCTTTTTCCTTTCCGGCGAGAATCGAAGAAGAGAAGCTCGACGGGGTTTTGGAACCATTAAAACGGTATTGATCGATTCGTGCTAAACACAAACTTAGGGTTTCAGGGCTCGGGCTAAAGCCCAGTTCCTTTCAACTTTTGGGCCTGTAAGGCCCGTGCTTCTTAATGGTCAACATCGAAGAACAATAACACCTAGTAAGAATTTCACCGAGACTTAGGGGGTGCTTGTTTAGTGGGTATGAAAAAAGAGGAATGGGTATGAAATGAAAAATTGAGCTTGATAAAGGGATATAATTATAGGGTTATCATTTTGATTACCCACTTTTGGGTAATACCCCATTCCTCTCCTAATCTAGAGGAATGGGTATCATTGTTTTAGAGGAATGGATAATTAATTATATTATAATTAACTAAAATATGATTAATATTTAATTAAATAGAATATAATTAATTAAAATATAATTTATTTATTAATTAAAATATTGTAATTAATTAATTACAATGTAATTAATTAAAATATTATTAATAATTAATTAAAATATAATTATTCATTAATTAAAATATTATAATTTATTTATTAATTAATTAAACACAATATACTTAATTAAAATATAATTCATTTATTAGTTAAATTATTATAATTAATTAATTAAAATATAATTATTCATTAATTAAAATATTGTAATTAACTAATTAATTACAATATAATTAATTAAAATATTATCAATGAATGAATTATATTTTAATTAATTATATTGTAGTTAATT
>JAOTAY010000002.1:1755340-1766846 GCA_025629805.1 Erythroxylum baracoense | reverse complement strand
AACCAACCATCATAATTATAATGATAATATCCATTCTCATTCCTCACTATATTCATTCTCATTCCTATTACCATTCCTATTATCATTCCTCTGTGCGAACCAACCGCTCCCTCAGAGTCTACGAAAGTCTAATTATACGTATTCTTACCCCTAATTAATAAAAAAATAGTTCCTAAAATAGTTAACATAGGGATTTTGTAAAAACAATTTCATAACATTTTAAATTTTAAAAGATTAATTTGACTCCAAAGTTGAAATGTTACAATTTAGCCTATGCTTACTAATTACTATATTATTAAAGATTTTTGGAAGAGTCATTTGTCAAATTTTAATGTAATTTTATGATGATAATAAAATATTATATATATAAAATATCATTTTAACCTCTATTAACTATTTTTAATACTTTATTTAATTATAAAATTACACTTTATAAGTGTTATTTTTGAATATAACAATAGATCGAATCAGAACAAACCCACTTTTAGTTCGAGTCATACAATTAAGGGGGTATTTAGTTGATGAGTTTGGGAAGGGATTAATAGATAAGGAATTAAAAGTGAGTGGTTGGTTGTTGATTATTATCACAGGGGGGCAATAATTTGATATCTCACTTTTGAGGAATCCTATATACCCTCTATTTAGTACAGGGATGAAACTCATTACTTAATAGTGATTCTTTTTTTAAAATATTTTTAATACTAATTAATTAAATACAATTAATTAATTAAAATATAATAATTTATTATATTATATTATATTATATTATAATTAATATAATTAATTAAAATATAATAATTAATTAATTAAAATATAATTAATTACAATATAAGTAGTTAAAATAATATTATTTATTTATTTATTACATTATAATTAATTAAAAATAAATTTTTATTTCTTAATATTGTTTACAAATCAACACTATCAATAATAATAGTAATCATTCCTTTCTCGTAAGCAACTATTATAATTATAACGATAATATTCATTCTTATTCCTCACTATATTCATTCTCATTCTCATTCCTATCCAACCGCCCCTAAGTCCAAATTTAAGTCATTTAAAATGATGTTACTTTATTTTTAATATAACCCTTCGAATTATTTAAAACTCCATTAAAATCTTGATTAGTTTGAAATCGTTTGTTGACTTAAGATTGAGTTGAATCGGTCTATTTTGTTAATTCTAGTTAATTTCAATTATATCAATAATTTATATTAATATTTAAGACACAAATAATTATATTTTAACTATTTATGTTAAAATTTAAACAAGTAAAATATAAGTTATAATGTGTTTTTATTTTTTATAAACATTCATGTACATGTGTCATCCATTGTTTACAATAAGTTCGTTGAGAAAACATGTCAAACTCAAACCCATCTTAAAAAAGCAAGTACAAGAAAACGTGAAATAGCAGGAACCTCTTATCTTATTATTAATCGGGGAATCCAATTACGAAGGGAAGTTAAAATAATACAAACGCGACGCGCGCGCATTGTAGTTTATGAAAATAAAACCGTTCCGGCGAGGCCGCCATGGTGAAGTACGTTCCTTTTGTCTTGGAGGATAATAATAATAATAATCAATAATTAAAAAATACAATTAATTAAGTAGATTCAACTGCAAAAAATTTCAATTTTTTTAATTTTAATTTGATTTACTTTAATATTTTTAAAAAATTTATTAATTAATTAATCAAAAATTTTAAATTAATAAAAATTTTTTAATAAGTTATTTTATAATTATATTTCAAATTTTTTTATATATAAAGATAATCTTTTTTAATTATATTTTAAGTTCTTTTTTTTTTTTCTTTTAGTCAGTTTTATAATAGTGTGTAACCTTTTAAACTTTAAACATTTTATCTTATCAGTTTAACTTTTAGGCTAATTTAAAAAATAATAAAAAAACAAATGTGTCCCTTTTAGGATATGTTTAGTTGGGTGGTTATTAATGGAATTGAATGTAATGTAATATTATTTCATCATTTAAGAAGAGAGTTTATAATAGAATTGAATAGAATAAGATAGAAGAGAAAGTTTCACATTACATCTCATTCATTATAAACAGTAAAAATAAGTTACCTTCAATTTGAGAGGTTTAGGATGGAATGTAAAATGGTAAACAAAATTTCACTATTTTATATTACGAACTCTTAATTATAATATTTCACTATATTACATTAATAATATTTTTATTATTCTTAAATAATAATTTTTTAATATCACATATATTTATATTTTATTACATTTAAACCATTTCATTAGGTTTCGTTACGTGTCATTCCATTAAAAACCTAACGAGGTTAGTCTTATCGAAATAAAGCATTCAAATTGTAATTGACAATCGGCGGCAAGTGGTAAGGACAGGTTAGTCGTTCTTTTTGCTTTCTTTTTTCTAAAGTAATAGAAATTCTTTTTTTATTCCTATTTTGACTTAAAATTCAATTCAGGAATTCAAGTTAAAGTTTAACTTGAGAACTATTTTAAATCCAAAGTATACCTTTTTTTTTTTATAATTTAAGTAATTTTAAATTTTTAAAAAAAATTTCTTCTTTTATATTTTAAACATTAATTAAAATTTTATTAATAAAATAATTTAATTCAATTTCTTAAATTTAGTTTTAAATAAATTAATTTAATATAGAATAATAATTTTAAATTATTGATTCGTAACTTAAAATTGTGTTTGGATTGTTTTATTATTAAAAATTGAATAGAGGCGTTGTTTTAAACGTTTGAGAATAATCAAAACGACGAGCGGATATGTTCCGTACAGGATAGAGAATACAGAGCTTTCTGGTCAAACTTGACCTGCATGCTTGCTCTCTGGATGTAAAGACAAGTCATTCCTCGGTGCAAAAAGTCTCGACAGACCACCACAAGCGCTGTTCTCCAAAGTCTCTGTTCGAGAAATATCGCGCAGCTGGGGATACCTCATGGAGGGTCAAACCTCTGACTTCAGTTTTACTTTCCCATTCGTTATTATTTTCGTTTCTTTCTTCTCAAGGCAAGAGGTTGGAAGCCAGAGGATAGGAATGGAAGGAGAGGATTAGTGGTGGTGAGGTGGAGTTTGAAATCCACTCTGGGTTTTGTTCATTTTTTTCCACATTTGACTAACACTTATTCAAAGCTTTGTTCTTTGTTTTATGTTTGTTTTCTGTTTTTCTTCTCATATGTTAATGGAGAAGTAAAGTAAACGAAGCAATAACTAAGAAGTAGCCGCGGAATTTCCGAAATCTGCCGCTAGAAATACTTTCACATGAAGCCTTCAAGCCCTCCCCTTTTTGGTTCTCTGCATACCTATTAACTGATGCGTTTCTTCAACAAAAGTGTCTTTGTTTCTTCTTTCTATTATTCTCCATCTCCTCAGTTCTCTGTCTCTGAAACAGAGGAGGTTGGTGGGAGCCCTTGTAGTCCAAAGAAAAACAGAGGAAAGCCGTTTGAGCAGAAGAAACTTACGCGTCAGAGGAAGATAAGGCATCTGAGTGATCAAGACCTGGGCTTACCGGAGTTGATTCATTTGCCCCCTGCTCCTGACCAGTCCTTCCATAGTCCATTGTCGGTCCTGCCACAACCACTGCCTCTTCCTGAATCGACCTCGAATAGGAGACTATTACAGGAGTCTTCTTGTTCAAATTTAGGAGAGGATCGTCCGAGGTCGCCTGTAAAAGGACCCAACTCTGCTTTTCAGAGGTTAGATTGTATCCGGGTGGTCCTTCTTTCTTATAGTAATAGCATACGTAGCTTCTTTTGATTGATTTGGATTCTGGGTTTTAGCCCTGTGTAGATGATCAAAACAGTTCTGATTGTTCTAAGGTTTCTAATTGTTTCATGTGATGTTGCCAATTGTTTTGATTACTGACTGTGAATGATCATACCGCAATTCCATACTACTTTTGTGTGTATAGAAGTAATGTCTGATGCAAAACTCTACAAATATCCGGAACAGGAGGGATCAACTTGTCACAAGGCCCGCCAATTCTTCTAGCTGTAGTGGTCCTCGAGTTCCAAACGTCCAAAGAAACAATGGGAAACTAAAACTGAGAATTGCTGCCAGAAGTGCTCCAACAAGTGGTTTCTCAAGTCCAGCTATCAGTCCAAGGAGATCAAGCTCCGGTGATATTTTCCTTCATAACATGTCACGAGACTTGTCTAAATCTCCGAATCGCTGTCGACGAACATTATCTCATGATCTAAATCCTGAAGGTGTTAATTGCAACCCGAACTGCAATTCATCTCCCAGAAGTGCTCCAGCAAGTGGTTTCTCAAGTCCAGTTCTCAGCCCCAAAGAATTAAGCAAAACGGAAACTTTTACTTCTTGTGTGTCTCCTAAAGAATCTCGAGTTCCATCACGTCTGGAGGTTCCGGACTTGGGTAGAGTTGTTAGTCATGCTTTTCAAAACTCACCTCAAAGATCTCTGCAGAGTAATAATCATTGTTCACATTGTAGTGCCACATTTCAAAGCCCCCACCAAAGGCCCAGGTTGTGCAATAAGTTTCCATCCCCAGTGCATTCTAGACTAACCGAGGGAAGTTGTAAGGAGAGGCCTGAAGGTAGTAAAAATCCCAGTTCTTACCCATTGCCACTTCCTCCCGGAGCTGCAATGTCTCCACCAGTCATGCCATCTCCATCAGCTATTATCCATCCTGCTGCAGAAAAGCCAAATTTACCCTTCAGGAAACCTCAGTGGACTAAAGGGAAACTTATCGGTCGCGGTACCTATGGAAGTGTTTTTGTTGGTACAAATAGGTACGAAAAGAAATCCTGAAAAGCTTCCATGTTTAGTGTTTCTTTCTTATAAGTGGGATGATCTTCCCTCATTGTTTGACAGAGAGACGGGGGCTTTATGTGCAATGAAGTCAGTCGATCTCATCCCTGATGACCCTAAATCTGCTGAATGTATGAAGCAATTAGAGCAGGTGTGTCTTGTGGTCTGAAGGATTGCATCAAAAGATCCAATGGAAGAAATCTTAGGTTGCTTGCTTCATAAGAATGTTCATTTACTGAACAGTTGTACATTCTAACTTGCGATATTTTCTGCAGGAAATCAGAATTCTTCGTCAACTAAAACATCCAAATATAGTGCAGTACTATGGCAGTGAAATCGTAAGTAGTACTATGGATCATCAATGATCCATTTTCTAGAATTTGGGTTGTTAATCTTTGCAAATTTATCTTAATTTGGGGGCCATTGTTTTGTCTTCAGGTTGATGATCACTTCTACATATACATGGAATATGTTCATCCAGGTTCAATCAATAGATATGTTCAAGAGCATCGTCAGGATATTACAGAATCTATGGTTCGCAATTTCACACGGCATATTCTATCTGGGTTGGCTTACTTGCATAGCACCAAGACAGTTCACAGGTGACTGTTGTATGATTGAAGACAAAACTGCAGAAAAAACTTGATGCATTGCTCTATATAGAGGTATTCGTAAATGTTAACAATGGAAGAGTTACGTTCTACAGGGATATCAAAGGTGCAAATTTGCTTGTTGATGCATCTGGTGTTGTGAAGCTTGCAGATTTTGGGATGGCAAAATTTGTCAGTTCTTGAAACTTTTTAAACTTCTTCGTGGATTTTCTCATTGAAAGTTTCAGTCTTTCCTCTTTCTGTCTTTCTTATATTTTAGCTTTTGTCTCTGTTCAGCTTTCAGGAATGTCATATGAACTGTCACTGAAGGGAAGCCCACATTGGATGGCTCCAGAGGTATGTATATTGATAGAGTTGCTTGTAAATTTTCCTAGAGTCTTAGTGTTCCGCTGCTTCAAACCATTACTTAATCTGCAGGTAATAAAAGCTGTGATACAGAAGGATGCAAGCTCTAATCTTGCTTTGGCTGTTGATATATGGAGCTTGGGTTGCACAGTTATTGAGATGTTTACTGGTAAAGCTCCTTGGAGTGAGCTTCAAGGGGTAAGCCTTGATTCAGTTATATCTTCATACACTAAAATCTCTTAGAAATTTGTCAAACACTGCTCATTTCTTTCACGGCGCAGCCTCAAGTTATGTTCAAGATTTTGAACAAAATTCCACCTATACCAGAGACTCTATCTCCGGAAGGAAAAGATTTTCTCAGAGTTTGCTTTCAAAGAAATCCAGCTGATCGACCATCTGCTGCTATACTACTTGAGCATCCATTTCTGCAAAATTCATGCGATTTTGATGTTTCAGCTAGCAGACACAATCTATCTGCAGCAAATTCCAAGGCAAGTAGAGAAAATATCTCCAAAGGGGCTTTTTTTAATCCTTGAAAATGAAAATGGTGGCTCGCTAACTGCTCTTGAATGCTTCTACAGGATAATTTTCACTGTTCAAGGGATTACACTTGTAATAATATTGGCTTGAGGGCTGAGGCCAAGCTTCCCTGGTAGAAATATTGTAAACCATAATCTGCCTTATAACAGGTAATTTGTTTTTTCCTGCACTGGCTGCTCAGATATTGACATGGTTTCATGAGTTATAATCTCCATTTCGATTCTACAACAGGTGAGGCTATTCAACAGAGCTGTCCCAGAATGCAGAGTTGTTCTGCAGCTTTTCGTGACATTTCTAGAAGTCCTTCCTCACCCATCAACCATGCCACTAGTTCATAGTTCACGGACTGTCAACTTTGCTTCGAATGCTTCTAGCAGTATAACTCATGGAGCCTTAAATATCTGAAATAGGTAGTTTATGAGTGCCCTGAGCCAAGGTCCTCCTATACAGGCAGGTAGAAACTAGCAATTCTTTGGAAAATGACACATTGTGTATTGACAATACGGGCAGGTCAATTTCATTCCTCTTAAAAATACACTAGAAGGGTTTTTAACAGAAGTTGAATCATCTGGGATTAGGTTACCATCAAGACATAGGATTTGCATTTGATGAACATTTTTCTCGTTTGAAGGGGAAAGTTGTGTAGATATGACTGATATTTCCTTTCCTCCTCCAATTGTAAAATATACCCAAAATCCTTGCTTTTTTCCCATCTTTGCCCAGGCTAACGATATTCTACAGGCCAAGCAGCTAGGAAGAAACGTAAAGGAGAGTTGTTGAAACTATCATATTGGAAGATCAATTGGCCAGTCAAAACCTGAGGAGCCTGGTTCTGTTTTCAGACTAGCCGTGAATGTGATTGTAGCAAAGATGTACTGGGATATCCAATGGCATAACTCTTAAAGAGGAACCAACGAAGAGAATACGTTCTGGATGAATTTGTCCATTAGTCAGACTCCCTGAATTGGGGTATATAATTGTCCCAAAAACTTTCGTTTATCAAATAAGGATAGCAGAAACAGATTTCAGAATGCAACATTCCGAGCAGAACCAGTTCAAAGTCCTATAAGCATTTACAAAACAATACTGGGTAAAAAAAGATCAGGATAACACTCTATTTACAAAACAACAATGGAAGGTTGTGAGATAGGACAGGCTGAAACTTGCAATCTTTGTGATAATGGAAACCAGCAAATTGAATACAAGAGTTTGGTGAGATAGGCCACCTAACATAATCTTGTGTAACCTAAAACCGGTGTAGGTGGAAGCAAACGGAACAAGCACCGAGTGAAAAAGGGAAAAGAAGAGAAGCAAGAGAACTCTCCATCTTATGCTTTAAACCAGAGAAAATTACACGGACTCAAACAAATGCTACAGGCTATTCCTTTCATCATAATACAATAATCAAAGTGCAATTCATGGAAATGAGCATATGAGTGAGGTTGAAAATCATAACTCGTCTAAGCCTTGAAGAAACCTGGAATGTGTATGGCTTCTTTAAAAAAGGGAAATTTCAGGTTTTGTTTGGGCCAGATGACGAAACTGGTTTAAGCACAGCCCCAACGAACAGTATGGCTCTGGAAAAATCCTCTCTTATCATGAAAAGGAAAGGATGGTCAGCCATCTCTGGAGGTTTGTATGCCCTCATACCAAACGCCATACATGCGACAGTAGCAGCAGCACATTCTGTACCTTTCTCGTTGATTTCAATAAAGGACTTGTGAATCATGGCCGAAACGTATAGTCCCCGTGGAGGCATTAGTTTTGGAATCTCTGTGAATTCTGCTAAAGTTTCAAAGGGTTATGTCAATCCCAATTCTTTCAGGTTCTCTGAAGCATCAAGCAAGAAAATTTAAACTTAGGAATCCAGAATATGTCCAAGGGCACAATATCGAGCTCAAAATGTTGGTGCAAGAATTTAGGATTGGAACTGATAATCTCCATTAGTTGCTGCAATCCGTCAAGCTGATGTGGGAGAAACATGCACATAGAGAATTGCCTAGTATTGAGAAGTTTGAAACTTTCATATGATTTATAGAGCTGATGTACTTGGTTAGTCATGAAAGGCACATCAACAGTTTCACCGTTCAGGAGATAGAAGGTTCTGTCTCTCGAAGATGATGCGTCAAAATCATGGACCCAAGACCCTTTAAAGTAGAGAGCATTTGCAAGAAGTAAAGCTGCATAGTTTTCCGTGGAAGGGGTGGCTTGAGCATTTCCTTAATGAGCCCTTTGGTTGCATTACAGACCCAAGCATTGATATCTTCCATCACTTTGTCAGCCTACAAGAAGAAGAGTGAAAAGAAGAACAGATTAAAGATTCGGTAATCATGAAACAAGATAGGACACATCAAGTTACAATGAAAAGATAGAACTTGCAAGATCAAGATATTTGGGAGGTACCTGATTCACAAAAGCAACAGATTCGGTCTAAGCCTTGTAAATATTGTTTATATGCTGCTGATAAGAATCTTTGAAATCACAAGTTGTTGGATATCCAAATTCCATTAACAAATGACAGTAACAGGTCTCCGTTAGGACGGGTTGGAGCTTGTTGCATTTGGCTTTGCCTCTCTGGTAGACGAGACATTCATAAGCTTTGAAGCCTTAAATCGAACATCTTTAAGGTTTTCGCAACCGAGACAGTGAAGCAGCTGCTCCAAAGTACGACCAGAAGATCCTAAAGCCAACATGCTCAACAGAGCATCCATCGACAGGGGAGAGCACATCACATTTTCTCTTCCTGATGACCCGTTCTTTGTCTCGCTTAGAATAAGTCTGCACGACAATCCCACGCTAATGCCCCCCGTCGCAGCCTCCTGAGAAATTAAGACGAGAGTTCAACTAAATTCATACTGATTTTCTATTTGATCTAAAAAGTAAAGTAAATGGTTATCATAATAAGTACTTGAGCTTCAGCAATCATGGAGTGGTTTAAGAGGAAGCATTCTCCTGCTTCCTTATGCATATCCATAGGATCCTCTCCGATCAAAGGCGGTTTCACGGCTTTGGTATTTGAGTTCGGCAAAGGAGAATCGAAGTGTTCCATTCAACGTCAACTTGCTCTGGTGGTAAGTGCAATCGTTTCGCCGGCGGAACGCATTTATAGGCGACGCAAGGCGGTGCACGTTCATGCGTGTACAGGGCGCGTATCGTACGCGTAAGTAAGCTACTCGGCTTAGGATTGGTTCGGACAGCGGCGCCGGTAAATAACTTACTAAAATTCTCAATAATTAATTATATGTTTGAAATTGCTCTTTTAGTAAATATTAAAACGTTAAAATAGATATTTAACAAGTGTTGCTACGGTCGTTGAAAATAGATAAAATGATTAAAAAATTTATTGATTTAATAAATTATTAATTGTTGTATAAATAATTAAAAAATATAGTCAAACAAATTTAAAATTATAAATACTAAAATATTAAATTAAAATAAAAAATATTTTAAAAAATTAGTAAATAAAATATTTCATAAAAATATATTATTGGTGTGGTACAATTATTATAAAGAAATAATCCATTCAAATAAATACTCTAAAGAAAATAATATTTATTAATTGAGAGTGTAACAGAAAATAAAAATTATTAGAAGATTGTTAAAAGAAAGTAAAATTTTTACTACAGAAGCACTTTCTTACCGCAACATCTTTCTACTTATCTATTTCTGCGGTAGCATTGCCCTCTCCTTCAACTTCTTATTGTTTGCCCGCAGATTCAAATATATGATTGCGTTTAAAAATTGCGGTAGATAAATACTTATCCTACCACACTGCAGATCCGAACGTAACCTTAGTTGTTTATATTTTAAGCAACCAAATTCAAACTCAGAGTGGCTCAATGTAATCCTAATTTCTATATCATCATAACACACAGTTGTAATCTATTTGATATTATGCAATCTTACTCTTACATAATAGAAATATTGTTTTCGAATAATCATAATTTATATATTGTAATAAGAGCCACATGTAAAATTTTCGTCTTAATTGTTTAATCTTTTAGTTCGATTTTTAATTTTTTTATTCAATTTATTTTAATAATTTTATTATTAAAAATTAATCACTTTATTAATTAATTTGTTAATTTTTGCAAATTAACAAGTTCTTGTAAATAAAAATTAATTTTTATTTAATAATCTCTTTTTAAATTAAACTTCAATTTTTTTAAATTAGGACAATTCTTTCAAATATATTTCAAATTCTTTAATTTTATTCAATCTTTAGCTAGTTTTATGAAGGTATAATACCAGTTAAACCTTAAACCTTTTATCTTATCAGTTTAACTTCTTATTTTTAAAATATTGATAATAATAAGGATTTTTAACTTTTCACTCCTATAGTCCTATTTTCTTTTATTGTAGCTAATAAGTAAATTTTTAGCAAAATTGGGATTATAAAATAAAATTGTAATGCAACTCAATTTTTATTTAACAAGATCTTAGTAAATGGTATAACGAGATATGAAAAAAATAAAATCCCAAAATTATTATAAATTTTAATATGGGCAAAGTGTAAAGCTCATTAATAAGAATTAAGCTTGAGTCAACCATTACCAAAATGACTAGAACTAGTCATTTGGATAGTTGACCCTTACCATTTATAAACCTTTTAACATATTCATATTTAATCAATATGGAATACTCTAACACTCCCCCTCAAGTGCAACTAGGACTGGATATCCAGTCGTCACTTGAAATTAGCGCAGTGGTAACCGAACTGGGTCACTGGGACTGAACATTCAGACGCATAACTGGGAAATTAATAATTCAGATCAAACCTGCTTTGATATCATATTAGATTTTTCAATATGAGCAGAGTGTAGAATCCACTAACAATAATTAGGCTTAAGTCAACTATTGTTAAAATGACTAAAACTAGCCATTTAGATAGTTGACTCGTACCACTTATAAACTCTTTAACATTTTCATATTTAGTTAATATAAGATACTCTAATAAAAATTATTTAATCTATCTAAATTGTAACTTAAATATAAGTAATATTAGTTATCTTCTCTATTTTACATGGATGTGATAAAACTGAAAAATTAAAAATAGATATTTTAATTATGATTTTTGACTTTCTTCTCATTATTTTAATTTATATTTTTAATAACATTTTGTTTAAGTATTAAGATTTTAGTTACACTTTTGTTACATTATTCGTACATCACTAAATAAGAGTTGGAATTTATTTTAATCTCTTATTTCATGTTTATTAATGAAGAATAACCATAA
>JAOTAY010000002.1:1733104-1755240 GCA_025629805.1 Erythroxylum baracoense | reverse complement strand
CCATAGGATCCTCTCCGATCAAAGGCGGTTTCACGGCTTTGGTATTTGAGTTCGGCAAAGGAGAATCGAAGTGTTCCGTTCAACGTCCACTTGCTCTGGCGGTAAGTGCAATCGTTTCGCCGGAGGAACGCATTTATAGACGACGAAAGGCGCTGCATGTTCATGCGTGTACAGAGCGCGTAGCGTACGCGTACGTCTTAAGCTACTCAGGTTAGGAAATCAAAATTGCGGAAATGATAAATAATTATGTAATTATAATTGTTGTTTTGATAAAGCAGAAATACGAAAACAGGTTTTTGGTAATTACTGAAAAGAAATAAAATAATTAAAAAGTTTATAGATTTAATAAACTATCAATTATTATATAAATAATTAAAAAATATATTATTAATTATATAAATTTAAATTTATAAATAATAAAATATTTAATTAAAATAAGAAAATATAAATAAAATATTTTATAAAATATATAATATATTATTGATGTGGTGTAACTATTATAAAGCAATAATCCATTCAAAATAATAGTTTAAAGAAAATAATAATTATTAACTAAAGGTATAATGAAAAATAATAATTATCAGAAAGTTATTAATGAAAAATATAATTTCTACCGCATAAACACTTTTCTACTGCAACCATTTTCTACTTATCGATATTTGCAGTGGTACCGTACTTTCTTCCAACCTCCGATTGTTTGCCTGCAGATTCAAACATGTGACTGCGTTTGGAAACTACAGTAAATAAGTATTTATCCCCACCACACTATAGATCTAAGCACAACCTTAGTTGTTTATATTTTAAGCAGCCAAATTCAAACTTGAAGTGGCTAAATGTAATCCTAATTTCTATATCATCATATAACACACTTGTAATCTCTTCCATAATATACAATCTTACTCTTATATAATAGAACAATCGTTTTTGAATAATCCTAATTTATATATTGTAATAATAACCGCGTGTAAAATTTTCGTGTTAATTGTTTAATTTTTTTAGTTCGTTTTTAATTTTTTGTTCAATTTATTTTAATAACTTTTATTATTAAAAATTAATCACTTTATTAATTAATTTGTTGGAATTAACAAGTTCTTATACACAAAAATCAATTAATTAATTTTTATTTAATAATCTCTTTTTTAATTAAGCTTCAATTTTTTATAAATAAGGATAATTCTTTCGATCATATTTCAAATTCTTTAATTTTATTTAATCTTTAGCTGGTTTTATGAAAGTATAATACCGGTTAAACTTTTTAAACCTTAAACCTCTTATCTTATCAGTTTAACTTCTCGTTTTTAAAATATTGATAATAATAAGGATTTTTCACTTTTCACTCCTATAGTCCTATTTTCTTTTATTGTAGTTAATAAGTAAATTTTGAGCAAAATTAGGATTATAAAATAAAATTGTAATGCAACTCAATTTTTATTTAACAAGATCATAGTAAATGGTATAAAGAGATATGAAAAAAATAAAATCCTAAAATTAATTAACCTATCTAAATTTTAAGTAATATTAGTTATCTTCTCTATTTTACATGGTTGTGATAAAACTGAAAAATTAAAAATAGATATTTTAATTATGATTTTTGACTCTCTTCTCATTATTTTAATTTATATTTTTAATAACATTTTGTTCAAGTATTAAGATTTTAGTTACACTTTTGTTACATAATTCGTACATCACTAAATAAGAGTTGGAATTTATTTTAATCTCTTATTTCATGTTTATTAATGAAGAATAACCATAATATTTTCATATTATTGAGAATAAATATATATTTTGAAACAAAAAATTGTTTTACGGTAATACTTATATTAAAATAACTACAATTTTATTTATCTAAAAAAATTTTAAAAATTTTAAATTTATTAAATAATTAATTTTGAATTTTATATATTCTAAATATTGTGTAGTAATTAATAATTATTTTCGATTTTGGATATCTATTTATTTTTCAAATAAATAATACGTTAAATAAATTAAAATATTTATCATCCAACCATAATATTAATATTTTAATAATAAGTAATATTAAATAATCGAATAATATTCATCTAGTTGCGAATAAATTAAATCGTGCCTGAATAAGAGATCAAACCTGACTCGTTGACTTAGGGCCCAGCTGAATCCAATCGGGTAGGGCCGAAACTGCCACCCTGATGGCTAGGTTGTTACATGCACAGATTTGAATGAATTGAATGGAACATATGTGATGGATTCTTCATACCACAAGCCACTTCCCCCTCCGTTTAGACAATAGTAAATAAAAAGACTTGCTTGTGAAACTGCCTACAGTGACACTGGTTGTAATTGTGACTATTCTGAAAGACTTTGATTGTGTAGTTTTAAGAGAAAACATAAACACTCAGATCAGAAGTTCAATATATAAATCTGGTACACATAATCGGTAGTGAACTAGTGATCAGTAGAACTTGGGTCTTATCTAACCTCTGCACTCTGTCATCAATCAAATGCAAAGAATTTATCTCCATTAACAAAAACAACCATAAAAACACGCATTCTTTCACCCTGAAGTCACTACATTAGGTACATACATGGAGGGACCAAGAGAAATCATCCAACCGTAAATCGACTTTGCCATTGTCCCTCGGGCAATTAAAAAATGGAGCATTTAAGTTGCCCTTAACTTGGTGGAAAGATCAGATTGCTTCACCATCATGTCTTCCACACTGCTTTCCTCATAATGAATACTCTTGAAACCTTCATATTTGAAAAGCCAACTTATTTCACATCAACCAGGAGGGAAAAAACCACGAAGAAAATGAAAGGAACAGAACATTCAAAATAAGTTTTAGTTCATGGTGTCTGCATATGATAATCCTAAAGATTATGATGAACGTACTGTGAGATAGAATTACTCTAACCATCAGGGATTGTGGGGTCTCTTCATTTTGAGAAGGTGAGAAACACCTGCTACTACATGTAGGCGGCTGCTTGGAACACCTGTCTTTGCCAATGCTCTCCCATCCTTGTCCAACAGCACAAAGCAAGGTACATACTTTATGTCATAGTGGAGGAGCTGCAAAAGGGATCATACACAGATTCTTTCTGAATCGATACTTGTTCTTATTGACTGCAGAAGACTCAATAATACATAGGAACTTCACCAAGTATTTCACACATTTGAATATGATAGCAATCAAGTTACAGTTTCCCTATTCAGACCATAAGACCTTGAACTAAATCTACTTTTTCCAGGATTGTTTGGTTTACTATTGTAACTAAGTGAAGTACTTCTCTTCGTAGATTACTAAGACAATCTTTAAACAGATGAAAATATTATGGAATATCCTCTTCAAGTTCCAAAGCATTTGCATTCAAAGCGAAAACAGGATAAGAGAATGCTATGTTGTAACTAATCAGTTTCATAATTGGAAGCAAAGGTTTTTTATCCCCCGAGTTTCTTCCAGCATCAGACATCACTTAGTATCCAATATAAATGACACTTCTAAGAACCTAATTCAATAAATTTTGTCATCGATATGCAGGCTATGAATCGATCCAGAACCTCTAGCAGAAAGTGATTCAATATAAGATACAGAAAAAGTAAAAATCAATCAGTTGCACGATCCATTTTAAACTTGATATGATGGTTGCTACCTGCGGAAGTAATATACCTCAGGAAGCCACATCTCATTCTCTGCGTCTGCCATCACTATGTTGAGCCAGCTTGAATTCCTAGTCTCTACCTCCAAGACAAAATTAAGCAAGGAATTGCAAAGCATGCACTTAGGCGAGTAGAACTCAAGACCAGTGGCTTCCTTCCCACTTGCTAGGGCTGAAGCAAAGGCCCTCTGTTCTGCCTCTCCCTGTTCTTCAGGAGTCAAGACCCTTTTCTGGGACTTCATTTCATCATTTTGGATACTTCTGGCACTCAACTGGATAGGATTGATAGCATCAATCCAAGAAGTTGAGGATTTAGAGATCGAGTTGAATGAACTAACAGCAACGGTTCCAAGAGTTTGCAAGGATTTGAACAGCCAAGGGCCCTTAAAGGTACATACATTGGGATTATTATTGTGTTTCTGAACATCCCACGGCCATTTCAAGCAAAAAAGAGGTTGCTTAGGTGCAGAACCCATTGAAGTCTTGCTTTACCGGGTTATGGAAAAAATAATGGCTTTGGTTAGGGACACAGAATGCCAGGCAATATTCTGCATAAAATCAACAAAATTTCAAACCAAAACACAAAATTCAAGGCCAAAGTTGTCACTTCAAAAGCAATTATAAAACAAACATTGTGAATCCAAAATCCAACTTGACATCAGATAATGGATTCTCCCAACTACCGTACACCTAAGTACCAAAATGTGTAAAGTCCCTTCAATTTCAACCCATGAACAAGAGCATAACTGTTCGAAACGTCGTAAAGCTTCTTTACATCTAAACTTAATAGTCCCAGGCTACTTACAATTGACTAACTCGGAAGATACAAAACACAATCAGCACCACCAGAGCATATAAGCAGGCAAAAGCAAAAGAACGGTAATATATCACAGCACGATTAACTTGTAACGTCAGTATACAGAAACTATGGAGAAGGAACTGTACCTTGTCTGTGTTCTAATCGCCCTGAACGAACCGAACTACGTCGAGAGAGAAGCCGCGAGGCAAGTGCTGCGCTGAACAGTGTATTGATATTACCCAAAGAAATGTTGGCCCAATTGAAGAGTTCCACGGCCCAACTTAGAGCAGTCGCTCTTCTACAGTTGTAAAGGATCCCAATGGGTCGTCGGGCTTGACCCTTAGATCCGAATCTAAATTAAAAAAACAAATTATCAATATAAATAATAATTTAAATCTAAGTTTAACTAAACCTAAATAAGCTATCAAAGTCAAAACTGGTTTATTAGAATTTTTTTTTCTGCCCCAACACATTCATTTATATATATACTCTAACAATGGTCAAGTCAGATTTATGCTTAGGCTGCTAGGCTAAGGCTGGGCTTGAGATAGCGGGCCTAATAGCCCAGGTTGGACTAGACAACAGGCTCGAGTTTGACTTAACTTGGACAACCTTTTTTTTGAATAAAAATATAAAAATAACGTCATTTTATTCATGAGCCTCGGGTCTTAGGTTAACCTAAATATGAACCTAAGACTTGATTTTTGAAAATTTTGGACTCAAGGATCAGTCAATCCAGAAATAACATTTATACTTGTATTCAAAATCTAAAATGTGCATCTAAAAGTTTTTAAAAAATATATTAATTTTAAGTTTAATTTGAACATTTTCTATTATTCTTTTCTGAAACATAATTACCTTGTATTCAAAATTTAAATTGCAATTAAATTTTTTTTAATTTTTGTTAATTTTATGTCTAATATCAACTTTTTGTATCATTCTTATTATTGAGAGCATTAAAATTTATTAAAAACAAATACATAAACATCAACTGATTCTATATTTAGAATTAGATAATTTGAGTAAATTCTGAAATATAACAAGTAAGTTATAGGATGTAAATATATTATTTATATAATTTATTTGACTGAGAACTTGTAGTAAAGTGGAGTTTTTCAAGTTTTAAAAGTGTGATCGTCTCTGATTCTAATCCTACTCTTAATATTAAGTTTTGTATTCGTAAAGGAGTAACAGTATGTCTATTACCTTCTAATTGTTTTATCTTTGTTGCTACATACGTTATGACTAGAGCTGTTAACTCTTAAATGCACCTTTATTGTGACTGTTTGTAAGTTTTGTTTTATATGTGAATTTTTTTACAAATATATCTTATTGAAAAGTTAGACATCTTTTTGATAAACCGTTATTATACTGTTACATTTTTATTTTATTTTATTTTATTTTATTTATTTATTTTTCTGAAGTTATTATTTTATTTTAATTATTCATTAGTACTTTATTCTAAGTTTTTTTAATGACTTCTTTTATGTTTATTTGAATAAATAAATGATTTATTTATTTACTCTTTTTAACCTACATTAATTATTTGTAATTTTTTGTTGTATTATTACTATTCATGTTTTTTTTATTGTCACATTTATATGTGAGTCTATCAGAAATAGTTTCTCTACTTTATAAGAATAAGAATAAGGTTACGTATTATCAGACTTTCTTAAATTTTACTTTAATGCGAAATTTTAGACTGAATAATGAGGACGATGGAGATGATTTGAAAGAGAGTTAATTGACTCCAAACGTAAATAACATACAAATTCCAACAGGGTCAAAATCAAAAGTGTAACAAACTTAAATATACACGTGGACTCGACGAAAGCCGAGCAGCTGTTGGCTAACCCTAAGCAAGCAAGTGGACATGAGGATTTGTTCTGCTTGGGGTTCAGATCCTCTCGTCCACTTTCTTTTACCACCCCTATTTTAATTATCAATACAACATCGTTTTATGTCAATTTAGAACAGAAAATTTCAGGCATGTGATTGAAGCCTCTTTGTTTTCCCCAGTTTGTAGTCTGCAATGCAAGATTTCTTCGAAACAGAGGACGTTCGAAACGTGATTGTTCTGTAGCAATCAATTGGATGTGAAACTGAGCGGAACAGATCACCTGTTTATTACTCTCTTCCTATTCTGTTTTCTCCTGAAATTCTGTTCCTGGGGACCAACCATACACCGAAAGCTGCCATCTGACGAACCTCTACCAGGTGGTCCGCGTGCGCGCCTCATAACTTTTATGGCTTCTGTCATCGCATTCAGAATCAGAGCCCCATCTATGCCATTAGCAGTACGTGGGACATCAGAATACCTAGCACTGTATATGATAGAAGATAGCAGCCAGACATGTCCTGCGGCCGTACATCAACCCTCGTTGTTATTCTTTTAATCGCACAATATTTGCAAAAAAATTATATAATCAATAATTAATAATTTTAATGATCCATTTTAAAATAAAAATATTATTTATTTTATTAATAATATTTATTATAACCACCAATTTCACAACTATAGATTACGTAACTTTTTCCTAAATTTATAAATCATTAAATTATAAAATGATAAGAGAAAATTAAATTAATCAATTAAATGTTATTCTATCAATAAAGTATTTTAATATTCCTACAATAATTATAGCATACTCTAGCCTATAAACATGTTGAAAAAACAATCTCTAAAAAAAAGATGAAAATCAGACTTAAAATAAAATTACAAACATAACACACAATTTTTAAAGATTTCATAAAATTATAAAATAAGAAAACTAATTAATTGATTGTAGTTCACCTTTGTTATATAATTCTTATAATGTTGTGAACTTCATATGGTAATAGGAGCCCACTTATATAGGAGATTTTTATCATGGATCTAGTGAAAGAACATACTCACGAGTTTTGATGTCACACTTCAACTCAAAACTTTAAGGTATTAAGTTTATAAGTCATTTCTGCTTATATTTTCTTCACTAGTTTCATCTCTTTCTAATGTGAGATTCCTATTTACACTTGACGTCCAAACAATTTCTTCATTAAATGTGAACTTTTATATTAGACTTGGGCTCTCCCTTGAGTGAACGCCTTTTCCTACCTTTTTCTTAACGGTTTGAGTATATAGTGTCATCAAAAGCCTTTCTAATCCACTGTTCTAGGCCCACTAGGAGTCTCCTTACTCATCTTCGTGAGGAGACAACAAAGAGATTCGACTACCGTCTCCATACTTGTCCCTTGCTAAACTATTAGCTCTAATTCCACTTGTTGGTGATAGGGAGTCCACTTACATAGGAGATCTTCATCATGGACTTATTGAGGGGTCATACTCATGGACATTAGGTTTATAGGTCATTTCCACTTAATGTCCTTCACTAGTGTCATTTTTTTCTAATATGAGATTCTTATACACACTTGATGTCTTAACATTATATTTCAATGTTATTTTTACTATAGGATTAAACTTTATTCAATTTTATAATTTCAACTCAAACTTTAAAAAGTGACAATAAAATAATTACCTGTTAATTTTAAATAAAAATAGTTCAATGTTAAATTCTCTATTAATATGAATCCTACAGTAAACTATATCATATTAGTAAATTTTTTATATAATATGTATAAATTTTATTATTTAATAAATTAAAAATATCAATAATTATAATATTACACCGATATAATAATTATATACTAAAAATATTAATTTAATGTGATTTTTTATGTTCAAAATTTTAATATTGTGATTTTTAAATTAAAATAAAAATTAAAAAATTTAATAAACTCTTTTATTATACTCTTTGGAACTTCACGACAAAAAAGCCTAACTTTAAAGACCATTTCTGCTTCTCCGGGACCATTTCACAGTGAAAGAGTGACGGACTGACGGGGCTTGTAAGCTTTTTGTTCGCTTTGCCTTTTCTTGTACTCAGTTCATTGAACCATGTGGCACACATGCAACCGAGCGAGCCACGAAAAGCTCTCCGTACAGCGTCTGCGTGACTGACTGACACTAAAATCCAAAAGCAAAAGAGCCTCTTCTTCCAAGAATCTCAGTAATGGAATAAAGCGATTTAAAGGCTCAAAATGTTCGCAGGCAACTTGTCAACTTTCCTCCAACTTGTTAGTGTAGGCCCGCCGCCCTTGCCGTAAAACGAAGATATAATTTTGTTTTTTTATTAATTAATTTTGGCAAATTACATTTTGAATTACGATGGATGTTTAAAGCAACCCATATACTCCTCCTGTAACATAGAGAACTTTATGCATTTGATATACTAATGAATTTAATTTAGTATGAAATCTTCTGTATTTACTATCTTATACCTATTCTGTTTCACGTGATCTTATTCATATATTTATTTGAATTTTATATATTTATATGGATAAGATCGTATGAAAAAGAAGTACAGAAAATCTAGTCCGATCTAATCTATACATGTTTGTGCATATCCACCCGAATATATATTTAGTCTGAGGCACGTTTAGAACATGCAAATATATAACAAAATTAAAATGCATGACAAACAAAGTTGTTGTGTTCCTTCCACGCTTTCTCAGAAAGTACATGATGTCCCCTTTCAATTATTAGATGTCTAAAGCAAAGACTAAAGCCAGCAACGCTAATTTCAAAACAATCACCTTTTGTTGTGTTTTCATTTTTTACATCTCATTAGCAAATTTTATTTTTTATTTTCGTTATTTTTATTTTCAATCTTTATCTTCTTCTATTTATTTTATTACTTATTATTTATTTTTATTTATACGCTTTTATTATTTATTTTATTCTAATCCTTTATGTCTATTTTAGTTTAATTAGTATTATCTTATTATTTTAATATATGTGTATATATTATTTTATTTTTTACGACGAGTCTATTAGAAACATCCTTTTTATTAGTTAGAGGTCAGAATGTGTATTACTGAAATTTTTTAAACCTTACATTTCAACGAAATTTTTGCTGAGCTGTTGTTGTTGTTGTTATAAATGACTTGTGAGAAAATGTAATGTGTGGATTTTATAAGTCTAATTTTGTAGCAATTAATATCAAAAAGTTAAATTGTAAATTCCAAATTTACTTATTTTCCTTTGTATTTAACACCGTTGTTAATTTTAAAATACATGTTTAATAAATAATTATTTTTTGAGTTAATTATCATATAAAATATTATTTTAATAATTAATAATGAATTTATTTAATTAATAATTAATAATAAATTTATCTAATTAAACCTATGATTTGGTCAACTCAAATCAAGGTCAGGTCAGACCGAGCCAAATCAGACAAACCGGGTCATATTTATTATCCCTGAATTATTTAAATTCATATACGAATTTAACAATATCTCAACCAATTTAGTAACGGGTAGTCTTATAATAGGTATTTTTTAATATTTAATCATCCAATTTCTTATAAAATTACGAGACAATTCCCAAATCTTAAGGACCAAACTTAAATGCCGATTTTGGTGGCTTCAAATTCAATTGTTACCAAATATGATAAAACACCAGGTTGTTTTCTTTTTTTTTAATAAGAAGGAGGCCGAACAGTAAAGTTACACAACTAGTATAGAAAAATAAATTCCCGACAAATCCTCTAGTAGGATAAGGTGGCACCCAATCGGTGAAAAACACCAGGTTGTTTTCGGTTTGTCCTTCACCTCGAATTGGCCAAACCAGAATGGCATGACGGTCGGACTAATAATTAGGATGTAACTAACGACTTATCCGATTATACAATTTAACTTTTTTTGAGGATCAAAATAAAATAAGTGGTGTTGGAAAATCCAATTCTACAATTTAACTTTTTTTTGGGGATCAAAATAAAATAAGTGGTGTTGGAAAATCCAATGGTTTGAGAATTCTGTTGGGAAATGAAAAACTAATGTAGTAAAAATAAAATCGAAAGTTAAGACTTAAAAATTTTAACTAGTATTAAATTATTATAAAATTAATTAAATATGATTAGAAAATATTGTCTTTTATATATCAAAAAATTTGAAGTTAATTGAAAAAAGAGATTGTTATATAAAAATTAATTGGTTTATATGAATTTATTAATTTACGAAATCGATTGATTAATTAATAAAAAATTTTAACAAAAATATTATTAAAATAAATTGAACAAAAAAAAATTGAACTGAAAATTTGACCAATTAAAAAATTTTATAATTAAACCAAATGATACGATTGAATGTTTTAATAGCGTTAGCTGAAAAGCTGTACATCCACGCAAGGACAAACTTACCATATTAAATCTTCTGATTTAATTACGGTGTTTTAATCTCGTTCTGTTAAATCTCATCCGTACATTTATGTGGAGTTCATGTAAATCTGTGAATAAGATTTAATGAAATATGATAGGAACACTATAACCAAAACAGAAGATCTAATCCTCAAACCACCATATTTGTTATATAATTCACGAAAATAAGAAGAAAAAAAAGGGTGACTTATTATTTTAAGATCTTATAGTTTAATATTTTAAAATTTTTAATTTGAGATAAAACATATATATATATATATATATATATATATGATCAAGGATAAAAACACTTACTATATTTAAAGAAAATTTAAAAAATTCCTTGTCATTTGAAATTATTAAAAATTTTATTATAAATTAAAACTTGTAAAGTAAGAAAAAGACTGAGTCAAATGTTCAACCAATTGAACATTTATAAATTGGCAGTTGTCTAAAATTAAATAAAATTTAGAAATTTAAAATATAATTGAAACAAAATATCTTTACTTTTCAAAAAATTTAAAATTTTATTAAAAAATTATTAAATAAAAAAATTAATTTATTTTAATTTATAAGAACTTATTAATTTACGAAAATTGATTGATTAATTAATAAATTGATAAAATTTTAACAATAAAAATTATTAAAATAAATCGAATTAGAAAGATAAAAACAAAATCTAAATTTAAAAGTTTATCATTAGTTGAATTTTTTAATTATCGAATATAATTAAACTCAAAAAGAACTTAATTGTGGACAATATTAAAATGGACTATGAATTACTAAATTGGGTTCATATGGAAGAAATTCGGGTCTTGCCCTCGAGTTTGGGCGTCGAACATTTGTGGTTTAGAAAAAAAAAAGACTAAAAATAGGGAAATTGAAAAAGAGAAGAGATAAAAAATGATATAGACCGACGTCGTATTAACAATTAACACCTTCTCCCCGGCCGAAACCCAGACAACTAAACCAACCAGACGGTTCTTAAGGAAACCCCAAAGTAGGTTCCGACAAAGTAGAATTCACGTAATCTCGCACTTCCCTTGCGATAACATCCCTCATTACATCCCAAAATCCAGCCGGAAAATTCTCAGCTCCATTAACCCCGACGACGCCACTCCCACCACCACCAATCCCAGGCGGCGCTAGGGTCAACGCGGTCAAAGCGTCATGGTCTTCTCTAATAGATCCCGACACAGGCGACGAAGAAGTATTAACTATTCTCTCAGTACCGTTCCTGCTGTGATCGAAGTTGTTACCATCCATCATCTGATGTTGCTGTTCTCTTGCTCTCCTCTTCAAGGTAGAGTTCCAATGGTTCTTGACCGCATTGTCCGTCCGACCAGGTAACAACCTCGCAATAGTGGCCCACCGGTTACCGTATTTAGCATGAGCGGCGAGGATGGTTTCATCTTCAGAAGGTGAAAACGGACGGTGCTCTACGTTGGGGCTCAGCTGGTTGCACCACCTGAGCCTACATGATTTACCGGAACGTCCCTTTATGTATCGACTGATCAAGGACCAGTTTCTAGGTCCGTGGCGTTCGACGAGACGAGTCAAGACCCGGTCTTCCTCTGCGCTCCATGGACCTCTGATTCGCTCTGGTTTGTTTGTACCTCTAGGGTTTTTATTGTTACCGTAAGACTCTGAAGAAGAGGAGTCTGAAGAAGAAGAAGAAGAAGAAGAAGTGGAACAGAGGTTCACTGCTTCCATTTTAGTGCAAGAGGATGAGGAAAGCTAGCGAGTGAGTTATGGTTATATATGGAGTCGGAGGAGTAAACAAAGATTCATGCACTTGGTTGGATGTCCAATGGGCTTAGCTCCTTTTCGTAGTAATGAGAGAAGCTGATAGAGAGATAAGGCATCGAGGGATCTTCCACGAAACTGGCTGTTGTAAATTTGGTGGGGTTCTAAGCACACCTTTAGGGGTCCCTGTTTTTACGTATATTTTTTATTATGTGAAGACTTTCTTTCTGCGATCCATATCTTGCCGCAGCCTGATTCTGCTTTGTCTCCCCTTATCCCTTTTCGTTTGACAAATTTAGCCCTCTTAATTATTGATTAGAAACAAAAAAACCTCTTAATTGTACGGAATATATGATTTTCCAAATACATAATTTTAATAATTTACTTCAATGATTAAAGAATTCAACCCGTTCTGTTAGCTCTGTCGTAAAACTTTTGAACCTCTCAACTTTTCATTTCGATTTATTTTAATAACTCATGTTGTTAAAAATTGAACAGTTTATTAATTAATCGGTAATTTTTGTATATTAATTAGATTTTATAAAATAAAATAAAATATTTAATTTTCTTTTAACAATATTTTTAAATTAAAATTCTTCAATAAATTAAAATAATCTTTTCAATTATATTTTAAATTATTTAATTTTATTCAATCTAAAACTAGTTTTATGACGATCTAATACTAATTGAATATTTTAAATCTTAAAACTCATGTCTTATTGATTTAACTTTCGGTTTATTTTTAAAACATTGATTTATTTGTTATATATTTTAAAATAAAAATTGCATATTTTAATAATATAAAATATATATTATGTATATAAATAGAACAATCTATTTAATTGTATATTTATTAGAGGTCCTAAATAAAAATTTTAAATGGATCATATCATATTAGGAATCTTACTAATTATTTTAATTAGATTGATATTATAATGTTAATATTCAAAATGGTGAGTGAGGGCAAATGCGAGAATTGGATGAGACCAACCGGTCCAGGACACAGAAGAAAGCCAAATAACAATCATATCTCTTACCCGAGGGATGAGTTTATGCATAGAGATCGTGAAACACATGACAGGAAAGTCCGAGCTGTTCAACACTTTCAAAACCAAAAAGAAGAAAAAAACGGAAAGTGGGGTCTAATTTGTCTTTTCATTTTCAAAAACCCGCCATAAGTTTGTGTAATGTTAAGGCTTTTTAAGTCTTTTTCTTAACAGCTTGAATATAATAGAGTTATTAAGAAAGAGCCTTTTACTATACTAATCTCAGCCAATCAAGAGTCTCCTTACACTTTTATACGAGGAGCCAACCACGAGATTTGACTATCGTTTTCATGCTCTTCTCTCAGCCGTTAAAATTTCAGCATTGTTTTTGAGTACTATTGTTCGTCAGATTTAAGACTGATGAGTCCAAATCGATGGTCTTGATCAGTTGAATCAGCGGCTCCCATCAACTTTATCAAAATATACATCTATGTGACTTTGCAACATCATCCACTTAAGGTGGCCCCACTCACAGCCTGTAAGAATCTCAAGCGATTGGAGTTGAATCCCCTTTGACTTTTGCGCAGCTTCGACACCAATATCAAGTTTTTTCTCAACGCGCTCTTGTCTCTGGCGCGTTTATCACACGAATTCATAGAATACTCCTGTTATGTTTTATTTTATCGTAAATAGTGAAAAATATAAAATTCGGATAGCCTATATAGAACATAAATTAATAAATATATATTATTTAATTTATTCTTAATAATTTTTTTAATACCAATTATTTCTTCTAATCCTAATTCTCTTTTTTCTAGACTCATTTATTACGACCTACAAAAATTGTATATAATTAATAATATTTTTATATTATTTATCCTTACTTTAATAATAATATTTTTATATTATTAATAACAAATTACACATAATTAATAATATTTTATATCATTTCTTCTTATCTTAACAATAATATTTTTATATTATTAATAACAAATTGTATGTAATTAATAATAAAATAAAAAATTTAACAAAATTTTTATGAATGAAAAAAATATTTAAAAAATTATTATTTAATTGTTTGTATATATTTGTATATAAATAAAAATATCAATAAATTATTTTGAAATATAAATCACATATAATATAATGAAGTAAATTTTAATAAAATAAAAGAAATTTTAATAAATAATTAATAATAATATTTTTATATAATTAATAATAAAATAATATAAATTTATTATTTTAAAATATAAAATATATAAAAAATTATTTATCACGATTGTGACTTGAACCGTGACTTTTTAATTGGTCATAATTTTTGTTTTAAGATCATAACGTTAAATTTTCTGTAACAACCATTTTAATATCGGGGTATAATAATCATTTATTATACACTACATTCTATTCAATACATCTTTTAAACAATATTTTACTACATCACATTATGAACATTTCCATCTTTTTCAAACAACTTTTTACTATATTATATTTCATTCCATTATAAACTGCTCTGTTATGTTTCATTCTATTCCATTAATTAACATCCAACAAAACAGATCTTTACTTGTACATGATAAAGATATTATTTTTTATAGACTACAAATCTTAACTTTAACCCTATTAGGAAATAGACTGACATCAAAGTTTTTATCATCTTTTTTTTTTAAATTCCTTTAGTTTTATGTTAAAATAATAAAGAAAATTTATTATCTCTATTATAAATAGACTTATATTTAAATTTTTATTGCTTATTTTTTTTAAAAATCTTTTATTTTGTATTAAAAAAATAAAGAAATTTTATTGTCTTTATTATAAAATCGACTTATATCTAAATTTTTACCGTCTCTTTTTGTTTTTAAATTATGTTATTTTTTGGTAAAAGATATAAATTTCTCCCATAATTTAAAAATTTTTATAACTTTTTTAATTTTTAAAATAAAATAACCCCTTCTAATTTTTAGTTTGTTAACAAAATTTATTTTGTTAAATTTAAGTTAAAAATAATGACAGTATAAATGTAGTATGAAGTATAAATATTAGATACTGACTAATCAAATGTCACGAATGTAAAATTTGAGTTAGATTAGTATATTAGTGATAGGTCGATTTTAACTAATTTAGTTTGAATTTAAGAATTAGATTGAATCGTTATATAAGTATAATTTAATTGATATATATTTTTTGTTCATATTTTGTGTATTTTATCATTATTTTTCACCAAAATTTAGGAGAAGAGGTTTTCTTAAAAATTGAAAATTAAAAATATTGCTTTGGAGAAATTTAAAGATGAAAGAAGGAATATAGACTTTAAAAAAAACTAGATCTTCTATTTCTATTAACCAATTTTAATTTTATGCCAATTAATCTTGTATATATATTTATGTAAAATCTACATAAATAGATATACAAAATTAACTTGTACAAAATTACAACACCATTTTAAGACCTGACGATTTCGTATGTTTCAACAAGAAAGTGTTTGAATTTAATATCAGAGGTTGACTAACACGCGCTTCTTCACAGGCAGAGTCGGAAACCAAATGTTGTCATCTGTCCACGTGGCAATATTAATTAAGTTTTGGAGTCTTATAGCGGACCTGCCGCCTGCGCTGTAACTCGAGGGGAAAGCAGTTGGGAAGTTTCCAGCTGTCATCCCAATCCTATCACCACTGTTGAATTGATCACCGACTGGCTTCCAATAGTCTCCCGATCGGACGGTCAGTGATGTCGAGTTTTTTTGGGATCAATGAGATGGAAAGTTGAGGCTTTAAGGGAATCTGATCAGAGATAAAAACAAAATCTTGACCCGTAAGATTTTGGGGTCCATCTTGTTCCCTTCCAACCCATTTGCCGGTCGCTTTGGTCCTGTCAATGCGTTCGGTTCGCCTAATAAAACCACCACTGGTTCCTTACGTTACCGGTTCGTTGATGTTCTCTCTTTTGTTGTTTGTTTTGCCAGTTTCTGCCTCCTACTGTTACCAGATTTGGGTATTTATACGAATATTTTTTATTAGTATTTAATAAGTTATTAAGTGATATTTTAATTTACAGTTAAAACAACAAATCAATTTAAATAATTAATAAAACCCTTAAACCAGAGTTAACATGTTTCAATATACACAAGTTTTAGAATAATTCAAAAGATTCAAACTCACAAGTTTTGAATGCTATAAACTATGGATTTCACTAGAAGACATGAAAATTATATTTGAACTGACTCAATTCAATTTAATACAATCTGAAATCAATATGTCAATTTTATTTTAATCAAATTTTAAAATTTGAATTTGAAAATTTTTAACAGTCCAATTGTCTAATTAAGATAATATCATTTTCAATAAAAATTTTTACTTAATATTATTTTAATTTAAATTTACAAAAATTTATTACAGTATCATAGAAATTTTATTTAAAACAATATTATTTAGACAAATTTAATCTAAAATTACCAATAATTAAAAATCGAATTGATTTGAATGGTTCAACTATAACTTGAATTGATTAATTTTTTATTTTGGTTTATCTTAATAATCTCTATTATTAAAAATCAAATGATTTATTAATTAATTGATCATTTGTATAAACTAACTAATTTTTATATATTAGAATAAGCCAGTTAATTTGTATTTAACGTTTTTTTTTAAATCAAACTTTAATCTTTTCAATTGGTAAGGATAGTCTCCTTTGTTTAATTTTGTTTAGGCTTAGCAATCAAGTTTGAGCTCCGCTCAGTTTGAAGTTAACAGATCAGGTTTTATTTAATTAGGCTTAGACTGCACTGACTCAACCTAAGACCTGACATATATAAGAAAAAAGACGTTGTTTTATAAACAAATAATGTCATTCTTTATTTTAATTTTAAAAAATTAGGTCAAATAGAGCAAAACTTAGCTTTAGGATTTGTTTGGTTAAATGTTAATTAATGGAACGGAAGGGAATGAAAGGGAACATTTTACAATGGAATGAAATATAATATAGTAAAAAGTTGCTTGAGAGGGATAGAAGGGTTTATAAAATAATGTAGTGAAACATTATTTGGAAGATAGATAGAATGAAATGTAATGTATAATCAATGACTATTATATCTTGGATATTAAAATAGTTATTCCAAGAAGTTTAACGTTATGATTTTAAAACAAAAATCATGTCTAATTAAAAAGTTATGCACAACCGCGACAAATAATTTTTTATATTAAAACAATAAAAATTTTAATAAAAGTTTTATTATTAATTGTATACAATTTATTATTAATTATATAAAAATATTATTATTAATTATTTAATAAATTTTATTCTATTATATGTGATCTATATTTAAAAAGTATTTATTTATATAGAAATATATACAAACAATTAAATAATATTTTTATATTTTTTATTTTCATTAATAAAAATTTATTAAACTTTTAGTTTATTATTAATTATATACAATTTTTGATTAATAATATAAAAATATTATTTTTAGGATAAGGATAAATAATATAAAAATATTATTAATTATATATACAAGAGGGTTAGGGTTAGAAGAAATAATTAGTATTAAGAAAAATTATTGATGGTATATTAGGTAGTATGTATTTATTAGCTCAGACTCCATTCTAAACTTTTCGAATTGGAGGTTTTTTATTTTTACTGTTAATGATGAAATGAAACGTAACATGAAATCCTCCGCTTCCATCCTATTTTATTTCATTTCATTTCATTTCATTATAAAACTTTCAACTAAGTAATAGAAATGTGTTACGTTCCATTGCTAATTCTCCACCAAATAGGCTCTTAAGTCGTCTAAGCCTGATTGATTGGCCATGTAGAAGTTGTTAAAGCTATGGTGTAGCATAGGCAGGCCTGACCAAGCTCGATCCATTACCAACTCTAATTTTATTTAATTTGTCTTATATAATAATTTTGCAACGGCTTTTAAATTTTAAATCCCTACTTTTAAAGTAACGAAAATTACAGCCCGACATATTATTATTCCTGTACAGTTTTAAAGCATAATTAGTGGAGGAGGTCCAATTGCGTCTATAGTAAAGAAAATAGACTATTCTTTCTTTTTGATCCAAATCAAATCAAAAGATGAAGAAAACTTTCCTACCTAACTAAATAAACACACGCTTTCTGTTTGTCCGATTGAACGACATTCGCGGATAGTTGTGATCCAAATCTCTATACGGACAAACTTGTACGTCCACTTATTAAATGGGTGGGGGACATTTCAGTGAAAGACGACTCCTTTGTTTTTTTGTCGACTTACCCTTTCCCGATAATGACCTTTGGCCCTATTCGAACTCATCATAGATATAGATAATATATAGTAATAAATACTGCTGGTTAAAATTTTAATTTAATGTTAGGGATGTTAATTTTGATCAACTTGATTCAGTCCAATTTTAACCTGCGTTGAACAAGCCACTGACAAGTTATTGGTTAAAATAGCTCGAACCAAAAGTCAAGCGTGGGCCAATTCGTAGTCCGATTGAAACGACAAAAACATTTTTTTGTAAACTTTTTCTAAAAAAGTAAGAATAGGCTGGATTAGCCTACGGGTCATCCAACTTGGGTTGCCAAGAGTGGTCGGGCCCGAACCGGCTCATTAAGATCAACATTTAATGCTAAAAATTTTGAATTCATTAATTTTTTAATTAGATTTTTAATTTTTAATTTTATTTACTTTAATAAGTTTTATTGCTAAAAAAAGACCAATTTATTAAAATGATTATCAATTTTTATAAATTAAATTCATTACTTAATTTTTATTTAACTCTTTTATTTTTAATTAAATTTTAATTTTTAATAAATAAGAACAATCTTCTTCGATCACGATTCAATTCTTCAATTTTATTCGATCTTTAAATAATTTTATAAGATCTAATATCGTTTGAATCTTTTAAACTTTAAATCTCACATCTTATTGATTTAACTTTCGGTTCAGTTTTTAAAACATTAATAAATATAGTTCGAGGTTTGTCTAACGATGAATAATGTATTAAGATGTCAAACCTTTTGTCATATGTAATTTAGGTTTATTGTATTAGACCCATTTGTGGTTTATTATTTACTTCTTTATATTGTTGTTTAATTATTACATTTTTATATTTTATTAAGTATAATAATTTGAATGAAATGTATAAAATTAATGAAATATGACGAGTATATTATGTAATAATCAAATATATTATAGAAAAATAATTTACGAATATCTCAAACTTTTATTAGATTTAATTTTTATCAACGATAAAATAGCTATTTATTATTATTATACATACATTATATTTCATTCCATCAATTTTCCGAACAATATTTTATTATATTATATTATGAATCCTTCTATACTTCTCAAACAATAATTTTTTAATATTACGTTTATTTATATTCCACTCCATTATAAATTATCGTATTTCATTTTATTAAAAATTATATGCCCAACCTATCTAGCAAGAGGTGAGGAGACTCGAATCAGATTTCATAACACGATCATTGACACTAGGTCCTGTTAGGTACACGTCTCTCTACCGGATCAAGTCCAGATTTTATTTATTAGGATAAAAAATATAAAACTCTTTTGTAATTAAAAATTTTTAGTCTTCTATTTTTAAAACTTGAAGAGTCAATTCTTTTCAAAACATTAAAAATTAATTTTCTAAATATATACATAAAAAATATACAAATTACTACAAAACACATACACATTAAGTACATACTATTTTTAGTTAAGGATAAAAAAGTCATATAAAGTAGTTGAATTTATTTTTATTGTATTCCAAACAACATAGTTAAATTTAATTCTAATATTTATAGATTTATTCAAAACAATGTAAATCGAAAAATATCGAGATCTAGAGCACACCAGGGCTTTAGTTAAAAAATCGATGGTTTTAATAGAAGCTCCTGCCTCGCGTGTGCTTCGAAGTTCGAAGACATTGTCTCATTCAATTAACTCACCAGTGTAGCCATTGTCTAGCCCAACTCTTCCCATAAGTCCACGAGATCCCCAGCGAGTATTGGGATGTTTATTTAGTTTTATCCAAATATTTATACGGAACTTATATAAAACACATATTTATATAAGTTCCGTATAAATATGTAAATAAAATTTAATATAATGTAGTAAGAACTGGTTTATAAAAATAACTGATTTAATTCCTCCCATAAGTGGCACAAGATCCTCTGTTGTGTTTATCCTCTTTTCACTCTGTGTCACAAATTTCAGTTACAAAGTTTACAATAAATAAATGAGACAAAATGAAATTTGTGGATAAAAAATTACGATACAAGATAGAAAAATTAGAAGAAATAGAAAACTTGATCTCCTTTGAGACACCTAAATTGAAAATTGATTTAAAAATAATGTTATTTTAATTTATGAACTAAAAATGACGTTATTTTGAGTTAATTATATTGTTCAAATTAGTCTATTAAATTTAAATTCGATTTAAAATTTAATAAACTCAAACATAGCTTACTAATTTTAAATCACTTCTGTCACTGTAAAATGAAATAGATTATAATTTTTTTAATAATAATAGGATTCACAAACATTATAATTATTTGATAATATAATAATTTGCAATTTATATGTTTAAAAATAAGTTAGTTGAAGTAGTGACGAGCTTGATTCATTCTGGTACCTTGGTCTTGTTTGATGATTAGAACGTTGTTGTCTTAGTCTTCAAAGTACAACGGATTCTGATAATTTTGCCGAGCCTGCCCGCGGATTAGAACGATGGCACCAACTATACAGATACGTAGTTAGTTGTCTAAGGTTGAGATTGGATGTGTGATGCAGTGAGAATAAGTACTTTATTTATTGTAGTTTTTAAACGTAGTCACGTATTTAGATTTACGGTGAACAACTAAAAATTGAAAAAAATTATAGTACCACCGCAAAAATTAATAAGCAGAAAGAGGATTGCAGTAAAAAATTGCTTATACGATAGAAATTTTACTTTCTATTAATAACTTTCACTACAGGTATTATTTTCCATCATACTCTTAATTAATATGACTAATACTATGTTTTTATGAAATATTTTATTTACTAAATTTATTTTATTTATATTTTCTTATTTTAATATAATGTTTTCTTATTTATAATTTTAAATTTATATGAATAATAATATATTTTTTAGTTATTTATACAACAATTAATAATTTATTAAATCAATAGATTTTTTAGTCATTTTATCTCTTTTCAGCAACAGCAACTACATTTGTCAAACACCTATTTTTACATTTTAACAGTTACCAAAATAGCAATCCCAAACATATAAGTTCAACAGGTTGATATTGCCACTGCTTCCCCAAACCAGGCCTAAATGTGAGAAGTTTTTGTTAAGTTTGCTTTTGGATCTAAGTTATTGGTTTTAAGATCATGAATTATGGTTAATTTTGTGGGCTTTGAATCCTTAAACAAGTAAAGTGTTGAATGATTTGGGCTTCTGCGTAAACAATTCGCACTGTAGCAAGTCAACTGCTGGCGTCGATGGTAAGCTGAACTAAAGCTTCGGGTGAAAGAAGATGATTTTCACAGTTCTTCCCACTTTGAGTCGCCTATCTTTGCAACTTACTTATTGCCCTTTCAATCTCTTTAACTTGAACCGTATCGGCGTAGGAGTCTCTAGGCGGAAACGACAACATCATCGCTGTTGTACGATAATGACTTCAAGCAATCAACAGAAAGTCACTGCTCCTTATGGCTCTTGGAAGTCCCCTATCACTGCCGATGTCGTCTCCGGC
>JAOTAY010000002.1:1673184-1696968 GCA_025629805.1 Erythroxylum baracoense | reverse complement strand
ATTAATTCCGTGTTTTGTGTAGAACTCTGCGAAAAAGTTTAGACGATCTATTCAACCCCCCTTCTAGATCGCTTTCAGTGATGAGCCACACGATCCAAGAGCTCAATAGAAGGAAGTGTAGGCCTTGGGTAAAAGAAACATGAGGTAATCGATTTATATACTAATTGAAGGTTCATCAATTACATCCTTACACCTATAAACTGTTCAATTATTGTGACAATCACTCATCCATTCAACACCTGAATCCCGATGTAGAAAATCAGACCGGTTCTGCAAGTATACTACATCTGAGAGAACACTGCTTCAAAAACTCCCTTCAAATGTGGAACTTAGTCCAGAAACAGCATGATTACCTCCAATTCTTCCAATTGAATCAATGCTTCAGTCTGGATCTCTCTTCTAAACAGCTAAATCACTGGACTTGTAGAAATCTAATATGTGGTCATCCAATTGGGAATTACCAACTTTCTTGATGCCTGTGAACCAGATCTCTAGCATGTCTTTCACATTTGAATTTGCAATTGCAACTATAATCTCCTTTGCTAATAACAACTTCCTCCAAGAGTTTTGCCAACCTGGAATTCACAAACTCATCAGGAGGAACCGTTAAACAGAAGAATCATCAACACAACAGTAACTGTCTATTCATATTCAATCATCAAATTTACAAGCCAAGAAGCGAAGAACTAAATACAGAAAATCAATGAAATTTGGTTATCCTAATCAAAAACAATTTTCACTGCAATGTAAAACATGAAAATCAATTCTAATCACGTAATCAACCTGTTCGTTATCAGTATAGAAAAACCTAAACACAAATGATGAAAGGGTTTAAGATTGAACAAGATAGAATCATAAAAAGTCCGGACCTGAAACTCGATTTCATTGTTTTAACATTTTGTACAGCCTGATAATAGCTAAAGAATCTATCATGAAAAAAGACAGCGAGCACACAGCCCAAAAGAATCCCGATCAAAATGGCCGTGGCTACTCCCGATCCACGATTTGACAGATCATTTTCCTTTTGACCCACTACCATGGATATCATAAAAATCCTCTTTTTGTATCTTCCTTGTGAAATGACTAATATGTCAGAGATCGAGCGAAGAAGATGAGCCAAATCTTTTTATTAAAAATAAAAAAGAGAAGATGGGTTTTATTACGTGAATCCTAACAAACTTCCTCGTTATATGCTTCACATGTCAGAGAATCTTCAGAACAGAGGAAGACACACGAAAATCAGTCTCTTTATGAAGAGAGAGGTGACGAACAGTTTCGTTGAGGACGACACTGAGGGGTCAGATCCTCTGCCCCATCTTTGCCGTTGGAGCCGGCTAAATGGGGCATAGGATCTGAACCCGATACTACTGAGGTAGGATTTCCCTCTTGACTCAAATTATGAATATATAAAAATTTAACAGAAAGTCATTTTTAATTTTATAATAATTCAAAATAATCGAAACAGGGAACATTATAGGGAAGTCCAAAGAATAGAAAGAGAATAGAATGATAATGCATAATAATACATCGAACTCATTCCTAACTACGCAGGTAATCCTAACCAGAACCAAACTGCGTTTAGAAAAAAACTCAAGAACGTGTCAGCAGTAACTGGTATTCCATTAACCATCCACTTAGTTTCAAGTCCAAAAGATACAAGAAGGCAGTCTCTGATCGATCCTATGTAGAAAATACATCGAGAACATCAACATATTGCACAATTCTATTTACACTCCCATCCCATGTGGTTTCAAAGAACAGACATTCAATCTGGCACCATACAGACCCACATGCAACCCGGGCACTAACTACTATTTAAATCTTTCTGGTAACAAAAATGGATCTTAAACTCTCTAAACCGTATGCTCAAGGAGAAGATTTTTTTTCCTGCAAAATTAGAACACACAAATGAGAGAAGGGCTTGTTTAGAGCTCAATAGAACAGGGATTGAAATAATTGATTGCAAAATATTAGGGACAGTGAGCCAGAGATGCATACATCATCAGAGCTGGTAATGTATGAAACAACAACAGTGATGTCATCAAGTTTGCCACCGTAATATCGGAGTCCAGCATCCTGGGCAGCAGTAGAAAAGGGTGTCTGTCTGTTTTTATCCTGCGCACGTTGCCTTGCCAATGCGGCAATTTTCTGAGCTGTCACTTGTGGCCCTAGGCCAGCTCTCACGGCATGAACCACCACTGCAGTGATCTCATTGTTGTACAAGTTGTCGAACAATCCATCAGTTCCAGCAATTATAACATCCCCAGGAGCAACAGGGATCTTGAATACCTGAATCAATGGTGCTTCTTAGCTCATGTAAAGTTTCCAAAATAGCAGGATATATACTTTTTAGATTCTATTTTACAGCATAAATGAAGTACTGAAGAGTAACCATTGTAGTTGTAACATATTATAGCCACATCTACTTTGTACTTCTAGGTCCAAACAGGATTACCGCATCCTATGGATGTTATTAAGGAAAATAAAATTTTACTTTTATTGGCTATCAAGGATGCTAAAAAGGCATATTTAGCGGAAAGATCATCAAGGCAAGATGAAACTAAAGTGATCAAACTTGAAAATACATTAAAATTAAGCCCTCATACTTAGAAAGTGTTTTTCCAAAGAAACGGACACCGTCAGGAGGCATCAATCTAAGGAGAATATGAAAACACTAACCTCACCAGAGCTTGGTAGATCACCCCTGGTTCCACATTCTAGCTGATAGGTAAAATTAAAATCATGTTGCTGCGGAGGAGATTTGAAAACAGTGCATCCATCTCGAACCACTATAAATCCACTGTCCCCTAGATTGATTGCGTGCAGGCCCTGCAGTGACAAGCCAAATATAGATGATGTCATCACTAAATTTAGTTATATGAATTGCTACACATTTTTGCCAAAGCAAAAAAAAGAAATTATAATTATTATAAGAGAAAGACAGAGCTATGATTGAATTTTCCTTATCAAGAGGTTCGCTCTTACAATTGAAAGCCCAGGCTTCATTAGCGAAAAGCAATGATAGGATAACAACAATATGTAAAACCTAATTGGTAAGAAAAGGATGACAGCATTAATGGTTAAGTCTGACAATGCAACTATATAGAAGATGCAGGCATAAAACTATTCCTCAGTGATATTGAATCGAGAAAAGAAAGACGAAACAGTATACCTCATTAGTAAGTGCTATGATGCAAGCAGTTGACGAACCCTTGGCTTTTGTGCTCAAGTGGGCCTTCTCCAAGACCCTAAAAGGGTCTACAGAACCCTTAGGCTCCTCTTGAACCGCACTAACAGAATTAGACATCAGTTCTCGAGAATACTGCCCAGCGTCAACACCAAGCTCTGCCCAACCACCAACGCCATCTGCCACGCCTACTGCTTGTTCATCTGTGCAAATAAAGTGGGCATCCTCTCCACCAGTTTCTTCTTTATCAGGATGTGGCAGGTAGCATGATCCTGAAAGCAGCTTCAGCGTTTTGCCAGCTGAACTCTTCCTGTACCCACGCAGCACAACAACTGTAAATACTAGGTACTTCTGTTAAGTATGAAGTTTATTCATGGTATAATATATATTGTCATAAATCAGTCGAAGATGGGGTGCCAAGGCAACAAACAACACAAACTATCAAACAAATTTTTTTCTTTTCGAACAAAGAAGAGAAAGTAATACGCGCATATATGCGAGATAAGGGACATTTCATAACTTACTGGTCTGATGAAGCTGCAGAACCTTGAAGATTATCCCCTTGGTTGGAATTCTCATATACATCAGGAGCAATTCCAGCAGAAAAACATGCTTGTGAAGAGCTATGGAAACCCCTGTATAGTGTCTCCATATTTGGAGAGAAGTTGCACCATTTCTTGGCAACATTGTAAGCAAAAAATCCATAAATGGAAGAATTAGTAGGTTGCTCTTGGTTCTTCAAACTCATACTAGCCTTTCTGCAACTTTGGGAACTCCTACTGCCATAAGACAAGCCAGCATCATTTTTTGACAATGGAAGATGTTCATCCTTTAAACTCAGATTCTCAAAGAAGCGTTCACGGAAAACAACTCTGGATCCACAAGCAGCCATTGGTTGGAACTTCAGGTTGACTGATATCTGACTAGTGTCACAGAGTGCACGATCAATATGGTAGCCACAAACTTGAAACGACGGGCCTGAAACAGAGGGTACAGAAAATGTACGAGAAAGTGCTCCAACAACAGATATATTCCTCCTCCTATCAGCTAAGACAGAGTCAGAGGCAGCGTTGACGGTAGGCCCCAAAAGTTCTTGTAGATCTCTAAGTGAAGCAACTCGTATAGAATGAAATAACCTATAATTGCAACATAAAAATTTCCCTTCTCCAAGCAGAATATTAACAGGGATCTGAATGCCGCCGTCTGATCCTAAAACCGATCTCCGTGCCCTATTTTGGACGGCATTTCTCAATTTTGACAAGAATGTAGATGGCATCTTAACCACTTAACCCCAAATATTTCACCAGAACCAACCAATGAAAGGAAGCAGGACCTTTGCCCCTACATAAAGCATACACTATCATAACTCTCGAAGCACCGATGCTTTAGATTGCAGCAATACAGTCACTCCTTTCTCAAAAATCTGAAAAGGAGAGAAAACGATGAGATCTTTACAAGTGCAAAAAGAAAAAACAATTCCAAAAAAAAACCACACATCTATACAGCAATCTCCTATATATACACCTAAAACCATATTTTACCATTTAAAACTACTTTTATTCCATCATCCGTACGGAACATATAAGAGAAAAATACAAACCATGGAAGATCGATGACAGTGCGTTCGTTCAGAAATGAATCCCACAAAATGGGGAAAAGCAAAGAAAAACAACGAATTGGGAAAACATAAAAGAAAGCAAAAATAAAAATCAAGAAGCAACTAGAAAACGAACATTGATCGATCGAAGAAACCAGAACCAGAGACCCAAGAATCAAAATCCTCTCTAGTTCACGTGCGCATAAAGAGGAAGGTGTTAGGTGACAGACAAACACGAGGCCTTTGACCTTCTAACCTTCTTCGTCCTGTCAGCTCCTTACCTGACCTTTCGCGATCGCTCGAAAGGCAACAAAATACAGAATCCCGAAACTTCGGTGCAAGCTCGCGCCCAAGAACAACAAAAATGGAAACCCTAAATAAGTCCAATAAAAAGTGAGAGGGAGACTATTTATTATTAGTAAATTTTAACTCTGTACGGTCACACTCAATAAGCTGAGAAAATTAACGACTTTTCCTCTAATCTGCGTTGACTGAGCTAATTAAGTTAATTAGCGTGCGATTCACGGGATTAGCGTTTCCTTAACAAGGGTAGTTTGGTCACCTTATTTTGTCAAGTGCCTAATTATTTTTCTCTTTTTTTACCATAAAATTAGGGACAGAATAGAAATATTATTCAATATTTTGGTTTCCGGATACGTAAGACGGGATCAGATCTCCTGTTTTAATTATAGTGTTCTTATCATATTTTATTATATAGATGAGGTTTAATATAGTAAAGTTAGAACATAGTAATTGATACAGAGAATTTGATGGGTATAAGGACTTGAGAGCAAATATTAATAATTGTTTAGATTAATATTTTTTAAAATAATAATTCAACTTAATCATAGGAAATTATTAATAAAAAATTGAGAGAAAATAAATTGTTTAAATAAATTATTTTGATTATTAAAATTTTAAATTGGATTTTTAATATTTTATAATATGATTTTTATAATTTATCCTGTAATAATAATTATAATGTAAATAATAGAAAATTTTAATAAAATCTTATTTTTATTTAAGAATAATAAAAAATTCAATCAAATTCAATTTCTAATTTTAACAAATTAAATATAATATAAGAGACTCATACGTTTCAATTTTCAGCATTATCAAACTAAAATATATTCATTGTGTGTTATTTAGTTCATCAAAAAACATAGATTTTTATTAAAATTATATAAAATTATAAATAAGGAGAAAATTAATTAAAGTAAGTTAATTTATATATTGATTTAAGATTTTACTTAGAAATGATATTTGTGTTTAGAATCGATTCATTCAAAATCTAAATATATAGAATAATATTTTTGTTATTAAATTTAAAATAAGTCCAACTTGTACATAAATGTTTGAGCAAATCACAATAATTCAACCAATTTGATCAGTTCAATTATAAAATTTGGAACCGTTCAATTTTTAACTTTTCGGTTCGATTTATTTTAATAACTTTTTTATTTAAAGCTAATTACTTTATTAATTAATCGGTCAATTTTATAAAATAACAAGTTCTTATAAAGTATAATTAATTAATTAATTTTCATGTAATAATCTCTTTTTTAATTAAATTTTAATTTTTTTGACAGATAAATTTTTTTTCTTTCAATCATATTTTAATTCTTTTAATTTTTAGTTATTTTTATAAAGATCTAATATTTATTGAAACTTTAAAAATTTAAACCCTTATTTTACCGGTTGAATTTTTTTAATGTTTAAAACATCGAATAAACCTAAATTCGGGATTATATCTCCTATTCCGATTATAATATTTCTATCATGTTTCATTAAATCTTATCTATACATTTACGTAGATCTTATATAAATATATAGATAAAATTTAATAAAATTAAATTAAATCATAAATTTGATAGGGTAAATTCACCCTGGGGGGCTCTTGGTTAATTAATCAACTCCCAGTTATATAAATGTCGTTATTGGATTTGACGTTTTGGTTCCAAATTCAAAGCACTAAGGTCGGTTGAAAAGTCAACAGCAGACAATAATAATTAAAGAAATAGTTAAAAATAATGTATGAATAAATTATAGTTTTGAAGAATATTGAGTGGAGTTAAATTTGATTTTTTTAAAATTATGTTCGAAATGTTATCTTATTTTTCTTTAATCCATCAATTGTGTCGCGTTCACTCTTTCAGTTAACCCAATTTTATATATTAATTTGATGAATTATTAAAAATATGCATTATTAATTTTCTTTTATTATAAAAATAAAATATTAAGATAGATTACATCCAACAATCTGGCAACTAAGAAAAGCTCGTTATATCAATTAATAAATGCTTAGTTAAATTTACTTTTACCTTAATAGAAATTAATAAGATAGGGATGACTAAAAGGCTCAAATCAGATCAGGTTAAGTTTGAGTTGATCGGGTCTCAAGCATGACATTGGTTGACTTAGGTCAATCCTATTCGACTAATTTAAAATTAATGAGTTAAGTTTGAATTGATCAAACCTTTTTTTTTTTTAATCAGGCCTTGAACAAAGTTAAGATTCAGGTTGCCTAAACTCAACTCAGTTATACCGGGCGGTCTTTGATCTATTGTAGCCCAATCGAACCTGGGCTCAAATTAGGCCTAGATAGAAATTGTCATACTTATTGCCATATCTAATTTGAACTCCCTCGTTACTTGTGCACAGAACTGCGTAAAATAACAAGTGTACATGAAACTATAGTCCTCAGTCCGAAATTTTCTTGAAGAGTAGCTGGGCACCATATTGAGGTTGAACTGTCAGAACCATGATAGGGGCATGAACGTAGGTCGGAGATACGGTGAATGAGTATTTTCGGATGATCATGCACAGAACAAGCTTAACCTCAACCATAGCTAAATGCTGTCCTGCACAGATTCTAGGACCCAAACCCCATGGAAAGAAAGCAGTCGACTGTTTTTGAGGCTCGCTAAATCTCTGTGGATTGAACTTGTCTGCATCTTCTCCCCAGATCTCAACATTGCGGTTGGTGGCCATTATGGCAAGAACCAGGTGTGTTTGAGATGGTACGTCAAGTCCTCCCAACTTAACATCTTTGCATGCCTGCCTCAACAAAACAGTTACTGGTGTGTAGAGTCTTAGCGTTTCGTTTAATATCAGGTTTATCTGTTTCAGGAAGAACAAAGCTTTGTGAGATATTGTTTTCCAGGGAAAATGACAGAAAGAAATTTGATGTAATCGGAAACTCACAATCTTGAGTTGACCCAGAGTATCTGCGGTGATCAGTGGCTCTTTGTCTTTCCAAACAAGGGTTATTTCTTCACGGGCCTTGATTTGCCAATCTTGATGCATTGCTAGAAGAACAAGTGCCCATGTCAAAACACTGGCACTTGTTTCTTTACCTGCAACATAAAAAGTCTTGCATTCATCAACAATTTCCTGAATCTGCAGTTTCTCTTCGTCACCATTATGGTTCTTATAGGAACCCATTAACAAGTTTAGCAAGTTTCTTGAGTTCTCTTTTCCTCGGTTAGTCTCCATTATCATCCTGATTGACCTGCAGATTTTCCTATCAAGTCTCCACCTCTCTATGTTCACAGGAATTGGCAAAAACCTGTGACACGAGCCAATTTCGTTACTTTTACAAACACAGAAGACTACAAACAAGATTCAAGACACAAGATGATATTGAGACCTGAACAGAGGTATAGCAACATATTTCAGAGCAGCAGAGGCAAGGAGCATTTGCTTTTCGTGCAGCTCAAATATGTACTTCCCTTCTTCAAACCTGCTCCCAAAGATAGCGCAGGAGATAATATCAGCTGACAGTTGATGGAGTTGTTTATGAACATCAATCTCCACATCATCCCTTTCAGCTCTTGTCAGCTCCCATTTCTCTAGCATATTCATTGTCCTGGCTGCCATTTCTGGCACCCAACTCTGTGTTCATAAATATACCGAACATACAGATTATGGTTATGCTCTGCTTCAGACAGTAAATTGTTATATAACAAATCTGACAATATTGCAATCTTAAGTTCAAATTATGCTTCAAATTCTTATGATGCAAGTAAACAGAAGATCACACCTTAACCTGTTCCATATTCAGGGCCAGGTTACAAATTCTTCTGTGAACAGCCCATTCCTCGCCTCTGAGCTCCATGAGTCCCTCACTTCCCTGAAGCTGCCTCACAACCGGGTCCGATCCGACCCTTTCAAATGCCCGTCCCGTGTTCATGAGCACCTCTTTGATCACGGCCGGGTCAGTTATAAGCAACCTGGGGTTGGGTCCAAACCAGTACAAGAATGGCACGCCGTGTTTTACGGACCAACTGTGATAAAGAGGAAATACACGCGGAAGAATCTTGTGGTCTAACAGTGTCATCGGCTTGGACAAAGCCTCCGCTGTCATGCGGCGGACCTCCGCCGTGTTGCCGAGCATGGGGCGGTAACCAGGGCCCTTTACGCCTTGATTACTGAAGTGGGATTGGATTCTACGAGGAACCCATATGATGTGGTACGCAAGATTTATAGTAATAACAATAGTTGTTAGGATCACAAGAACCGGAAGAACCATGGTTAAGACTCAGTATGTGATTGTTCAATATCTGAATTTAACGTTTCTGAATTCTGATAAAGAAGATGGGTTTCTCATTTACGTACAATTATAACCTTGGACCATCATTTAAGAATGAATTTACGTTGTTTTCCAAGTTGGTCTTGCTTCTCACGGGACTCCAATCAGAATGGTTGGATTTTACGTAACAGGGCATATTTGGGTACAGGTCATCCTGTTACGTTGCTTCCATGTTATTAGTTTATTGTCAATGATTGTCCTTGAATCGCATTGTATTTAGGCATCTCCAACCCAACCTCCATTTTGGAGGAGGAAAAGCACTCCCCTGTTATTATTCTCCCTTTTTTTTTTTGTCTTTTCTTTTAATTTTTTCTCGTCTTTTTTCTTTCCGTTTTCATTAAATCATTTTTAAATTTTTTATTCTTTATTTTTGTTATTTAAACAAAATTTCAATATTTTCATCGTATATTTATTTAAGTAATTATAACTTTATAATAATTTTAAAGTTTAGTCTCACGTTTATAAAATTTTTCATTATATATTTATAATTTTATAATTATTTACTTATGAATAAATATTTTAAATAAATTTTTTTAAAAATCTAAATTAAAACACACATACATGAATATTAATAATAAGGAAGTAGAATTAAATAAACAAAATACAAGCAAAATATAATTAATTATATAGTCATTTATTATAATTAAATAATATAAAATAGTATAATATATCTCATATATCATTTCATTTAGTATTATTAAATAATAAATTATAGTTTAATTGAAAATTTATTATTTATTATTTATTAACATAAAAATCTAACAACAATAATATTGTGAATAAAAATATACGCGAAAAAGAAAAGTTGGGTTAATTTTATAAAGTAATTTTAATAATCATTAATGAAAGGTAAAAAAAATATACTGATAATATTCCTTTTTAGTGTAAATAATAGAGTTGTGGATTGAAGTGAAAAGTACTGCAACATCTTTAAAATAGAGAAAACTCTACTCTATTTTGTAGGAATGAGTTAGAGATGGCCTAACTACACCAAATAAAATTGAAAAGTGAGTTATACTAATAATAATGTATGGAGAAAACTAAACCTATTTTCTAATTTATCAATTATAATGTCAACATTAAATCCATAGCTTACTCGTATGATGTTAATTATTACCGTAAATAACACTATAATATTCCATAACTTGCAAAAAGTCTTAAGATATAGGGAAGATGCAGACTTCGACATTAAGGAAAAGAAAAATTACCGAATAAATCACTAAAGTATTGTTTGGATTCACTCCTATTTTTCTGTTATAATTTTTAGTTTTTAATTTTTTATAAACTTTCTTTTAAATAAACAAATTTATTTGGTTGTTAACGTCAACATAATTATATTTTTATTACTGTAATAATGACATATTAGATAAAACTTAAAGATAAATTATTTTTAATTAAATGAATTTACTTTTAGTCTCTTTTATAATATTTATTAACAAATTATTAATGAAAATATTTTATTTTATTAAAATAAATAATTTAAAAATATTTAAAAATATATTTTAATTATTAAATCAAATTTTAATTGAAATTTATATATTTTGAAGATATTTTATATTTAATTATATTTACTAATAACTATTTAATTTAACTTAATTACAAAAATTAAATAAAATCATTAAGTGAAATTAAATTATTCACAATTTTTATTCATAATTAATTTTAATCAATAAAATAAAATAAAATATAAAATAAAATAAAATAATTAATTCTTTATATTAAAATTAATATATTAAACAAGTAAACCATATTTGAAAAAAAGAGAAACAGAAAACAAAAAATACTATTTATGATTTTCGTAATTTTTAAAAACTGAAAAAAACCTAAGCCAAAATTAGAAACTAAAAATTTTCTTGAATTTGAAAATTAAAAAAATAAAGTAAAAATGTAAACAAACACATCCTAACTATTGTTGCCCTTCAAACTTGATTTAGCCAACAAAGTGAAAGCTCAACTAGTACTATAAATAAGCATATGTGGACTAATTCTTAAAATTTTTACAAAAATTTATGTGAATTTTTTAATATTTTATAATTTATAAGCTAATTTTTAATGTTAAAATAGCTCTTATTTATCTAGAATTTAATAATAAAATTTAAAATTTTATAATAAACTCTTATTTCCATTGTACATTAAATTTGATATTATTTATTTAAAATATTATATTATAAATTTATATGTAATCATGGAAATTTTAGAGAGTTATTTAACTATTTTGTGAGAATTTCCAAAAGTCGATTAATACCTTTTTAAACTCTCGTCTCTATCATCATAAATCTTGAGACCAATGCTTGTCTGCAAGTTTGAAAAGAATATTTTCCTTCTGTTACATGTGCAATGGCTGAAAGGATCTAAACCTAAATTACGTGTGTTTCAGGAAATATTCTACGTATGAATGGCGTGAACGATACAACGACGTGAACAGTTAGTTATCGTTTAAAGTCAACTTCACAGCATTTTTTTATTTTTTTACAAACATTTCAAAATTCGAGGTAAAAATTTTAAAATTAAATTAAAATTGAAATTTAACAAAATATATATCGTGTTCTTAATCGATTTAAACTATATCGGATATTATGAAATCTAAATCCGAATTAATTCAATGTGAAACTTAAAAAAGTTATTTTAACAGGGTTTGATAACATTGTGGGGAAACAGGAGTTGATGAGGGGTGAATTCCACTACGAGCCTGATGTCATATTGCATGGTGAATACTCGTTCGTACCTTCATTTTGACCAATTTGAGGGGAAAGATGGCATGACACGAAAATGCTCAACTTGCAGAAGTGATGGAGGTGAACTAAATTCTTTTGCAACTCAAACTTGTGATTATTCCTTTTGAGAATTCTCTAGAGTTGGCATATGGTCCTCGAGTCGAGTGGGGTGACGGAAGTACCTATTCTTGCTTCTTTTTTTTAATAATGACGAACGAAGGTCGAAGAAACACAAAGAAACACGAATTTGATCTCCACTTAAAAGAGGACTAATGTTAAGAGAACACACATCCCATCATTATATTGATAGCTTAGTAATCTTATATTAAAAAAAAGACGTAAAAATGAAGTAAGTTATATACAAAAATACGACTTATAACTTATCCCTTTAAAATTTTGAGTTGAGATATGACGTTTTAATTATATATAAATATTTGAATCTTTTTCAGTATCTCCCTTGAGAATGAACCTTTTGTTGGAAAGAGGCGGTCACGACAACACGACAATAAACCTTCTCCACTTGAATGAATCTACAATGAGTAACAATGAACACAAATTATATCAATTAAAACATATATAGGCTGCCCAAAACAATCATTAAAAAACATTCACTACATGAACACAAGAATTTCTTTAATGTGGCAAAAATTCCTTCGGTGTGAAGGATAAAAATCACGAGACCTCCTGCCGGTCTAAGCAAATGAAAATCACTATCACAAATAATGTCTTACAAAGTTCTAGCCACCACAACAACCAGAAATCAAAGGCTCAACATCATACAACCATAATAAGTAGAGAACAACACTAAGAGAGAATCACAACAAAAGCCCTCTGTGTTAATAATTTTTGGAAAGGTTCTCACGATTAAAATCCAATTTCTACTGTTCAAAATAACTAATAGGAAGTCAAGAACAAGCTCACCGAAAATCAGCTCGATTGAGGAAAGGATGATGGCCCAACCGTCGAAATGGTGAAGCTCGACAGTGCTAGAAACATCCAAAAAACAACACGATTTTGACAACAAATCCTCAACTTTTAGATCGTCAAAACAGACTCCCACCGTTCATAATCAAGAACAAAGAGTCTTTTATCTCTCCACCAAATATCAGCCCAAACGAAGCAAAATTCACCGTCGGATCGTTGCCGGAAGACAGGTAGCTCAAATATGGAATTTTCTTCTCCTTCACTTCTATCTCTCTCTCTATTTCTAGTCTTTAAAAATGGCAGCCTCACACACACAACCTTACTGCTGAAAATGGGGTTTATATATCCCAATTGAAAAGACAAAAATACCCCTTGGTTGAAAATACATGAATACCCTTGGGTTTGAAGTGAAATTACTTAACAATGAGTTTTACCACAAAGGAGGGAATACCCAAATCCAACAATTCTCCCCCTTCCCGACTATGTGGAAGAGGATGTCAAACCGGCACTCAAATGACATACTTTAAATTTCATTCTTGGTAGAGCTTTGGTGCACATATCAGTACCATTATCATTTGTATGTATCTTTTCAAGCTCAACAGACTTATAACCTAAAACATCACGGATTCAATAATACTTCACATTAATATGTTTTGATCTACCGTGAAAAGTAGGATTCTTACCAAGATCAATAACACTCTGACTATTACAAAACAACACATATCTCTTATGAGTGAACTCAAGCTCGTTCATGAACTTTTTCATCCACAACAACTCCTTACAAGCTTCGATGGTTGCACTGAATTCAACCTCCGTGGTAAACAAAACAATGCATTATTACAACCTGGATTGCCATGCCACAACTCCCCCTACAAAGGTAATCAAATAACCAGAAGTAGACTTTCTTGAATCAATATCCCCAGCCATATCAGAATCTGTATAACCACAAAACATAGGCTCATCAATCCCATAGCACAACTTCAAACTAGAAGTGCCACGAAGATATCTCAAAATCCATGTGACTGCATTCCAATGCTCTTTTCCTATATTAGAAAGAAATCTACTAACTGTGTCAACTGCATGAGCTATATCTGGTCTTGTACAAACCATAACATACATCAAACATCCTACTGCAGATGCACAAGGAACCTTTTGCATGTATTTTTTATCTTGCTCATTAGAAGGAGATTGCCTCACACTCAATCTAAGGGATGAGGAAAGAGGTGTACTTACAGCTTTTGCCTTAGCCATATTGAACCGTTGTAGTACCTTCTCAACATACCTCTCATGAGATAGCCATAACTTCTTACATTTCTTGTCACGAATAACTCTTATGCCAAGAATCTGCTTTGCTGGCCCAAATCTTTCATAGCAAAGGACTTGCTCATCTCATTCTTCAAATTCTTAATTCTTGAAGAGTTAGGACCTACAATAAACATCTCATCAACATACAGCAACAAAATGATGAAGTCATTGTCAGAAAATTTTGCACAAAAACAAAATGATCAAAAGTAGTCTTCCTGTAGCCTTGTTGAACCATAAAAGACTCAAACTTCTTGTATCATTGTCTCGGTGCTTGTTTTAAACCATACAAGCTCTTCTTCAGTTTGCAAACATGGTCTTCTTTTCCCTTCATCACAAAACCTTCTTACTGTTCCATGTAAATCTCCTCCTCTAAGTCACTATGGAGGAAAGCAGTCTTCACATCCATCTACTCAATCTTTAAATTAAGAGTAGCAGCCAAGCCCATTATAACTCGAATGGAAGACATCTTGACTACTGGTGAAAAAATCTCCTCAAAATCAATTCCTTTTTTTTTACTGAAACCCTTGACAACTAATCTGACTTTAATTAAACCACGGAGATGATGAATTGTCTTCTTGCTTCACCCTATAGATCCACCTATTCTTCAAGGCTTTTCTGTCCCAGGGAAGCTTCACCAGTTCAAACGTCTTATTATCATACAAGGATTGCATTTCATCATTCATAGCTGCAACCCATTTAGCCTTCTCCTCGCTTTCAATTGCTTCTTGGTAGCATTCAGGTTCTTTTGTATCTGTCATCAACACATACTCACTAGGTGAGTACCTAGTAGATGGCATACAGTCTCTGGTAGACCTCTTGACTGTAACTTCTTCCTGCTCACCAAGTACCTCATGATGATCATCAATAACATCATCTATAGAAACATTAACATCACCTGCATCTTGAGTATCATCTCAGATCAACCTGATTCTCATCATCAACTACATCAGGTGTATGAGCTGAAGGAGTTTGATCTAAATCAATCAAACTTTTATTCTGAGGCTTTGTCTTCTCCACTTTGCCAATATCTTCAATAGTATGATCTTTTACAAAGATCACATCATGGCTTCTGACAAGTTTTTTCTCAACAGGATCATAAAACCGGTAGCCAAACTCATCTTGACCATAGCCAATGAAAATACATTGTCTTGTCTTGGAATCTAACTTGGACCTTTCATCTTTAGGGACATGGACCGCAAATGGTCATAGGAAGGCTTCCTACCATATCAAAATCTATCGGGAATATAATTTTGCAAAACAATGGTAGGAGTCAAATTGTAATATCCCGTTACCCATGTTATGGTTAGAATAGTAATTTATGAGAAATTTTTGTGAAATTAGGAAAATGCACATCAGGCATCAGTAAATTTTGACATGCACATTTTTGCACATTCATATGATTGTATATACATTCATTGACATTTTCTGGGTATAATTGAGTTGTTAAATGTGATTAAAATGTGATTTGACTATTTTGGAATATTTAGGATATTTTGGCATTTTGGTGAATTTTGGAAAAAGAGTGATTTATGGACTTATGAAAGAGTGACATGTGGCACTAATGTATAAGTGACAAATGGCTTTTTGTGTGATGACAAGTGTAAAGCATGCAAGCCTACACGCAGTGTGTGGTTACGTGTGGTTTATGCTGGGATTAGGAAAAGATCAATATAGATTATGTTCTTCACTGTTTTCACCACCGAATAGCTATTGAATGTGCCTTTGTGTTGTTGAGTTACTCTTTGGAATTTACAACTGAACCTAGTAAGTAGTTTTGTTGATGTTTAGTTTCTAGTGTAAATATGTACATGCATGCATGGGTTTGGAAATTAATGTGTATATATATATGTTATGTCCTGTTTGAGAGAGAAAAACTGAATATGGATATTTTGTTTCTGCAACGTTGTTTGAGAAGTCAAATGATGTAAGATATTGTGGAGTTGAGTTGGAGTTAAATGAACCATTGAGGTTGTGCTAAAAAAATGTTATGTTATCTTTTAGGAAGCTCATGTATATAATTAATAATCACTATTAATGCATGAAAATGTCCGTATTAACAGAGGTAAGTTGATTGAGTTTGGAATTAAGGGAATGAGCTTAAGTAATGTGTTGTTTGGGGAACTATGATGCTAATGTAAAGTTTAACTTGAAATGAGTTTTTGCTGATAATGAATAAGTTAGAAAAATTGAAAAGTGCTGGAAACTGAGTTTACCCGAAATGTACTATGTTTTTGGTGTTAGTATAATTGCGTCTTTTATGTATGACGTTAGGTGTTTAAGTGTGAATTCTGGATTTTTTTTTGACTTGTGTATGTTGATGAGCTAAAGATAAGTTAGAATGGGTTTAAGTGATCTTTTGAATTAATTGGTGTAGTCATTAACGTAGAAAAAACATTTTACAGAAATGAGAAATGGAAAATGTGGAGTTTGGGTTTTTGGATATTTAATGTCTATAGTTGTTTTTTTTACATTGCTTTCAAGTTATAATGAGTGTAAGAAGTGTTTAAATTGGGAATAACAAAGAGAGAAGGAGTATGAAAAATTCTGGAAAATTTATGTTTGAAAAAAAAATGACAGTAGAGAGAGAATGAAAATGTGACATTTTGGATTTATAAGTTTTAAAGTGTAAAGTTGATTCTGATATATTTGGAGATTGTATTTGGAAATAGAAATGCTGAATAGATGAGTTTTGAAGTGAAGGAGTTTGGAAATGAAAAAAAAATTGGGTTGGTGAAGAAGATGAAGATTTGCGTGCTAGAGAGAGAAAAGGTGTTGGTTTATATGTGTGGGTTAGGAACTAGAGTATTCCTAAGTCTTTTGGCTATAACTTTTTCATCCGAACTCTAAATAACTTGAAACTTAGATCAATGGATTCCTAAGACATTTTTATTTTTCTCCATAAAAATTTAAAGCTTTCTGAGTTAAATTGAAAGGGGTTGATAGGATGAAAGTGTGGAAGTCTGTTGGTATGTTATGAACGGGAAATTTTTCTTGAACATGCTTCTATATTCTGATTATAACTTGATATGTAGATTTCCAAATGAGTTGATTCTTAGTTCAGATTAAACTAGAGACATAAGTCTACAACTTTCTTATAGAAGTCTAATTTAATTCTATCTTTAAGACTTTCAAAATTGGCATGAAATTGAGTTTTAGCTTAGGCTGTAGCATTACCAGGGACAGAAATCATGTCCTATGGTTATTAAATAAACTGTATTGATGTGGGCCGAATTAGACTTAGTTGTCTTCACCAAAGTTGTATCTTATTCTCTTAGCTTTAAATTGGTATAAAGTTTGTAATTTTTGGATATCTGATCTGAAAGATATGAGTTATATAATTCGAGGGTATGATCATGTACTAGCCAAATGTTTGAATATACATAGTCAGTGGTATTATGAGCATAAATCATAGAATATTGAATCAAATTAGATGATCTTAGATTCATTAGAAACTTAAGACATGGTTGAACAATTTTCTAGAAGGAATTATTGCCTAATTTTGTCATATACCCTATCAGATTAATTATGCAAAGTTGACCCGAAATCATGTGGGTAGAAAATCTGAAGTGGTCAATTAAGTTATGTAATAGATTTCACATTGTTTTATTATGGTCCAAATTATAAATACAAATGATATTAATGAGAGCTTCGATATCTGATTGTTTTGATGATTAGGATCAATAAGATATCCCGAAATTGTCATTGAACATGCATTGTGTATACTTTCTATACATTGATGTGTATAAAAGAACACTTGTACATTTGTGCAAAAATGTGATATTTGTGAATGTAATGTGTATGTTATAGAGGAGCACATCGGACGCCAGTCGGATATTGCCGGACCATCCAGACAATAGCTTCTTGGAGCGTACTGTGAGTTAACCTAGATGAATTTCATAGGATTGATTTAGTTTGATTTGCTAAGTTTCAAATTATTAAACTGTTGCGATTGTTTCTGAATTCCGGACTTAAAGTCCGAGGAGTATATATTTGGGACTGTATTGGAAGTGTTCTGATTTGTTTTATGATTTTGATTATATTATGCTATGTGAATTCTCAACAAAAATTGAATGCCGGACTAGGTCTGATGACTGTGAAAACTTTGTCTGAGCATTTGTATAAAATTGTGATATATGACATATTTAGTATTTGATGAATTTCATAAAATGCATGATCAGATAAAGGCGTTGTGACTTGAGTAGCCAGTTTGAGGTGCTTCCACGTAGAGCTTTGCTCTGTGATATATGTTTCTACACGTAGAGCTATACTCCGTGATTATGTTCTGACTGAGCCTTATGGGCCAATATTTGTATAAGTATGTGATAGGCACTCGGTCGCAATAATAAGAACGAATATGAGTCTCATTCATATAGCATTCATATAAGATTGAAATTCTTTGAATGATTTGCAAAGTTGTAATGAGTGACCATATGATATGCCATGTTCTGTGAGTATCTGAATAATAATTACATGTTTTCAATGAATATCCGTGATATAGGTGATGTGTGTTTATAATCCGGTGAAATCATCAATGATGGTTCACTCGTTGAGTTCGCAAAAACTCATCAAAAAAAATTTGCAATATAGTTTTTCAGGTACGAGACAGGAGATCTAGTTCCATAGTCAGGACTTAAGAAATCTTTTAAATAGAAAATGACTCAGAGGTCTGTTAGCTGACACCAAAAATGTTGTAGCATTTATTTTGTAGTTTTGTTAGAACCTATAAGACATTTTTGTACATATGTGTATGATGGAAATAGTGTAGGATTTGTGAATGAATGCAGTCAATGGGTTTTAAAATTTAGTGACCTCTGATTATGTTTGATGATGCCATGTGGAAGCTGAATTTGTTTTTGCTCTAACATGCCATTATCATAGGATATGTACTTGAATATCCTTGAATGTTTGGGTATATACCTTGTGGTTGTGAGATGTTGCACATTAACAGTTGAAAATATTATATTATAAACTTAATAAACTTATTTTTTTAAAAATCATATTAAAAACAAATATAATAATTTATTAAAGAAGTAAAAATAATATTTGAAATAAATTCATTTTACTTAGATAATAATTTTTTTTATTTACATTATAATTAATTGTTATTATAACATTATAAAATTAAAATTAAATTTTCTTGCTCGTGGGGAATAATTATGACAATATTATCATTGCTATATATTATTAATAAATATATATAATTTAAGAATTTTAAAAAATACAACTACAATTTTTTTAAATTTTCTTAAAATAAATATATAAAAAATTAAAAAATATATTAAATGATCGGGCCGGTTGGATGGCTCAGACCGATGACACCCCTATATCTGGAGAATTCCAGATACCTTTATTCGATGAATTGGAATATAGGGGTATTTAAGTGATTTGATAGTATGTTCTGGAGATTTATAAAAAGCAGTAGTATCATAAAAAGCAGTACTCAGATACTACAACTCTGCTCAAAGTTCGATAGGTGTCAATCTTACATGCGACTGTGTTAGATATTAAGAGATTAGGAAGAATATATAAAGCGTTTCTCTGTATGGAACTAAAAGGAGAAGAAAAGAACACGCAGGTTCATTTTACATAACTTTGCTTCTCCTTCTCCGTGATTCCATTTTCTCTTCTATCCTTTTCCTTAAGAATGAGATGGTTCTGGAAATGCTTTCTATAAATTAATAATACAATTTATATTTAATTATCCACTATATCAAGCAAAACATATTATAAAAATTAACACTGAACCATTTAAGGACTAAATTTGAAAATAACAAAATCAGCTCCTCTCCCTTCCTCCACGCTTAATCCCTAATTCTCCATATTCACTTACTTTCTTATCCTCCTCTGCTCAGTGTTGAAGCTGTCACCACCTCACCGTCGTCAGTCCTCCATCTTCGTCTGGTCGGAGTCGAAACTGTAACCTCTACGAAGCCGCCAGTCACCTTCGGTCCTCCTCCATTCGTTTCTGTTAATTTGCCGCCGTCACTCCTCCATCGTTGGAAAACACTCTGGTATACTATCATCTTCTAGATGGAAAGAAGCGATAACAGTAACGATAATAGCAATGGTGACAAGAGAGAGGAAGAACAATTTGAGGACGTGAGGTCAGTGGTAGAAGCTATTGCCGTTGATGCTGATATTGACGTTCCTCTTTATCAAGTTGAAAGTCTCTGCATGCGCTGCCAACTCAATGTAACCTTCTCTTTTATTGGATTGGATTGGATTGAATTGATTTAATTGGTTTTATTTCTGGGAGAATTAATTCTACCAGTAATTTGTGGCAGGGTGTGACAAGGTTTCTGTTGACTTCAATTCCACACTTCCGAAAGGTACTGGTACCTTGCTTGCTTGCCTGCTTCTATTCTATATATCTTTTTATCTTGGCCTAATCCACACGTTGATGTTAGAGTTTTGGAAACATGAGCTTGATTATTCATTTTTATTCAAAGAATGCTGGTATTCTTGCAGATCTTATTATCTGCTTTTGAATGTCCCCATTGTGATGAGAGGTATGACTGCCAATTTTTCTCACTTTTTGAAATTACTTGCCCTGCCCAATCTTAAGTATCTTTGATATTCGTCTTAGAAACAATGAAGTTCAGTTTGCTGGTGAAATCCAACCACGGGGCTGTTGCTATCATTGCCGTATTCCATCTGGTGATCCGAAGGTACACTTTCGTGACTGATACTTTCCTTCTTTTTTTTTTCCTTTGATTTTGCTCACTCTCTTTCTTTCCTCCTCCATATGCTTCTATCCTGCTGATCAAGATTTTTTTTTTTAACGGACTTTGTAAGAGGCTTTAGTGGTGCCATTAACAAATATGTGGTTTTGTTAATGCAGATGCTTAATCGGCAAGTGTTAAAATCTGAATCTGCCACTATAAAGGTATAATTATGATGTCCTATTTCACGTAGATGCATTTAAGTTTAAGCTGTTTATATTGCATTTCTGTTACTCATTCCTCTCCTATAACTGTGTTGGTAAGTTGGTAATTTGATTGGGATAAGTATATTTGAGTCCTCATATAAGGCTTGCTGTTACTCACAATGTATATGCTCACTGGGCTAAAGTTCCAATTCCTTATTGCATGGCATTGTTTTTCGGACTTCATCTGAGGTCAAAGTTTCTTATGGTTCTAGTTGTTATTCATTTTAAAATGTGTTTCTTGTGTACTTCCAAAACATGCAAGCAGTTTGTAAAGCTCTGTTGCAATTAGCTTGAGCTTCATCAGGATGTTATGACACTCATACATGTCATTTTTTCCTTTGTTTAATTTCTATCATTTTCGTGTAGATTTGTTTATATGTACAACATTCGATAGGCTTGGTTTGGATGAAGTTGTTGGTTGGTTGAGTTTGAAGTTGAGCTTAGAACTGTAAATAAAGATAAGATAATTACTGGTAATGAAGCAACAAGTGTTAAAATTGTTATTTCTTTACTTTGTCATGTAAAAACCGCTAATTCATTATTGTCTTTCTAATTTTCTTTGCAATGTCAAATATCTCCATATTCTTTGTGCGTTATTGTAGTTTGGGTGTAATTATCTCTCTGTCTCCTTATGCATTCAGATCCCAGAATTGGATTTTGAGATTCCACCAGAGGCACAGCGTGGGAGCTTATCAACTGTACAGTCTTTTCTTTTTTCCCCTATTATAGTTTGTTGTTCTTATGTTTCCAAAGTTTGGCTAGTGATTAGAAATGTCACTGCTTTCTGCCTGTCTTTCCTTTGGCCAAATGATACCGTTTCTATAGAAATATTTTAATTGAATCCATCATCAATTTCTTCGTGGTAACGAATCAATATTATGATCCCCTGTATAGTGGTTTTTAGTTTTGTAGTTTTAAGGAATAAAATTATTTTTTGCTTATCATCAACAGTTTACAGAGCTGTAGTATAAATACAATGTAGGAATCACCTAAAGAAGGAAATTACTAACTAGGAAACTATAAACTAGGAAACTAAATAAACTAATTTACAGCTGTATCTACTCACTAATTACAAAATATTTCCTTTCCTTTTACATGTAAACCGACACTCCCCCTCAAGTTGGGGCATATATGTTTATAAGTCCCAACTTGTTGATGATTCCATCAAAGCTTGGCTTGAACAATCCTTTTGTAAGGATATCAGCTACTTGCTGTGTGGTTGGAACATACGGCATGCAAATCACTCCTTTTTCTAGCTTTTCTTTGATGAAGTGACGGTCAATTTCCACATGTTTAGTCCTATCATGTTGCACAGGATTGTTAGCAGTGCTAATGGCAGCCTTGTTTTTGCAGTATAGTTTCATAGGACCATCCAATGGTAGCTGTAGCTCCTCTAGTACTCATTTGAGCCAAATTACCTCACAAATTCCATTGGCCATAGCACGGAACTTTGCTTTAGCACTGCTACGAGCCACTACATTTTGTTTTTTACTCCGCCAAGTCACTAGATTTCCCTATACACATGAGCAGTGTCCACTAGTAGCTACACGGGATTGTTAGCAATGCTAATGGCAGCCTTATTATCGCAGTATAGCTTCATAGGACCATCCAATGATAGCTGTAGTTCCTCTAGTACTAGTTTGAGCCAAATTGCCTGACAAATTCCATTGACCATAGCACGGAACTTTGCTTCAGCACTGCTACGAGCCACTACATTTTGTTTTTCACTCCACCAAGTCACTAGATTTTCCTATTCACATGAGCAGTGTCTAGATCTTCTGTCAATGACCGAACCTGCCCAATCTGCATCGATAAACACTTCAACAGTTCTTTGAGCCTTCTCAAAAAATAATCCCCTTCCTGGAGATCCCTTGAGGTATCTTAGAATGCGGTAAGTTGCTTCCAAATGAACCTTCTTGGGTGAGTGCATAAATCGGCTGATCAAATTGACAGCGAAAGCAATATCTAGTCTCATATGAGACAAATAAATTAACTTCCCAACTAATCTTTGATATCTCCTAACATCAACTGGCTCACCTCCAACGTCACTAAGTTTTTCATTGGGGTCTACAGGCGTGGCAGCTGGCTTACAACCTGTCGTACCTGTATCAGAAAGCATATCTAGTACATATTTATGTTGGCTTAACACGATCCCCTTCTTTGATCTTGCAACTTCCATTTCCAAGAAATACTTCAGTGGTCCCAAGTCTTTGATCTCAAATGTTCTTGCCAGTCTAGCCTTCAAGTTGTCTATTTCTTCATGATCATCACCTGTGACGATGATGTCCACATATACCAGCAAAACAGTGATCATCCCAGTTTCCTTCCTTTTAAGAATAAGGTGTGATCAATCTGACCTTGAGAATATCCTTGTTGTTTCACTGAACTCGTAAATCTTTCAAACCAAGCTCGAGGTGATTGCTTCAAACCATATAGTGCCTTTCTTAACAGACACACCTAGGATCCAAACTCAGCCTCAAAGTCGGAAGGAAGTTCCATAAACACTTCTTCAAGTTTTCCATTCAGGAAAGAATTCTT
>JAOTAY010000002.1:1651395-1673084 GCA_025629805.1 Erythroxylum baracoense | reverse complement strand
TAAAAATATACGCGAAAAAGAAAAGTTGGGTTAATTTTATAAAGTAATTTTAATAATCATTAATGAAAGGTAAAAAAGAATATGCTGAAAATATTTCTTTTTAGTGTGAAAAATAGAGTTGTGAATTGAAGTGAAAAACACTGTAGCATCTCTAAAATAGAGGAAACTTTACTCTATTTTAAATGAATGAGTTGGAGATGGCCTTAGGGATGATTAGATAGGTTCGGTTGGATTCAAATTAAGATTGAATTGACATGATCTTAAATTAAGTAATTTTTTATATATTAATTAAAATAATATTATTTTAGTTAATCATATGAAAATGACATGTTTCTATTTTATCTCAAACAAAATTTAAATTATTCAAAGTTGACTGGATTCGATCCATAGAGTTAATTGAGTTCGACCTTTAGGCAATCTTAAAATTAACAAAGTTGACCTGATTCAACTCGATTTGAAATCAACGAGCTAAGGTTGATTTGAAAAAAAATGATTCTATTAACTAAATATAACCTTAATTAGAAGTTAATTTTTCACGTTAAAATTTAAATATCATGAACAAAAATAATTCTATTAACTAAATTAGTAAAAATACTAACAAAACCAACGATTTGAACGGAATTCTTAATATTATAAAAGTTAGTCATTTAATTGAAAATTTTAAAAGTTTAAAGACTAAATTGAAAATTTTTAAATTTTTATATGTTATTTTAATCGTTAAATAATTTATTCCAAATGCCTAGCTTATAAATTATTATAAACACTTTACCAAATTCATTTCTGGTTATTAAAAAAAGGAATAATAGATTTAAATTTTTCAATCTTTTGAATTTTTTAATTCAGCGTTTAAATTTTAAAAATTTTTAATTAAGTGACCAATCTTTTCTAACCTTAATAATTCAGTTCAAAATATTAATTATGTTAATATTTTGTTGATTTGGCCTTAAACTCTAAACTCTAAACCCTAAAATCATAAACCCTAAACCCTAAATCATAAATCACATCTTTTTTGTCTATAATATGTATGCGTAACGTGAAAAATTAATTACCGACTAATCATTTATATGAACTAAAATACCCATCCTATAACCTCTTCCACACATGAAGTTAAGCGTTTTAATTTGTGTTGATGATTAGTTGATAATTATATTTATATGTGAATGTTTATATGTTAGAGACAAAAAAAGATTCCGTTAGCTAAATCAATAAAATATTAATAAAACTAATCTTTTGAACTGAGTAATTAAAATTATAAAATACTAATTACTTAATTGAAAATTTTAAAATTTTAGAAATTGCATAAAAAAATGTAATCCGAAGCTGTGGAATTCTGAGGGTAGGAACTAAGATGAACCACTGATGGGAGATGAAAAGTAATACAACTTCAGAAAAATAAAAAGTGAAATCATGGCTTCACGGAGATGTGTTCAACTTAATCGATAACTTCCACATTTGATGCTTGAGCTGAAAGTGCAAGAGACGGTGAAGAAAGGATATCCATATTTTATATTTATAGCAACTAGGACTCGTTAAAAAGTGGACAGTGGAAATGGTAAATTTCACATTCAAGCACTATAAAACGTTTCAGGTTTCTGATCAACTGCAAATCCTGGAGAAGAGGATCTGGGCACCGTACTGAGGCTGTGCGGTAAGGAAGAGCATGGGAGCATGAACATAGGTGGGGGAGACCACAAAAGAGTAATGCCTGATGATCATGGCAAGCACAGTTTTAGCCTCAACAATGGCTAAATTTTGACCAACACAGATTCTGGGGCCTAACCCAAATGGCATATATGAAGCTAAGTGCTTTCGAGACTCGTTGAATCGCAACGGATTGAACTCGTAAGCATCGTCTCCCCATATATCAGTGTCATGGTGGATGGCAATTATAGGAATAAAGAACTGTGTACCAGCAGGAAGATCAAGTTTTCCAAGCTTAACTTTAACAGATGTTTCTCTAGTTGAACCTGCAGCTGGAGAATAGAGTCGTAGTGTTTCATTGATTATTAAGCTCACCTGCAATTGCATTCCAGGAATATCAGAACCTGAGGTGAAATGGAACATGTTACAGATTCAGGAAAAGGGTAAGAATTTACGAGTTTAAGGTCATGTAAATCCTCTGCAGCTGGAAGCTCTTTTGTCCCCAAAACACGGTACACTTCTTCTCGTGCTTTGTCTTGCCATTCCTGATGTGAAGCCAAGAGGAGGAGTGCCCAAGTTAAGAGATTTGCAGTAGTTTCTTTTCCTGCAAAGTAGAAGGTCTTGCATTCATCTATAATCTCCTCTATTCCTAATGTCTCTTCTTCACCATTCTGACTCTTATGTGTGGACATTAACGAACTCAGTAAATTCCCTGAATTTCCCCTTCCTTTCTTGTTCGTTTTGATCAGGGTCCTCACTGATTCACGAGTTTCCCTCTCCAGCCTCCACCTTTCTCTGTTCTTCTTAGTAGGTAAAAACCTGTCACATGACACCATCAGAGCACAGAACAGTCAGGTTCGGACTCATCTGAAAAACAATCATCGGAAGACCACAAAGGAAACAAGTTAAGTTCTACTGAACAGGAAAAGATTTTAGTACCTAAATCCTGGAATATATACAGTTCTCAAAGCCAGAGATACAAGGTGCATTTGCTGTTCCTGCAATGCAAATATGCGCTTGCCTTCTTCATAACTACTTCCAAAAGCCGTTCTAGATATAACTTCAGCTGAGAGGCCATGAAGCTCCTTACTCACTTCTATCTCGAACTCGTCTCTCCCTCCTCTCATATCCTCCCATTTCTTTAGCATATTATCCGTACTTGCTGCAATATCAGGCACCCAAGTCTTCAAGAAAAAAGGAAATTTCTGAGCATCAGTTCCAACATTTCGATCCTGCCTATATGATTTCAGGTTACTTATGGAAGAAACAGAGTTGTGCTTAAAGCTCACCTTAACTCGCTCCATGTTGAATGCTTGGTTACAGATCCTCCTATGGACAGCCCATTTCTCACCTGTGAGACCAACAAGCCCCTGCCCAAAAAGTTCCTTTGCCTGAGGATTATGCTGAACTCTGTCGATCGTACCGGGTGTACTCATGAGAACTTCCTTTAACATGTCCGGGTCATGTATGGCCAACCTGGGTTTGGACCCGAACCACGAGAGATACGTCTTCCCGTAAATGCCTGACCACTCAGAGTAAAACGGAATCACCCTCTGAACAGTGTTCTCGTGGTTAAAAGACGTTGACTTGCCTTGAGCTTCAGCGTAGAGCCGCCGGATCTCTCCGGTGTTGCCCCATATCGGACGGTAACTAGGTCCTCCTATGCCTTGTTTCGCGAATAGTCGTTGAATTCTCAAGGGCACCCATATGTTTGTATATGTAAACTTAAGGACGAAAATAAGAAGCCAAAGGGTTACTGCTTGAACAAGAAGAAGAAGAAGAGGAGGAAGAAAATCCATAGCTTGTTTGAGAGATGCAGAGAAAGAGGAAGAAGATTAAAAGAGCAAATGTTGACTTTTGTTAACTTTGTTAACTATATTGTATGGTTTAAGCCTTTAAGGTGGCATGTGACGTGAATTAGCATTGTATATCTTATTCTATTGTATCAAATTTCTTGGGCCAAAAGTTTTAATAGACCCAACTCTGATAAATTCGATCATATCCGATCCGATCCGATCCGATACCAAAACTCAAAAGCATTCAACCTAACAAATACATTGCAATTTGATTTTAGAAAACACCAATTATAACTCCTCTCTAAGAAGATAAAACAGCTATATAAACCAAAAGTATGCAAAAAGAAGTATAGTATATGCGTTAATGAAAGGTAACAAGATATGGTGTCTTGAATCTTAAAAGCTACAAGTTCTTTGACCTTAAGCAATATAAGCCAGCTACCTAAACTAAAGAGGTACAAAACCAGGCTTTTATACATCCCCTGACAAAAATACCTGGGACATGAGAAGAGTTAAAAGCTTTGAAATCGAGCTTGACTCATCAATGAGCCTTTTCTCTCTGGAACACCATCCCATGTCTCCTCCGAACTCCCACCACCTCCTCCTCCGTCGTAGGATGTCGCTGCAGCAGTGAGGACGCCGGCTGCTCCTACATTAAAGTTGCCACCGTATGAGTTCAGCAATGCAGGACTAGCACCCATACCAAGTCCTAGAAGATCAAGAGTGGCAGGTTGGTTCAATGCCACGTTCACAGCAGCATCAGAATGCAGTCCTAACCCAAGTCCAGCTTTCACTGCATTGCTGCTCTCTGGCTTCACGTCCCATTGATGCTTGTAGTTGTCTTGAAGTCTTAAGCTACGAAGAAATGATTGGTGAGATGTGGTGGCGCCCATTTGAGCTGCTTTCTGAAGCAATGCTGTGGCAGACATTGCGGGTTGTGGAGACGGCGCGTAGAGGTGGTGTTCTTGGTTTGGTGAGAAAAGAGAAGCGACATTGTTGGAGAGGTAAGGAGATGGTGATAGAGAGAGGGACGGTGGTGGTTCCATGACTCTAGGTGTTGGTATTGTTGTGGTTGAGCCGATCACACCACACAGTAGATTGGAGAACGACGGTGATGACGACGACGATGCTTGTTCTGAAACTATGGTTGTTGCTTCTGTGGTTGAGCTCGCAAAGATACTCGCGAACACTTTGCTTGTAGGGCTTGAAGAGCTTGTGCTCGTGGCTCTTGCAGTGAGGCATGTAGATGCTGGCGTCGGTGGTGAGAGTCCATTTGGATTTTCGGCCAATTCTGTGACAGAAATGAAGGAATGAACGACAAGAAACAGTGACATGATTCGAAAACCAAAAGCAGATGGTAAAAGGAATAACTTTTTGGATGAATAATGGAGGCTGCAAGGAAAGTTCACATCAAGTCGATAGCTTTACAAGTAAAAGTGAGAATCATTAATGGCGTCTTTTTCACTTAAACCTCATAAACCTCCATTGGTGCTTTTCGATCTTTGAGCTTACTTATTATGAACTGCAACTACTATAGTATAATCACAACAAAACTCCTTGAAGTAACTCCCTCTCATGCACGCACAAAAGCGCATACCATAAAAAGGAGAGGCATCATCTCATCTCTCAGAGAACCATAACCAATGAGAAGAACACAATTAATTAATCTTCCATCTAATCAAACACGACAAATCCTAGTTAGAAATGGTCAATCTGTACATTACACACGCGAAGGACAAAAGTAATAATAACCTGAGCTTTGAACTGATACACCAGGAGAAACCACAGTAGTGGATGGCGTAAGAGGCTGAGGAGGTGGTGAAGAAACTGCAGTACTCTTCGCATTGTGATTGATCCCTACTTTATCCAGAATCTCAACGTTTTGTGCTCTTGTACTCTCTTCAGCTAAAGCTTCACAAAATGCCCTATGCGTAACGAAACTATCCCTCCTGTATGTATGTATGTACACACCACCAAACACACAACCAAATCTTGAAACATCAGCTCCAAACCATTTGGATGTTTCGTGTCCTAGACCGAAAAAAAAGAAAAAGAGGAAAACGGAATTAAAAACCTGGAAAACAAAGTGCCGCAATCACATTTGTACTCCCTAGTCCCGCAAGTCTTCATGTGAGCTTTCCAATCAGATTGTACTGCATATTTCTTGGAGCATCTCTCGCACTTCCACTTCTTCTCGCCGTGTTTTCTGCAAAAATGTTTCTTGATTCCGGTAAGGTCGCCGAGAGCTCTAGCTGGGTTATGGTGCACGCAAGATGGCTCCGGACACAAGTAGACCCTTTTGCGTGGTTCCTTGGTTTCTCGCTGTTTAAGCTTCCACGGCAAATTGTGGCCTCGTCGGTGAAGCTGCAGATTCTGGTCTCGCTGAAAGCCTTTGCTACAGATCTCGCATACGAATCTGTTTGTGGCCAAAAGGGACTTCGGCGATAAAGCAATCACTTCAGCATCTGGATCTAAACCAAGAGAATCATAATAATAGATAAAACAGATTCTCAGTACGAATTTACCAAAAGTGAAGACTTTCATGACTTGGAATCGAATTATTACAGACCTGGCATTCCTGGGAGGTTTCGCTTTTTCTTAGGTGGTGCCACTGGAAGTGAAGTGACTTGATTTCCCAACGAAGGCACGCCCGTAGCTTCTCCAGAAGCTGTAGAAACTGTCATGTGAGAGGACTTATCAGCCTCCACCATGTTCTTTCCTTGAACAGACCTAAAAAAAAGTTAAAACACTGCTTTCTTCAACCGACTAGAGAAAAATGTAAACTTCGGCTACTTCGTCAATGAATTCTCGGAAGACATAGAACACCCGATCAACAAAAAGATGATCTTTTAGAAATTTGGACACGGCGATACTCTTTTGCTTCTAAGAAAACTTGGAATTCAACAGCACAGAGAAATCTCCTCTCTTAGAATAAAAATGCAAAAGCGATCCAACACAGTCCGGTGATCGGAGTTTCGTGGTCCCAAAAGGCGGCTATTTCGGATTCATACTCATCCGTCTAGAGGGAGAGAGAGAGTGCATATGATGAACAGAGACGAGACATCTCATTAGAGAGACAGAAAAGGCAGTACAGACAAGTGAGAACAGAGAGAGAGGGAGGGAGAGATTTGGAGAAAACAATTTAAAATGAGTTAAAAAGCGGCGCACGTTAACCGTAGTGAAGACTTAAAAGCACAGGAGCTTATAGGTGGGTGATGAAATTCCACCGTCCACGTGGCAAGATTAGATTGCTTGCTGAACATTTGTCGGAAGAAGTCGGACTAGACGGTGGTTGTCGTTTAGCGGTAAAAGCTACAGAGTTTTCTTTTCCTTGGTCATATTTTTTTCACATATTTTTTAGTGAAACTTTCTGAAGTGCTCCAGAGGCAAAAGGACAATTCGGCCCATTCCAAAGCTCGCCACCAATTATTTCTTTTCAATTCTACATATTTTTTAAAATATATAAATTTTATCATATACTCAGACTTAATTTGGGAGGGAGGCCACGGTTAATAATATGTTGAACTCAATATGCTAAAATGATAAATACTCAATAAGTACTTATGTGTTTGAGACTGCTATTTTAGTAACTGTTAAAACGCGAAAATAGGTGTTTGGCAAGTGCAGTTGCGATTGCTGAAAAGAAATAAAATGACTAAAAAGTTCATTAATTTAATAAACTATTAATTTTTGTATAAATAATAAAAATATATATTATTAGTCATAAATTTAAAATTATAAATAATAAAATATTAAATTTAAAATATGAAAATATAAATAAAATAAATTTAGTAAATAAAATATTTCATAAAAATGTATTATTAGTTATATAAATTTAAATTATAAAGAAAAAAATATTAGTTGAAGGTATAATGGAAAATAATAATTATCAGAAGGTTATTAATGGAAAATAAAATTTTTACCATGGAAGTACTTTCTTACCACAACTCTCTTTCTACTTATCGATTTTTGCACTGACACCATACTTTCCTCTAACCTCCAACCTCCAACCTCCGATTATTCGCCTACATATTCAAACATGTGACTGCGTTTGAAAACTGTGGTAGATAAGTACTTATCTCCACCACATCGCAAATCCAAACGCAACCTTAATAATATGTATAACAACAACACCATCCAATATGAAACTTACTAATATGCATAATTTAGTGATGTTTAATAGTACATAATCTTACCTTTAATTAATATAGAGACTATTTTTAAATGATCCACCTAAAAAGAACTTAATATTTTTTGAAATATTTATTAATAATATAATAATTTGTATAATTTATAATTTAAATAAATTATTTAGGAGACCCTAAGCGAGGATGGGGACATGTTTAAGTGTGAATGGAATAAGAACGTGTAACAAATGCTTTGAAGGACAAGAGAAGTAGGACTCTAACATTTGTTCTTATCTTACACGTACATTTAATGAAACAAACCGCCAATCCATGTAACACGATAAGGACGAGACTTAGGCATAGGAAAACGATGCTCCATACCATTTTCCTCCGAGATCTTGCACCAACCAGAAACGCCTCTTTATTGAGGGTAAAATTGTACCTCTATAAATTTTATATTCAACGAAATTTTTATTGTTACGTTGATGTTATCATTATTTTTGTCACCGCGGAGATGTTAATTGTCTTATATAAATGAGATAAAAATAATAAAAATGGGTTTTTAAAATTAGTGTTCATTTTTTAAAATTTAAAATTTTTTAATTAATATAATTAGCAAAATAATGTAAAAACTAATGTTTAAAGAAATTATATAAATCTTTGTGTCAATCAGCATAATTTTTAAATCTTTTTATAATAAATACGAGCACAGGGTGGTTGTTACTGTTTCCGTGTTACCTTATACTTAAGACCATCCATCAATCCATTAAATTAAATTAATGGATGGATGGATGGTCCTGTGCCACACGAAAGCGGAAATTAGGGTCGGTCTTGAAATTTTGTAGGTCCGGGGTAAAAAAGAAAATATAACCCCTCATTTTAATTAAAAAATGAATTTAAATTTTTTTAATAAACTATACTTTATATGTAAATTTAAAAAAAAAAAGTGGACCCTGAATAGGGGCTGACAAAAACAGAAGAATTGATCCCAATAAATACTCAGTGTTGATATCAATCTACAGGACAATTATATTTATATTTCTCAAGCAAAAGAAATATAAAATTAACAGACCTAATTCAGATACAAGAAAATATCATAATTTTAAAACTTCATATTTATATTATTTTATTAATTATATTGGATTGTTAAAATTTAAATACTTTGATTAAATAAAAATTTAATGTCAATAAAATTAAATAAAAAATCTGAAATTTTTTGTAATTTATTGTCCTTGTACGTAATATTTATTGTGAAGGGCAGTGGCAATTGTGTGGATACGGTATTCTTACGGGGGCAGTATAGTAAAAGACTAAAGTAGTAGTAGGTAAAGTATCGATTGTGTCTAATGTGAAGACAGTACTTTACGGTACTCTCTGTAGTTGACAAATGGGCTCTCTGAAGGTCCACACTGGGCAGAGATTCCATGTGTGGGTATCCATTGTATGTTGATGCTATCACCTGCAGTTTGTTCATCGCATCATTGATAGGCTCGCATTTTCAACGGTTAGGATTCGGGTCGTATTGTAGTCAAACATCTCCACTTCATTGCACGAAGAAAACCAAAAAGGTATAATCAGCTTTTGTCCTTTTACGGAAAGTGGTAATTGTACACCGCAGGATACGGTCAGTTGCACTTATTTCTTACAAGTATATTTATATATTAGTACAACTTTCAAATGTTGTCGTTGACCATCTGTGAGGGCGTTTTGGTAATTGTAAATAGTGCTGGCATCCACCAACTTTAATTCCAGGGTCCCACTTTCTTATCCACGTAAGCTCAAAATTAAAAATGATAACAAATAACACCAAACTATAGTCTATAATATTATCTTGTTATACAAAAATTTAAAAGGTCCAATAATATATAATTTTATTCGTAATTAATAGGTAAATTATTTCCAAATAACTCACGTCAAGAAAGAAAAAGAGAGGTGAAAAGAGAGAACCAGAGCTAGAGAGAGATAATAAATAATAATAATAATAATAATAATAATAATATTAACAATAACAATAATAATAGCAGCAGCAACAACAACAAGAATAATAATAATAATAATAATAATAATAGTGTAATGGCAGTAATAGTTGCGACGGTGGTGGTAGCAGTAATAGTAATAGTAATAGTAATAGTAATAGTAGTATTAGTGATAATAATAATAATAATAATAATAATAATAATAGTGATAATAATAAAAATTAAAAATGACAATAAGATCAAAATTAAAAAAGTTGTTCTAAATTTTAAGTTGTTTTATTATATTTTTTAAAGTTCAAGTTAAAAATATTAAACTATAAATTAAAAATTAAAAAAGTTAGTAGTATCTTACATTTCTTAATCATCATCGTCACACTTAATCTGAATTCCGCATTAAAATAGGTCTGAAAAAATTTAATAATATACAAGTTTACTTCTAAATACTTTTCGGTATCTGTATTCCTTGATCATTTCACTTAAACATAGAATGTTTGATGTGAAGAAGATAACAGATGGAAGAATTGGATAAGACTCTCCGTCACTCTCAAATCATCTTTTTGTTTACCTTTCAATGGTGGCTTTTCTGTTCACAAACAAGTCAATTATTGGCGTGTTGTCAAATTTTCAAAGAGAAATTGATGTTTAGGATCGAAATTTGAAGTAAGATGCTTATGCTCGTTTAGACCCCATTCGATCTAATCCATTCACAGAGTTTAAGATCGAATTCGATTGATTTGAATTATTTTCAAAAATATACAGGAAGGTACAGCTGTGATGTGAAGAGGGAAGCACCAAGTGACTGCAATGTCAAAAGTTGGAATCGATTGCTAGGTCCCCCAGCAATCATCAACAAGTTGATTATCTTTTAGTTGCCACCTTTTTTCTGTGATTGCAGTGAGCAAAGTTTGAATCTTTATGCTTATACCTTGCCCATTCATGCCTTTATAGAAAGTGGTTTCTGTTTGCTTCTGATATGTGGGTGTGATTGCAGTGAGCAAAGTTTGAATCTTTATGCTTATACCTTGCGCGTTCATGCCTTTATAGAAAGTGGTGTCTGTTTGCTTCTGATATGTGTCCTGTCTACTTTTTAAGATCATTGGTTCAATCATGCAATGTTTTTAACATTTTGATAAGTAGAATAGTGATAACTGAATTGAAATTATTATTTAGTTATAACAATAATTATATAAATTATTACTTCATTAAATGATTTCATCATTACGTGCACTCATAATGTATCCAATGTGAGTAACTTGCATACATATATAAGAAATTCAATCTCAATAACCCTATTTGCCTCCAACATTGGTCCATAATTTTGGCAAACCTGGAACTAATAACTTGTCTTGGCCACGACTCCATTCATAAGCCCTTACCAAGGATAATCATTTTTCATATCCATCTTTCACAGATGATAATTTTGCAAAGCTTCAGGTACTCAAGATCCCAGTAAGACACCAAAGGCTATAAAAATGAAAGTTCAGAGCCTTGGCATCTTCTCCGTCACTTAATTTGATTCTAGCCATTCTTATAACATCAACATGTTACCTATTACATGCTCTAGCACATAGTCTAGATAATGTCTCTTATAAATCAGTCTTTCAACAATCACTGGATATATGCACACAAGAATCACACAATCGTTCTGTATTGAAGTATTTCACTTGCTAGTGCAGAACATTAGCATAGACATACGGTATAAACAGAATACAACTGTTTCTGTTTCAAAGTGCTCTTTTCATTTTTCTAAATCTTCAATTTGTTATTTCTCCATTTTTAATGATTCTGATCATATTAGCTGCAAGAACTCACAATGGCTTCCTAGTACAAAGAGGAATACTGGCTGAAGTGGCTTGTACAAAGAAGTAGGAGAATGAAGACCAACAATGTGTGACTTTTCAATCTTTTGACTCATCTCTTTTTCTGAAAAAAGACAAAAATCTATCCCCGTTTCATTTACATGTAAAAATTCTAAGAACTCTAAACGAGATGCGTGTAAATTTCAATTGATGTCCCTCTATCCCTCTCATATTTGTGAAAGCATATGTACAGAGATTATTTGAGCTTCCCTTTCCTCTGTGGTGTATGTTTCTAACTAAAGGAGGCGGTAAACTACGTATCTGTTGCTCTAGATGGAGAGCACTTTGTTGAATCCCTTCCAGATTGCACGTAGACGTCATGATTAATGGATGCCAATTGCGACAAGTTCTGCAAGAGATGTTTAAATTCAACAAACCGAAGTATGTTGCCAACATAAAGTGAGTATAAGTTAATGGAAATCATCCCAAGACTTTATCACTATACCATTGACAAGAAACCTTACCTTGAAAGAGAAATTTATCAATGAGAGATTAACCGGTACAGAGCCGAATTCTGCCAAGTCACCACATTCATCCATCTAACACACGAGGAAACAGAAAATGTAACACTTCAAAATTCAAATCACCACATTCATCAATATGACAAAATCTAAACCACAGCATGTGTGACAAGAAAAAAAAAGAACGTGAGCAAGTCTATCACTTCCCTTAGCTCCACCTTCCCTCCACTTCGTCATCACATGCTCTAACCTCAGAGGAGATAAATATAAGAGCTTTTTCACTCCCCAGTTTCCACCCACCTCAGAATTAGTCCCGGGAAAGAAAATGAAATGATTAACTAAACCTTTTTTCGGAGCTTTTATATTAATTTCCAACCACAAGTTGTTCAAAAACACCATATATACCGAAAAAAAGTTTCAGTTGCACGCACATTGCATTGGTTTCTTACGAAAAGGAGCAAAATGTGACCGACGGTAGAACTAAAGAATTTAATCACAAAGGTTTGTATTAGTGCACCCACCTCATCTCCAGAGTCTGAGGATGAGTCACAGCTTTCACTATCAGAATTGCTACTATTTTGATCATTTGGTATGCCAGTAGAAATTTGAGAAAATCGTGAAACAAAATAGCTTGTGTCATCTACAGTGTCGGGACTTGGTATAAAAGCAGCCTGTGCATAGAAGAAAAGAATCAGAAAGCAGTGACTAGAATTAGTTTCACATATATAATTGCTTATTATTGACATGAGATGATGCAAAGCATTCCAACTAAGGGAAACATTCTCAACTGATTGCAAAGTTTAAGGTTCTTTCATGAAAATACACCAAATGCAATCTTGATAGGCACAATGGATATCAGTCACTGCTTCTGATTATTCAGTGACTAGTTTTACAAAATTAAGCTGGGGAAGGATGTCATTCCACACCGAAATGGTTGCTGAAAGCTAAGAAGTTGGCAACACTAAGCATAATAAGGGCACAAATATGAAATACAGTTCTAGCAGAAAGCCTGTTAACTAGGAAATTATAAATCCAAATCTGCGGCATGGTTGTACCTTTTGCAAGGCAAGGTTGTTCCAGTCAATTCCTTCAAAAAATAGATGTGCTTTAACCTATAAAGTAAATATAATTAATTCAGAAAACCCAAACTGAAGATTGTAATTCTTAATCAAAACTAAGATAGTGAAATGCTGCCCACCTCCATTGATCCCTTTGCTCCCAACCTCCGGTCTGGATCAAGAATAAGCAACCTAAAAGGTGAAAGGTGACAAATGATTGATAAAGTTGAAGTATGTTTTCTTCTAATGAAGGCCATGAATACCATGCAGATGAAAAGTTCACCGCCCACCTCTTAATCAAGTCTTGGGCGTCATAAGACATGTCATCAGGAACAGAAGGCCATGGGATTTTTCCATTAAGAATGTTGTCAAATATTAACTGCAAACGTGAAAAGCCATAAGAGTTAATGACTGCTCACACTACAGTTAATCTGGACTCATTCCGTGCTACTGGATCCACCAATTTCAGTCAAAACCCATTAGTTCCATTTTAAAAAGTGTTCACTTTAATACACACAATCTTTGCTTCCCACCTGAACCACTACAATTTATGAGATAAACATAAGAGTTAAATATACCTCAGGCCGGTCAGCATTAAAAGGTGGAATACCAGTTATCAACTCAAAGAGGATTATTCCCACAGACCACCAGTCAGCAGCATAACCTGCAGGACACTCGAGAGGTAAATTGAAGTGGTACATAAGCTTTACATAAGGCCAACTTCAGGTTATGAACCAAACCATGCTCAGTTCCAAGAAGAATTTCAGGGGCCAGATAGTCAGGTGTTCCCACAGCTGAATGCTGATTTCTACTTTCAGAATGTTGACTGCATGGAGTAAGCGCATCTAGAGATATATCCCCTTTTGTCTCAGATCCTGATAAATCCATTGTACTGTTTATAAGGCCAATTTTTGAAAGCCCAAAGTCTGTAAGCTGGTAATATAAGGAATCGTTAATACGGGGAGGACTAAAGACAACATATATATTAAAGGTGTCAAGATATGCAGGAAATAGCCTGAAATGCCCAAAATATTCAATCCAAAGAAGAAAACTAACGTTTCAATAGTCTTACAGTAGGAGAAGACAGATAACTTTCTAAACAGTTACTGATGAAGTACTTTGTAGAACACAAGAGTTTTCCCGTTGAATTTTGGCAGGAGTAAGTATCTTGAAAAAGAATATTGATTTATTACTTGAAGCAGATTTCACATTTGAATAGACGAACATAGAGATATGGAGCATTAGGCCCTTTCAATTAAATGCTCTAAAGGCGTGGCCACCCATATGTATGCATGCACACAAGTGCTCATTAACAAACAGGTAACAAACTCCTAGAACATAAGTTTAATAATTTGTGTAACACTCAATAAATCACATCAAACCTTAATGTGCCCATCATGTGCAATCAATATGTTGTCTGGCTTGAGATCACGATGCACTATTCCCATAGAATGGAGATATTCCAATGCAAGAACCTGGAAAATACAAGAACCAACTTTCTGATAAGCACTGAGAATTCATGGTTCCTTTTACTCAAAACAAAAAATACAAACCAGTTCTGCAATGTATATCCGAGCCACTTCTTCCTCAAGGCAACCAACTTTTCTCAGCAGAGAGTACAAGTCACCACCATTGAGATATTCCATTACCAGATATAGATTATCTCTACAAGTAAATGAGTAGAAGAAACGAACCTGTGGTCACAAGAAGAAGTATTAGACCCACAGAAATCAAAGTTAGTAATTCAATAAGCACGGTCAAAAGAAATAAAGTTGCTCAAGCAAGGAGAAGAAGCTGAAGCAGATCAAATCCTAAATTGAAAGTATCTAATCTTTTTACTTGAACCTAAAGCATTTTTTATCTGAGAGTAATTTAGACAGATATAATACCACAAATGGATTTCGAACTGTTATCAGTATGTTACGCTCTGCCACTATTCGCTGAATATCATTCTTCCGCAACATATCCATCTTTTTCACTGCCTGCTTGATAAAATCGATAAAATTACATTAGGTGAATCTAGGAAAACACCACTGTCAGAAAGTTCAACACAAAAATTATTAAATTATCAAAATTAGATTCGAACTGTTGATTCTCTGTGAAAGAAAATGCATTTGTTCTTTTCACCTCAGTTGACTATATTAGAAGTACCAATCACATCCCGATACTGAAATCTAGACAAGCCAATGACTTAGCTGTCACCGACCTTGTTTTTGATGTCTTAACTCTAACACCTTTTTAAGCAAGTAGACTTCCCAGTTTCATTGCCCATAAAGATTGCCTGGATAAATTAAGAAAATAAACTAAAAAACTGGCATTTATAAACTAGTAAAATGTAACTTAAAGAACATGACCAGTTTTCATTTCAATGTTGCTGTTGTCATCTTAGCTTCACAACTAAAATATTCCACAAAACAAGTCAATAAAAAATCATTGAAGTGACTAAGGATGTTTCAAGAACTATATAACAAGGAAAAGTCAAGATAGCTCTCTGGAAGGCTACATTCTCAGTCACCAAAATTGGGAAAAGTGAATTGATACATACCTTTATTGCAAATAAGTCTCCTGTTATCCGTTTGCGAGCAAGAAAGACTTTTCCAAAAGCACCTCTGCTAATTGGTTTGATTATTTCAAAATCATCAATACTTGTTCGCTCTCTTTGTGAAGAGTTTCTAGGAGTTGATGCTCCACTACTATGAGATGCACAATCCAGGAGAAGTTTAGGAAATTCCAAGTGTTTGCCATCGCCTTTTGGACTTCTGCTATCCGATAGGTCACAAGCAAGTATATACTTCTCCCTGCAAATGTTGCAAAGAGATGTCATGAATAATCAACAAGAGTGTCTAGTCCTTTTACTTAAGAGAACTATTGTGATCAATAGTGTACCGCAGAAGTTTCTCCACCCGGCTCCCAAAAGTATCTATTACCAAAGCTTTTAGCTTGCTTTGCTGTAACACATCCTGCAAATCTTGCAAATAAGCTAGCAGAACATCATGTGCCCCTTCCTTGGAAATATCAGTGCTAGCTACACAACGTGATATGTTTGCAAGATCCGTCATCTGAAAATAACATTACAAAATATGTACCTGCCATTACCTCCAGCAAGCTAACATTTTCAATAATTACAGCATGCAACAATAGTTTGTAACAAACGCTTCCAAACAAATTAAACAAGCCGGTGATATATAACATGAAGCACTAGTGTAGTTTTACAATAATACATTAAAATGGATGCTACAACATACAAAACTGCAGAAGAAAGTTTTCAAGACACTGATTTGTGTCACATAATTACCCACATTGTATCTGGGGGCTCAATAAGACTAATACAGCATTTCTATCCATAAAGTTTTTCAAGGTGATTCAAGAAACTTTTAATGTTGCTAATCAAACATTTTAATATGATATGCAATTGTAAAATCAGATTACAAACAAATAGCTACAGATGGTCGCCTTCAGGAAGCCACCACAAAGCTGATTCTAGCATCATACGGATTGTTATACCATAATGACAATAGTAACAGAAAAATCTTATATACCATAGTTTTACCAACAAGAATGACTAACCTGTTGGGTATCCTCTAGCTCAGAAGGATTGTTATGTTCTAACCAGAAAGAATCGAAGTGACCAGCCCTAGGAGTATTTGTGGATGAAACTGAAGTCATGCTCCCAGCCGAGGAGGAAGCACCATAGTTACATAACTTCATAGCCATGTGGCCCTTCAAGCTAAAAGATGGTAGGAGAGAATCATCTATGCTGGCAATATCCATTTCATGTATCTCTTCAACCATTCCTTCAACACCTTTGTTCCTCCATTCACATACTCTGGGAGAGTAAACTTCAGTTGCAGCAGAACCAGAATTTTGCATCTTTGAATTGTCAGGGCTGTCATATGAAGAATGGCCATTCGTATTTCGAGACTCTATAATCTGTTCCAATATCTCTGCAAAGTTTGAAAGACGTTCATCTACATTTACAGAATTCAAGTCACACTTATCCGCATATGCACATATATAAGAATGTGATTCTAGTCGTGAAATTGGAACAATTTCTTCGCATATCCTACATATTTCTGAATCAGATTCATCCAAAACCTGTCCTCGGTCATGGTGATAATCATCAAAGTTTTCTGCCTCCTCAGGAAGCGAATCAAAACTAGATACATTCACCAAGTTTCCAGCAAACCTGCTATCAGCTTCTTGCAAAGTAATGCCATTTTTTGACTTTTGAGCAAGCAAATTTTGTCCACACGTCTGATAATTGTTTCTGGTAGTTACATCACTCTCATCAGCTGCCTCTTCAAGCCCGGTACACATTGCCTTAGGAGGCTTAGAGTAATTACTCTGTCCCAGCAGCTGTTTTTTGGCCTCACTACTATGATTTAAAGCATAATCTGGATCAGACTCGGCAATCCCACGATTGGCAACCCAACTCATATCAACTGAAGGAATTCTTTCCAGACATCTCTTGAATTTTCTAAGCGATTTCTTATCAATTGGTTCACTGTCTTTCTGAAATTGCAACAACCTCGTGCAACGTGTCAATATAAAAAGCATTCGAGTAATTAGCCACTTCAAAAGTCCTGTTTGGCACTGACTTCTTTTCTCAGTTAGATCTTGAACAATTATTTCACATTTGGAACGAAACTGAACACAGGTCATTTTCATACAGATTTGAGCAAGAATCAGGAGATCCTCTGCCATTGTCTGCTCTTCTTCCAGTGAAGCATCAATATTTTCAAGAACATCAATCACTTCTCCAGCAAAACTAGCCAGCTCTGCATTGACCACTTCTTTAGCAGCATCAAATCTCGCCCGCAATGAACCCAATAATTCCTGATTTGACATAAAAGATAGAAAGACTACTCATTTTAGTTTACCTCTACAATCAGAAGGCTCAACAAACTAATTATATTTTCTTGACAATCAAATGCATACACATCGAACATGGTTGCGCTCAGATTATTAAATAGTGCACCAAACCATAACATTTATACGCGAGTTAGTCAAAGTAGGATTTTTACCATATTCAAGGGAAGCAGTCTGCTTCCCAAGATGCTGTTAATTAAAGAATTTGGTCAATGAAAGAGAAACTGGGTTGTGGGAGGAAGGGGGGAGGAATGAAAAAATAAGCCAATCAAATGAAGTAGTATGGAATGCCAATGCACCCTTTTCTACTACCTTGTTAAAAATTCCCAAATAAATCCTACTATAAAAACAACAAAGTTTACCTCCAGATAGCTGTAACTATGAGCCCTTGATTGCACTGGTTGAATGCCACCTTTTGGTCCTATCTCATGTGAGAAACTTTTCAAACATTTTGATGGTTTACTCCGCCTTACATTCTCAAAATAAGACTGTTTTGCGTTTAGGTTATCATTTCCATTGCAAAATTTGTTTCCCACATGTTCCCCTATTTCTGATGTCTTATTTTCCATGCTTCTCTCCTGTCAAATAGATGCATTGCTATTTCAGTACTTCTAGTAAAGCAAAAAGTATCATTAAGCATCGGCGTAGGCATAAGCAATTGAATAGCAGTCCAAACAAATGATCACCTCAGTATTTGGAGTGACATCACTGACAACTTGCCGAGCATCCCTGGAAAAGTAAGTTGTGAGCCATCGGGATATCTTCTTTCCTTTACGCGTTTCATCTAGAAATGTGAACAAAAAATCAGATATTTTGGGAATAAATGGATCCTACCGTCCAAAATAAACAAAGGTACATAAAATGATTTTCCAGTAATGGAATTTTCAATTAAGAAGATCGGTGAAGGAAACAAAAGCAACATTTAAGTGAGTCCCCCTGGATATGAATACCAATATTTGACAGCAAATGAGAAGACACCGAGCGATTCATATTCTTCACACTAATAGTGATTAAAAAAGGCACTCAATCCTGCAGGCCAACTGAAGTATGCACTCCAAAATGTTTGGCAACAAAAAACTCCACTTTTCAAAGTATTGGCTTTCTAGTTATCTTCATGACATATTTTAGTTAAATAGAGACAATATTCTTCCTCCTAAAGATACATAAAAAGCTTCAAAATGAAATATAAATTACTTAGCATGGACAATACGAAACAAAGGCTCACCCAAGATTTCTATATTCTAATCCAAACTGACTGCCAGGAACGGAAGTCATCTGCAAACCACAAGTTCAAGCTTTGAATGGCTGAATGCAAGAATATATAGTACCTTTTCTAAGCCCCACTAAGAAGAGAACTGACGATCTCAGCTTTTTAGGACCGATGCCTATGCAATAACTAGTTGTTTTAACACTTCTCACAAGGCTCAAGTAATTAGGCAGTAGGATGAAAACTAAAAGTAAGAAGGCAGGTTTTCTAAAACAATGTAGACGGAAAAGATCGCAACAAGTGAGTAAAAAATCTTAGCCGTAATCCATAATGGAGAAAGTTTGCACAAATATTACAGCAACTGTACGAGAATGTTGTAGCAACGCCAAAACAATAACATTGCAGGTGAAATAGAGCGTACACTCATTGAAAGGGTATAGTAAACAAGATGGTGGGCTATTCCCACAAAAGTACAAAGATTCTCAGGCGATGATGGTTTTCTATATATGAATAATGACATGGACAGGTTTTTCTGGATGATAAGAAGAAAGCTAGAGACTTTTCATTCAAAAATCAAATGGAAGCTTCAGAAACACAATGCCAATTCAAGAAATTTACAATCTGAGCAAAAATATCCACATCTAGCTTAGTTCCAAACTGCCCCGAGTCGACAAATCGTAAGTTATGAAACAACTAGTCCCGCAAAATCCTGTTTAACCCGAAGCAACTGAAACGGGTGAATGAAAAAGACAATGGCAGGGAAGCCATAATAGTGACGAGTCTATGTCTCGTCCTCAGCTTCAACCACCATTCTAAAACAGTTCGGAAGAAACAAAAGTAGTAAAAAATAAACAAACAAACCTGACAAGTCAATTCTATTTCTAGAATTTCCAAAACCAAACAAAATCACAGACAACGAAAACACAAAACCGAAGCCCCAACAAACAAAAGTGAAAAGAAAACGATAACGTTAAATTAAAGAAGAGCACATGAAACAACCTTGTTTTGAAGAAGCACTAACGCTACGTCCCTGAGCCATAACGTTCGGTTTAGGCCTTCCTTTCACGGGAGGCCTTGACAAACCTCCACAGTTCTTGGATTCCGTAAACTCCTCAAGTCTCGAACTCGGTTGCTCGACCCGACTCGTTCTAATCCGATTCAACCCGCTCGGAATACCCACCTCCGACGAACCTCCACTGCTTCCACTTGATTCAGTCATCATTAAGAATTTTTCTTTTTTTTTTACAAAAGAAACTCCTAACAAATTGAAATAGGTTTACTCTTGCTTATTGTTTTCTCGGCAACCAAAGATGAAAAAGATCAACAAATCCCTGAACTAATTCAGTCTTCATAACCAGAATCGCTAAAAACCAGGGTACGAGCCGAGTTAGTTGGGATCAAATTCAACAAACAAAAAACTTGCGAGTAAAATAGAGTTTTCAGAATTTGTCTTCTAGCAGTAGATAAGAGACGAGGAAACGAGCCCCGTTCTCTGGTGGTGGTTAAACTTCTCAAACAAATGAGAAAAGACACACATATACGCACAAGGCCTTGGTTAAACCAACAAAAGGAGGCTTTTTTTTCACCTTCTTGTTTATTACGCAGAGTTCGGTACCTGATAGCGACATCAACTTAACCTAAACAATTCATCAAAATTCAAACCTCTACTTTTAAAAGGTAAGCGCCCACAATGACATAGATTTTTAAAAAAATCTACGAAATATCCGTTACAAAAATTAAATCTTGGAGTAAACCCAATTTCTGATTCAACAAGAACGAGTCAGAACAGAACTTAGACTAAAATTAAAAATTAAAAATTAAAAGTGGAAGAAGAAGAAGATAAGTGGTCCTTTCGATGGCTTACCATGTCAAGAATCGTCCAAAACACGTGCACGTTCCTTCTCCGCCATAGCCACAGTACGACACACAATCTTACAAAATTTTCTATTTTGGATTCTGATTCTGATAAGCTGTTTTCAAGAGTTTCTCTCCTCTACGTCGATGAAAGTGGGAAATTTCATCACGTAGAAGAGAGAAACTTGGAGAAATGTACATCAAGATTCTCACAAATCACAATTAATCACTTTTATATGCACACCGAAATTTTTTTTAATAAAATCTCCAATTTATCAAATTTATTTCCTTTTTCTAAGGAAATTAAGGTTAATCAATCGAAAGATTTATGCTTTTTTTATTTTCCTTTTAATCTCTGATGGGATTATTTTGGAAATTAATTGCTGATTATTAACGACCTTTTTGTCGGATTGTGTCTGAATCTGAAATGCGAATGGAATTTCAACACGTGGCTATTGATTGGTTAGATGCGAATATTAAAAGAATGTAAGGACCAAAAGGGGAAAAGATAGGAATCTTATCTTTTGGAGGCTCTCCTCTCCCGTCAATTTTGAACATTAGTTACAGTGCTCTTTGATCTTTTGACTAATTTAGTATCAGGAAATTGGATGTTGGGAAAAAGTAAAGTAGATTAAGTTACAGTTGGTAGAGAGAGAAGCTCTCACATCTCTCTACAAGCTTTCCTTTGTTTTCTTTAAAGTCTTATCTATTATCTGTTTGTTAAAAGTCTTTTTTGGTCTAACGCAAAACAGCTACCGTAGTTAATGGATCGCCAAGCTACTAAGAAAGTTCGCATACGCGAACGGGAGGAAGACCCCCCTCCCCCCACATCTACTCCTAC
>JAOTAY010000002.1:1633368-1646411 GCA_025629805.1 Erythroxylum baracoense | reverse complement strand
GGGAGATTCTTATCCAACTTGAAAGCAGCATATATGGCTTCGACATGGCCAATCACTGTGCCACGATTGAAATTGCTCGATTTTAGGGAAGGGCATCTTAATATCTCGTGTAAAGAGGGACCAGATTTTGTCTGTCGGCCATTTTTGGGGTTTTGAGTACCGTCGGATCCAAGTTGTGTACCACTAAACTTGGCCGAAGTAGTTTTTCTCGATCTATTCTGTGTCTGGATCTGCAAGGAAGAAGAAAAAGCAACGAATTTGGCGCTTGTTACGCAGACAAATGACTTTTTAGTGCTCAAGTGATGAAAAAAATTCATCAACGCATATTCCAGTCGAATTCACATAATTTTCCTTTGACTCGGCCACAAGTAATGACTTAAATGAATGGAGAAAACTTCCATCTCTACTGTGCAATGGCTAGAGGAAAGCTCGCGGAAGGACCAACATAACTGGGGCAGACCTCTCAAACTTGCACAAACTTGGCTAGTTAAATATCTTTTACAGAAAGCTTACCTCAACTGAAGATTCCTCTGACGGTGACGCCGAGCTTCTGCTATCATCTCTTTCAAACACAAATGAACGTACATTGCCTGATCCATGCTTGTTGAGTGATGGCGTAGAATTTTTGTTGGACCGACTAAGAAAAGATGCCTGCTCCATTTGCAAAATTCTGGTTAATGACATCAAATAAATTAACAAATTTTCTTCGTGCCAACATACCAATTCAAATATTTAGATTCAAGTTTAATTAAGGGCTATATAGTTCATTAACTTTAAATTAAAATTATTTTAATTTAAATTCAAATAAATTAATTTTAATCTATTAAATTTAAAATAAAACTTTTTTTTAACCTCTATGAATATGTATTAAATTAAGAGTTAATATTTGCATGCATAATAAGCCTAGTTACCTTTACCAAAATATAAATTTAGAAAGTCACAAAGTTAGATACATGAGCCGACTGATTCTTCCAACTTAAATGTTACATTACCTTGGATGATGAGATTCTGCTTCCTCCTATAGATAACATATGAAAAGAGGCTGCAAAACAGAAGTTAACAGCATTCAGCATTAGGTGTCATAAATATGTTTACATTACTAGGTCCTCCGGAGACAACATGCACCGAAATAGTTTCTAGTATTAGTAAGTGGTGAAATTTGCGGTAGATCATACATGTTATTCTGGCTCGCTTCCTAGTATCAGGCGCATCATTCAGTTTCTTTATAAGACCAAAGATTTCTCTAGAGCCACGATCCTCTGCTGGTGATAAAAAAGTAGCTTGATCTTCCTGTTTTCAGATGAAATTTGCAGTAAGCATCTAGCAAACGAAGATTTACGAATAAGAGACATAATAACACAAGTATCATGTAGGACAATCTGCTAACAACTCACAGCTTCATTAGAGAGGCGCTCCTTAACAAGCCTGTTTTCGGTCTCCTCATCATCGGATGATTCGTAAGTATCATTCTTATCTGTAAACATCTGGGAAATCATTTCCTTCGCCCTTTTCATATTCATTCGCACAATATTTCTTGGAACAACAGATTCTGGCTCATTATCAAAAAGATCTTCATCCTCTTCGCTTTCCTCATTCTCTGAGTCTTCAAGCAGGGTTTTATCTCCCTGTTTAGAACCACATCTCAATTTCTGTAAAAGGTTTTCTGTTCCAGCAGCATCCTGTTGTTCAAGCCATTTCTGATGAAGCTCATTACGCATTTCCTCGTCAGTTGGTTTTTCTTCATATTGAGTTATCATATCTTTAAGTTCTTCAGAATCTGTGTTGTCCTCATCTTCCTCGTCATCTTGGAATCGACCTAAGTCGTTATCACTGTCATCTTCTTCCTCAGCTTCTTCATCAACAAAAGCTTTGACAGGATCACCTACCGGAGTTGAGCAAAAACCGACAGACCCATGAAGGAGGGGATCAACAGTCTCTTTGTCGTTATCCTCTTCATCATAACTATATAGCAACAAAGCAATAACTTCACCTTTAGAAGAGTAAGTTGAACTACAGAGTAATCATATCTATGCATGCTATTAATAACCATGGGACCAGCTCCGCATGATTCCATAGGTCATCCCTGTAACTGAGTTGATGTCAGTAAAGGATATGTCAAGAGAAAATGATATAGAGCCGATCGATGGCTTCTATAACTTGAAACGGCAGATGACCAAAGTCATAAATGACCGATTACTCAAATTATGCTCTTGATAAAAGATGGAAATGCAACAGAACAATATCATTCTCATAGCTAGAAGGAGACTTTCTAAACAACTTACAGTTCATGAAGGGACGCAGAATCAAACTTTAAGTTCATTGCAAGCACGGAAGGAGCCATTTCTTCTTCCAGAGGACTGCTGGGTGTCTCATCTGGCAGCTTCTCTAGAGAATCACCTTTTTCGGAATCAAGAGCTAAATCCTATAAAACGTGTCAAAGAAAATAATTATCTTCTGATTATCATGCAATCCAAGAATGAAAATGACACAGTGAACATATTAAATAAAACCTGAGTATCATCAATAGGAGCTTGAAACTTTTGCTTTGATTCCTCCACCAGAGCCTGAAATTAGCAGAAGCAATTACTGGACAATATTATATGCCAAATTTCCAATATTTAAACAACAGGATAAAACTGTAAAAACTGCAAACCTAGTTTTTATGTCAAGCAATAACCAAGACATTAAACGATTGGCCAAGCAGTAGCTTTTCCTATACCTCATATTCACTCGCTGTTGTTCAGAATGTGCATGAAATCAGATACAGTTCCTAAATTACTTACAAACTACAAGCAATCCAGAAACTTGATGGGTATCCATTTCAGGATGGGTGACGAAGGCCATAGATATAAGCACACCTGATATTCATAAATATTAAAGAAAAGAAACAACGACTCAATTACCCTCGGAGAAGCTGCGTTTTCATGTCTCTGATCTAAGTCATCCTTGGATCCACTGCTTTTGCTCTCACCAGTACAAACTTTTCTGTTTACATTATCTGTCCTTGCAACTTTATGATATTCTATCTCAACATCAAAATCCACCGTATCCTCTATAGAAAATGCATCATTGTCATCAAGCAAAGAGCTTCGACTTTCGACAATTGATCTGCCAACCAAAACATTCCAGCAAAATCACAGAATGACTAAAGACAACAACACTCACAGTGAATACAATTAATTTAAGGTCACCCACTTTTTTGCAACCTCAAGTTTCCTTTTCCGGATCTTCTCCAAGATACTGGATATGGGCTTTTGAACAAGAGGGACAGGTTTAAACGACGCATCTCTCGTTTCTAACAGAAGGGAAAAGGAAATTCAAATATTTATAAAAGCGTTCGTATAGCATGTAAGATGTAACATCAATTTTTTAATGATTTTAACAACATTTACCTCTCAACAATCTCTGAGATTCAACACGCAGCTCCTTAAGACGGTTTCTTCTTTCCAGCTAAATGATAAAGTTAAGAAAGAAAAAAAAGCAACTCCGAAAATCAGACAAACTAAATATTCCAAATCAATGTCATTGTAGCATTTTAGTATAGAAACAAGCATAGACTTACCTTCTCTCCCCTTTTCCCGGAGGATGCAGTTGAATTATCATCAAATCCAGAATTCTTTGGTATTCTCGTCTCTTCCTCACCGATTATCTCATCAGATTCGTTCTCCACAGAGAAACCGTTGCTCTCCTCCTCCGATTCAAACACATTCCTTTGGTCTTCTTCACAAGATTTGTCAAATTCCTCAAATTCGAGCACTCTCTTAACCCCAATCCTACCTCCTTCACCGTTAATTTCCTCCAAACTGGAATTCACCTCATTAACTGCTTCAAATTCATCAAAATCCTTCTCCACTGAATCCCGTGTTTGAGATACAGAAGAACTAGTAGCGTGCGGCGAAGGAGCATCACCATCCGATGGACTTACGAGAGGATCTACAGTGATCTGATCAGTGGATTTTCTCAAACGTTTTAGCTTTCTTGCGGGAACCGGAGGCGGAGACTTTTCTGCGTCAGAGAACAGTGGAAATTCTTCTTCGCTGTCCATCTTATCCGATAAGACGTGCTTCTCCGACGACGAGGAAATGAAAATCTAGAGTTTCGCCGGTTAAAGCATTGGACTTAAATGGCGATATTTACCGGTTGGGGAAGAGAGGATTTAGGCGCCAAATATTTCAAAATGTTTGAAGGCGGTTTACATTACGTATTTGCCACTTTGAACCGCCAAAACGCGATTGGAATATGAGCTGAAGTCCAATGCAGGCGAGACTACAGTTTGATCCCCGTGATTAATGAATAATGATATTTGATCCCCGAATGTCGCGTGCGTGACCAAGGAGTGCATTATTAAAGACATGTTTAATTCTAATTATGTTTTTAATTTTTAATATCTTATTTTATAATTTATAAAACTATAAAAATGAAATTTTCATTTTTCCATTTTATTTTTTCACTATAAAATTATGTATAATAAAAGTGTGGTAATTACTAAAAAATATATTTCTTAAAAATAAACTAAAACTAAAATCATAAATAAGTTTAGAATGCAGTGTTTCTTTCAAAGTTACTTGGTAAATAAATTTCATATGATAAATAAAATTTATAAAAAATTTAGATACTGGGCTTATATCTCCATCTTTAAAAGCCCAACTTGCAATCCAACAAATGAGCTTAAACTTTTTAGGTATATTTGAAGCCCGAATAGATTCAGGCCCGTCTATCAAGCCCAAATAGGTTTGAATCTGCTTATCCCTTAAAGGCTCAGCTGGCTGATTGTCATCCTTAGGTTCAACAAGCTAGCTGTGCCTACAACTTCCATAAAGCCTAATTAAGAACGTAAGGTACGTAGCTGAATTGATCAAGCTACTTGGCCTTACATAAAGAAAGCAAAGTTCAAGCTACAAAGGTCACACATTAAATGATTAAATCCTCTATTCCAGTTATTTTATTCTAACCTTATTTATTAGATCTTATCTATACTTTTATGTAAAATCTACGTAAATGTGTTAATGGGATTTAATAGAATATGATAGAAACATCATAACCAGAACAACAAATCTGATCCCCATCCGAGTAATCTCGCTTACAATTTCAAAATAAACGCTTGGAAATAACATTAAGCTCAACGTTCCATTAAGCTGTTTGTAAAAATTTCATGAAATTCCAAAGGTAATATTGAAGTTGCAGTAAAATGCTAGAAGTATGATGGACCTATCAAATCTCCAAGTCCCATGAAGTCTCGGCAGTTAATTTCGGTGGTTTCGATCTGTCTGCCAAATCGACGGATGTAGAAATCTGTAATAGCAAAAATTCACCACCATCAGAATGTCTTTTGAATGAAGAGTTGAAATGTTTTGGAATTAGAAAAGTAAGAGCAAGTATTTAGAATCTTACAAGTATTTAACCACAAACAGCTGAAATATGCTGTCTGTAGATTACAGCAATTGTTACCTGTCCTAAATGCTGTTATACAGTAGGATCAGCCTTGAAATGTCGTCCATCTTACCAGGAACATGATTTTGATACTCAACAACAGTGAGACAAAAGATTTGTGCCATAATAACACATGCCAAAAAGAGCAAATGACCTTGGACAGGTAATGGGTCTTGAAGTACTGACCACAGTCACCCACATTAGGATTACTCGTTAATGGCTGATCAAGTTTGACGGATTCACCTCTCAACTCTTTTCCAGCACTAAGATGCTCAACTATCCTATATCACATCTAATGGCATCGAAAAACAATCTAAGTAGACCAGCGTAACAACATACATGACGAAACATCAACTTTGTCTCTAACCCTTTCCACAATATCATAACAAGTACTATCGCTACAACACCTCCACCTCCTCCTGCTGATGTTAGCGACACAAAAGTCATATCTAACAAGTTTCAAACTAGTCAATTATTCTGCAAAAGTGAACACTTGGAACTTCTTCAACATTTAAATCATTCATTTCCTTCACAACTCCTCTCTTAATCCTAAATGAGACAAATAGTCTGCAAATGAACGGCCAGAAAACTCAGACAAAGAACAATCAGATTATACTATTAAGAGGTCACTAGTCTCAAAACCTTACATCTGCCTTAGACAGATCAAGCTCATAAGCATCTATCAAAGTACAATTCATGCTTCACTCTACAATTCAATTTACTGCAGCGGAGAGAAAGACAGGAAGAGTGTGTTTATGAGATAAATGAGAATGAACCTTAAAACTTCCGTTGAACTTTGAATTCCTCGACCACTCCAAACCCAATGCCTTACTCGATGTCTGATACGTTCCTCTCAAAACGTCATCACCATAAACCCTGTGCGAAACCGCAAAATCCCAAGAATTCTTTGTCAAATCATAACAAGGTTCAAACGTTGTCAACTCTTGATGAACATAAGTATACTTCAACTTGCAATTCCCAGTGCCCAGCACGTAATTAGCCGACACCTTATTAGCAGAATCAAACACAAGATTTCCATCCAGAATAGTCCTGTTATCACCTCTGTGATGAATGTACGTCAGATTCAATGGCTTATTCGCAACCCTCACACTGTTCATAAACTGAAACCGAAAATCCTACGGAACAAGACAAAAAAGCAATTGAAATAAACAAACATGAAAAAGAAATTAGAAAGCTGCAACTTCATGTTTATCTCAAATCCTACAACAAACCCTAGCTCAAAATCTTTACAAAAATTATCTGCTAATAACAGTAACCCGGTCAAAATTTTCAGGAGAATTGAAGTCAAACTTGCAGTATGCAGTACAAAACTTCAGGTAAAGAAACGAAACTTTTTGGAAGGTACCCTTTTGGGGACGTCGTAGTCGATGATGAAAAAGTCGGGTTTCTCAAGGGCAAGAGCCAGGCCGTTCAAGTTGGGACTGTTGGCGACGGTGGCGTCGGTGAGGGAAGCACGGAGTTTGACATCGGCGGCGTTGAAGGAGAAAGTAGCAGCCGCGGTGCTCTTGTCGTCTTGGTACCGACCCTTCAAAGAGGCCTTCATTTTCGCTCGCCAGAAACAAAGAGAGAGGCAAAGGCGTTGGGTACAACAATCCAACTCAAGCCTAAGAAGGCCTTGAGCTGCCTTGTACTTATCGGAGTTGTTGCACAACCGCCGCTTAATTTATATAAACATTTTAATTACAACTCTATAAAACTTTAATATTATTTTTATAACTTATTATAGCATTTATTATAATTTACAACTTTTTTTCAAACTACGTGAAATGATTTCAACGAACAAAAAAAGTGAAAGGCTTGTCTGGGGAGAGCGGTAAATAACTCGCTAAAATCAACCTGTTAAAATGATAAATATTTATTCACAATAAATACTGATAAATATTTATTCACAATAAATATTTATATGCTTGAGATTGTTGTTTTGATAATTGCTGAAAAGTGAAAATAAGTGTTTAGCAAGTAAGGTTGCGATTACTAAAAAGAGATAAAATGACTAAGAAGTCCATTGATTTAATAAACTATTAATTGTTATATAAATAATTAAAATATATATTATTGATCATATAAATTTAAAGTTATATATTAAATTAAAATAATAAAAATATAAATAAAATAAATTTAGTAAATAAAATATTTCAGAAAAATATTATTAGTCTTATAAATTCAAATTATAAATAAACATATTAAACTAAAATAAAAAATATAAATAAAATAATTCTAGTAAATTAAATATTTCATAAAAAATATATTATCAGTCATATAAATTCAAATTATAAATATTAAATTATTAAATTAAAATAAGAAAAATATAAATAAATTGAGGATATAATGAAAAATAATAATTATCAAAAGGTTATTAAAGAAAAATAGAATTTCTACTGTAGAAGTACTTTCCTATCACAACCCTCTTTTTACCTATCGATTTCTGCGGTGGTATCGCACTTTCCTCTGATTCTTGGTTGTTCGTCCACAGATTCAAACATGTGACTACGTTTGAAAACTGCGGTAGATAAGTACTTATCTCCACTGCACCTCAAATCCAAACACAGCCAAAGAGGAGACTTCATAGGGTTCATACTAATTATTTTTACATCACAAAACACTGGATGATTTTATTTATAATAATAAAAAAATGTTAAGAATTAATTTTTTTATTCGTACATGAATAAATTTTAAAATAAAACTAAAATGTAATTTTATTTTAAAAGATATTTTTTTTTTGTTAATAAAGTCGTGATGACCTTTAATTTTTTAATTAATAATTATAGATTATTACTTATATTATAATTAGAGTTAGTAATTTAAATTAAATTTGTATAAAATAAACATATTAATTTTAATTTATTTTATTTTTGAATTTGAGATGGATAAATTGATTTAAATGATATAGTTTTGTTTATTAAATAAATAAAGTATTAACTACAATAATCTTATTTTATTACTCTTATTTTATTTAATAACTAAAGAGTTAATGACAACAAAAATTTCTCAATTGTTTTTTGATTAAATAATAATAATTTTTTAATAAAATAATTTTATTTAATTATAATGTCTATCAATAATTATTAAAAATTAATCTTATAATTAAACTTTAACTAAAAATTGTCATTTCAATTAATTTTAAAAATCGAACTGACAATTAAACCTGTAAGACAAAAAGTTTAAGGTTTAATTGGTATTAGACCATTCTAAAAATAGTTAAAGATTAAATAAAATTGAAGAATTTGAAATATAATTAAAAGAGAATATTTTTAATTTGAATTTTAATTAAAAAAGGAAACTTTAAATGGAAATTAATTGATTTATTTCAATTTATAAAAATTGATTATTTTATGGAAATCAATCAATTAATTAATAAATTGATTTATTTTAAAAAACGAAAGTTATTAAAGTAAATCGAATTGAAAAAGTTGAAAACTGAATCGAAAAGTTGACCGATTTGAAATTTTTTCAATTTAACGGGCTGAATTGATTCAATTTTTTAATTATAGAATTTTTAACCGATATCTATAACATTTTGAGTTTGATGAACAATAAAGAAGAGATTAAAATTTTCAATTGTGGATTTAAACCATACTTTGTAACAAAAAAAAGTAAACTAAAAAGGAGAGAAGAATATACATGTCTTCTTTATTGGAGATATAATTCAAAGTTGGTTGCAGCAAATATCTAAAGAATATGATGCGCTATCTGCTCAAGATTAGTTAGCAAATCTTGAGATATATTTTTGTTTTGTTAGCGAACGGCTATTTTCCTATTTTTTTCTATGTTTAGTTATTTGTAAGCCTATAAATAGGCAAGCTTTGTTCTGCTATTTGTAATTAAAAAAAAACACTTTCTTCACTGTTAATTATTTCTCTTCAATCTGGTGCTGTAGATTTTCTCCTCTTAAAATCAACTCTAACTGTGGTATTAGAGTTGGTTACCTTCATAAATAGGGCGATTTGCCATGGCAAATAACAACAACAACACACTTAGCATAGCCCAACCTTCCATGCCAATTTTCAAAGGAGACAACTACAAGTTATGGAATATTAAAATGAGAACAATATTCAAGTCACAAGAGTTGTGGGACTTAGTGGAAAATGGCTACAATGATCAAGATGAGGAGACCAGATTAGGAGAAAATAAGAAAAAAGACTCGTAGGCCTTTTTCTTCATTCAACAGGCTGTTCATGACTCAATTTTCTCAAAAATTGCAGCAGCCACAACAACAAAAGAGGCTTGCACAACCTTGCAGCTGGCATATCATAGCTTATCCACAGTATCAAGTTGCAGACACTTAATTGTGAATTCCAAAATCTACACATGAAGAACGGAGAATCGGTACAAGAGTTCTTAACCAAAATTGAAGCAATTGTTAACCAAATGCGATCCTATGGAGAAAAGGTATCGGAGAGGTCTGTTGTTACAATGTTATTAAGAAGTCTAACCCCTAAATTTGATTATGCGGTTATAGCTATAGAGGAATCGAAGAATCTGCCCACTTACTCTTTTGATGAGTTGATGGATTCTTTGCAATCGCATGAAGCAAGAATTAATAGAATTTAAAAAAAGAATGAAGAAAAGGCATTCCAAGTGTAACACTCCAATCCCACCCGACGCATGCAGGAGCGCTAGACGATCACATGTGCACGTGTACGACAGAATTGGTGTGTTACCTATATCACCTTTACTTTATAACATGGCATCATAATTAAAATCACAAATCACACATTTGCTAACATCAAAATTTTCCTTATTTTATATCATACCATCATATATATTGTAGCTTTAAGTTCAACATCATCCATAATTATACTACATCGTCTTATGAGCATAAACAGCTCAGTCTACACAGTATGCTACAAATATAAGGAATGCACAAAAGTTATTAACAAACTATGTTTTCAATTCCCAGCTGACCGACCTTTGAGTCATATCTGACTATTAAAGTTGCACAAAATAAACTTTTATGGAGTTTTAGAAGCTAAGTCGTCTCACTCTCGAACTTGAAATTGTCAAAGCCATAAACATATTATCATATAGTTCATATTAACTTGATTAACATTAAATTCTATCACAAACGAATTGTATTTCAATCAGTCTATCACTTCATTACACTTGAATAAAACACAGTCATTGGTTTAATACCATGTATTCAAACGTGTAACATTTTTACAGCTTTGCGAATCTTTCAACGAATTCAAATCATATGTGCATACTATATATATGAGACTCACATTTGTTTTTACATTATTGTGACTGTGTACTTTTTCAGTATCCCGTATAACCGGGTTAATTGATCACAGTGGGCCTTAGGCTCTATATGCTTGAGCTTTAAACTCTTTTTAGTAGCAGTCTCAGTCAATAGCATCACCAGTCACAACTGCCTTTATGTTACATGTATTGAAATGAAATCCATGCCACAAATCATTCAAATACAATCAATTACTTTCACTCACATCATCTCAGTCAATACAATCAGTCATAACATTCAGTCACTTTTAGTTGAAAATCATTTAGGCAGTCTCATTCACATACAAGTAGCACTTCTAATAATATTCATATGCATCAAACGCCTCGGACAAGTATTGTCCAGAATTTAATACACAATCAGTACATATTCATCATATATCAAATTCAATTCAGTAATATCAGATCAAATTAAAGTGAGACCATCTTAGGTTACTCAAAATTGCTCCCTTAAGCCTATTTCCTTGATATTCTAGCAATATTAGGATGTGGTCGCTCTACTTACTCTCTTATATACATTAACACAATTTCACATTATTATACTGCTTATGTAATTGAGTAAACACAGGTATAAATGTATCATGTATCATGCATGTGCAATGACAAATTTTCGGATATCTTTCTGTAACAAATTGATGTACTCCACTAGTGCCAAAATTCACACACTCATTCACTACTCCAGCTTTTGCTGAAAGCATCCCATTCGGGTCAACTTTGCATAATCAATAAGATCAAGAAAATGATATATTTTTGTAACACTTTCTTCTAGACAATGGTTATGCCTTAAGTTTCTAATGACACTAAAATCATTCAATTTGGCTCATTATTTTATGAGTTATACTCATATTACCACAGACTGTGTACATTTGAAATTTTGGCTAGAGCATGATTATGCATTCAAGTTGTACAACCCATATCTCTCAATTCCAATGTCCAAAAATTACAAACTTTATACCAATGTAAAACTAAGAGAATAAGCTACAACTTTGGTGAAGACACCTCAGTCTAATTTGGACTACATCAATATAGTTTATTCAATAACAATAAGACATAATTTCTATTCCTGGTAGTGCTACAGCTTAAGTCAAGACTCAATTTCATGCCAATTTTGAGAGTCTTAGAGACAGAATTAAAATTTGACTTTTTCAAGAAAGTTGTAGACATATGTCTCAAGTTTAATTTGAATTAAGAATCAACTCATTTAAAAATCTAGAGATCAATATATAATCAAAATACCGAAGCATGTTCAATAAAAATTCTCCAGTTCATAACATTCCAGCACAATTCCTCACTTACATCCTAAATCCATATATAAAATCTTTCCCGAACGAATTCATATGATTCTAAATTTTTATGGAGGGAAAGAACAATGTCTTAGGAGCCTATTGGTTCAAGTTCCAAGTTATTTGAAGATCAGATGACAAACTTGTGGCTAAAAGAATCAACACAATTCGTTTTTGGAAAACCCTTCGGGTGCAACTCCTCTTCTCTTCTCTCTCTAAAACGCAGATTGCTTCTTCTTCCATTTTTCCAGATTTTCTCACTTCTATCTTATTCAATTCACACTTTTCTACTTCTTTTCAACCCCCAATTTAGTTCAGATCGTCCATAACAAATCAAAATCCATATTTACAAACAATCATCAAAAACCATAAATCATTCACGAATATTTCATTCTGTATATATGTTTTCTGCATTTCTTAATTTCCATCAACAACTTCATTTCATCTTAAGTGTTTCATTTTAAGTCTTTTCTCTCAACTCTAATCCAACTCAAATGCAAGATCAAACACAAACATCAAAACAGATCACTATCAAAATCTCTCAAAATTCACGTTACACAATCTTCACAATCAAAGTTCACATACAATTTTTCCTGCAAAATTTTTACATTTTTCTGCACTTCCAACTTCATTCCACTTCATCAAAACATATCATTTTAGCCTCTCTATATCACGACCTCACCCTATCCTCAACTCTTATCATCATGATGACACTCAACAGAATTACGCGTAAACATTACAAACCAGTCATATATGTAGTTCTCCAAAATAAAACAGAGTATACATTTACCTTTTTTCAAGAATTTTCTGCACTTTTTCATCATGTATTTTTAACATAACCGAAGCTACCCTTCATGCATGAATTCATTTCTAACACTCAAACATCGTCAAAATCATTCTCATAGATCCAGAAAATTCAAACACAACTTACTTGATTTAGCTAAATTTCCAGCAATTCAAACTTCAGTAAATGGCTGAACACCGAGATTTTAACAACAAGCAAACTCTCTCTCTATGGACTGAAATTCCTATTTTGATGTAAGATTCAATAACCACTTTCACAAAATACTTCAC
>JAOTAY010000002.1:1621105-1632162 GCA_025629805.1 Erythroxylum baracoense | reverse complement strand
TAAATGTTAAATTTGATAAATTAAAACTTCGCACTAAACATTTTATCAAAATTACATATTCAAATTCTCAAATTAAATTAAAAATTACACAAAACAATTCAAACATCATAAAAGGCATATTATCGAACATTTTATACACAATATGCATAATCTTATCCTATGACTAAATATTCACGTTTAAAACTTAAAAACATGCTATTTTAGTAAAATAATACACTTATATGAGAGTTTACCTCAAACACGATCGAAAAATGCGAGAGAAGGAGTCGGAAAACTCTGAACCTTAAGCAAAGAGGAGAAGTGATGGCGCGAGGGAGGGGGGGTCGGACACGACTTATAGCCGCTGGAGTACCGACGGAACGACAAATTCCGTCGGTAAAATAGGTTTCCAGAACCTGCTTCGCCGACAGTTACCGACGGACAAGACTATTCCGTCGGTATAAGGGCGGGATTAGCTGGCAGTTTTCGACGGAAAATATATATCCGTCGGTAAAAGAGCGGCAGCTGCATTCGTCCTGAAACTCAAATAGCGACGGCCACCGCATTCCGTCGAAAAAATAGGTTTTGTTGCCAATATTTTCCGACGGTATTCTTGTTCCATCGGTAAATAAGGTTTGCTGCGTTACTTTCCGACGGTAAGATTAACGTCCATCGGTATACTGGTTCTCTCTATCTTACCGACGGTAACTTATTGCCGTCGGTAAGATTTCGCCATTAAACATTCTCCGACGGAATACTGGTGTACCGTCAGTGTATATTTAGTACTTCATTAACACGACAACGTCTGTTAGCAATTTACCGACCGAAACAAATTGTCCGTCGGTAACCTAATCGGAAAATTGTCGACGGAATATTGTGTCGTCGGTAAAGGTAATTTATATACCGACGGAGTGTTATACCGTCGGTAAATGGCGAAGCAATAAAAATGTGGGAACCATTCCCGCATTTTTTTCCCGTCGCCGAGATTTTGGCGTCGCTATTCTCTGTCTGAGATTTTGCGCTAAATTTTTTCGACAATATTGCCGACTGTGTTTATGGCCGTCGGTAAAATAATCAATTCTCCAACGGATTGGTACTTGTCCGTCGGTAAGTAGCGACGGAAATGATTCCGTCGGAAATATTCCGACGCTAATACGCGATTTTCTTGTAGTGGATGAATTCTCTGCCCAATGATCAACTCTCCGTGTCTCACTAAGATCCTTGTCTTCATCCCTCCGACGATTTTTGAACATTGAGGAATTAAAGTCTCTTTCTTCATCACGCCAGCATTCACAGCGACCAATCTCTATATCAAGCAAGGAAGGTCAAAAAACATCCTCCTTCTTATAGATCTCATGACTCTCCTCATTATTGCTTAATGATTTTGTGCTGGTTGAGCAAATACCATAGGCTGGAAATGGGCTGGAGTGACTCTCCTATGTACATATCAATCCTCAATCCGGAAAATGAAATTATAATCAACAAACATGAAGAGAAACATATTATAACAACATGGCATGCATGGCTTTTAGGTTAGAAAGGTATATGATGACACATAAAAATTTATTGAGTTATGTAAAACTATGGCATTATAAATATAGATAAAACTATGGCATTATAGATATAGATAAGTAAAATAACAAAGTTCTAACTACATATTATATTTAATAATATAACTTGTATTACAAATTAACATTATTTAACAATTTCAATTTTTATTCGTTTTGTAGGGATATAATTGAAAACACAAGTCAAAATTAAATTACATTCTATGAAATACTGTTGCATACCAAACACTATAATAAGAATCCACCCAACTTTCTTATTAGAATTCTTATAAGTATCCAAACACGTGAATATCTTTAGTTTTTATAGATTTATTTTTCGAAGAATTAGATTCCAAATTTATCTTACTTTCCTGCCAACCAAACGGGGCGAAGAGATACTAGTCAAGGAGAAGGAATATGGTTGAAAAGAGAGTAGTAATTGTAGAAGAAGAAGAAGAATAATAGAAAGAGTATGAGATGTACCTTAGTAATTCTTTAACGTTACTTTTGTTCTATTATATTTGCTATATATATATTTATGTGAATGATTACTTCTTTATATCAATTGGATACATGAAACTATAAATTTGTGGCTTGAAAAAATTATAAGTACTTTAATATAATTTTTTTTCTGTTATCTCTAATTTAACGTCCCTACATGGCAATTCATGCGGATAGCTTATATACTCTTTCTATTATTGTTCTTCATCTTATACAATTAATGCTTTCTTTTCAGCCATATTCCTTCTCTTCAGCTAGTATCTCTTCGGGTCATTAGATTTTGAAAGGGGTATTTCAGTCCCACCAAATTACAAACCTTTTCCTGCCTACTTTCCTTTCCATTTTCCCCTTTACCTCTTCAAACTTTCAGCACTGACAAAACTGTTATTTCCTTTTCTAGCTTTATATATATATATAAACTGTTATTTCCTCTTCTAGCTTTACATATATATATATATATAGGAAATAACAGTTTTGTTAGTTATATATATAATACTACTATTACAAGAGTAATATACATAATATAAGAAATAAGGAAATAAAAATATTTATGATTTATACTAATTCAGTTCTCCTTAATCAACTTCCACACATGAATCGTGACTGGGAATTGAAAATCCATATAACTCTTTTTCAATGGGTGAGAAGAGTAAACTAATATAATCTTGTCTTATTCAGAAGTTAAAAATATATCTTATAAGTTTTGGATGTTTTGAATTGGTTGGATCAATAATACTGTAGATGACTAACACCCCGTCTCTTCATTATTTCTCACTTCTAGCCTTCCAAATGTCTTTAAGTGGGATAAAGAGCCCTAACCTCTTTCCAAAATACTTGTATATCTAGGTTTTCTTAAATTCAAAAACCTTTAAATAATCTTTAAGATCTCACAGCTTGATTGAAATGTCTTTCTTCAACAACTAAGCTTTTTTTAGAATTTGTGGTAAGTCATTTAAAATTATTCTTTAGAAGTTTCTTATTATTAAAATTTTGTGTTTTCTAGAAATACAAAGGGTGAGACCTATTTAGTGGAGGATAAGGTACATAATGATTTTCTATTTGTACCACGACAAAAAGGACTTTAGGCAACGATATATTTGTAATAGTTTTAAAAGATGTTGCTAAAAATTAATTTAACACAATAGATTTTAAAGTATTGCCTTTAATAATATTAAAAAGCGACGATACTAATAATTTATTATTACACATAAAAAAAGGTGACAAAATTTTAAAAAAGTTTGCAATAAAGTCTTATATATGGAATTGTTATTATAGTTTTAGTCATCAATTTACTAAAGGATATTTAATAATGTTAATGCTACTGTAATGATACTTGCAATTGAATAAATCAATATTTCTTAATTCAAAAGAATCAAGGAATCAAAATCAGATATTAAACTCATTCAAATTCAGTCTTCTTAATTATGAATTAAAAAAATATATTTTTTATTGTAATGGCATAACGAATTATATCGAAATTGTTATAAAAATAAAGTCAGACCAACCATTACGTGGTTGCATCAAAAGATATTGGGCTTTCCATCCAACCAGAGTAATTTTTTTTTTCCCCCTAAATCTGTTTTGTTTTCTAAATCTGACCTCTGTTTCGGCGTCAGCTACTTCGGTTCCACGTTTGGAACAGATGACACCAGCTGCGTTGGCAAGATTGTAAAGCATGAACGACTTGTCGATGATATGAACAAAGGTGATATTAACAATTCCAGTTCACAAGAAAGTAAGCTTTGGAATTACTATAGTTGGAACAAAGGTGATATTAACAATTTCAGTTCCGGTTTAAGAGAATCAAAAGTCTATAGTTAGTTAACCCTTTCACCTCTCTTTTCACCTGTAGGGTTGATTTCTCTTATTCAGAAAATACATCATTCTACAACTATGTGTCTGACTATATCACAAGTTCTGACACATCCCAACCTGACATTCTTTTTTTCAATTTTAATAAACAAATCATGGCGCGTTAAACCTGACAGGTACCCTAAATCTGTTTTCGTTTCAGCCTAAGAAAATCTGGTATTCTTGCAGAAATGGTTTGACAGGTATCCACAATACAAGAACAGAGATTTCTACATCACTGGTGAAATCTATGCAGGTACCTTCTAGTTTAATCAACAAAATTTCATATATATATATTAGTTGGAAACAGAAGAAGTCCACAATTTCTCAGAAGCTCGATACATGATCCTAAAATTTTTATTTTCTTGACAGGTCATTATGTTCCACAAATTGCATAACTCATTCTTAAATCCGGATTAAAGTTCAACCTGAAGGGTATTGCTGTAGTACAAGTTAAAAGCATAATCTCGTTTTGTTTGGATTAATACACTTATTGAACATAAAATTCTTCCTTTTTTTTGTATATCCAGATAGGAAATCCTTTGGTGGAGCTTGAAACGGATACAAGATCAACTGGTACGTTTTATTGGTCTCATGGGTTAGTATCAGATGACACCTATAGGCTCATGGAAACAAGTTACACCATATCCCACCTATTGAGAGAAGACACATTACTTGGTTATAGTAACATAACAGTAGCTTGCTTGTGAGTAGAAGATTTCTTATCAAAACAAAATTCTTATTATATTGACATTTATGATGTAATAGTTGAAGTTTGGCTTTTAAGTGGTGAATCACAAGGTCTAGTTTAGACTCAGAATTACACGTTCAGATCGAAAGCTTGAAGCCTGATATCCCTTCAATCTGCACAGAAAATCCACAGATTGTAAGGATTCTGTGCCTCTACTACTTTTCCTAGGGTTGGCAATAGGTCCAGAGCGAACCCAATTTCTTTATTTCATTTTGAGCCTAGGCCGATTAATTGGACATTCATAACTTTAAAAAAAATATATAGTTTTGACATATATACAATATCATCTATCACCTTAACATACTATATTTCATTTTACATCTTCATTTGCGAGCCACAGGAAATCTGGACCCTTGTGTAGGAGTCAATATTTATTACTACCTGAATAGAAATGAAGTGCAGCAAGTACTAAATGCCAAGCTTGTTGGAGTCACTAATTGGACTACCTGCAGGTGAAATGAGAGGTGAAAAACTAATTGCGAACTTTTGATTCATTTTCTCCGAAACTGGAATTATTAATATCACCTTTCTTCCAGCTATAGTAATTTTAGAGCTTACTTTCTTATACGTTTGTTTTTTGGTTTTGATGTTGGCGAGATTGTAAAACACGAACCACTCGTCGACAACATGAATAAAGGTGATATCATTCTTAAAGCTGTCTTATATATTGAAGTTGGTTTTTTGGTTTTGTCATGTAATGAGAGTAGGACTGAACAACAATATTTTTCCAGGGCCCTTTCTTGTGTCATTGGCGAAAATCCCATAGCTTAATTCCTTATGAGTACGATTTTCTCCTTTAGACCTACTTCAGGATTAGAGGTTTTTGTTCCGGTGCCTTGAAAATGGAAACAAACAACAACAACTAAAGATCTTTACCTTTTTTTTTCTTTAATGTGGTTGTTTATTATCTTACTGATGAGTTTTTGTTTTTGAACATTGCTTTGTTTTGGTGTTTCAACAACAATCTCAGTGGAACATCAAGCATTAGATAATTAGTGACTTAAAGGTTGGTAATTGCTTTGTTTACCATAAAATTTAAATTCTTCCCCAATAACGAGACTTCAAGTGTGTCTTACATGCAACGTCATGGTACTTGAATGAGTACTGAATTATAGTTAAGAGATTTGAAGTTACTTGTTTCTGACTCACTGTTGCTGACATCATCTTGTTATCTTTTTTGTTGAGCTAAATTACTTATATTCATGATTTCTAAATTTGTTCATAAAAAGAATTCAATAATTGTGTTATTAGTTTTTGGACTATATTACTTGTCTTTATTAAATTGAGGTCACAATAAAGTAGCGAATATTTCATTCTTTAGATATATCAACCTGTTTATAAGCATAGTAATTTTACAATTCTAATCTCCTTTTTATTTCTTGTTCATTTTTTAGAAAGGTGACGATTTGGAGTGGATAAGGAGGTGCTTGGTAAAAATTTTTGTAGTGCCCATATTATTGCTTTTCTTTAGTATTTAGATTAAATTCACTTATATTCCATATGAAATGGAGAAAGATAATGTAGGTGAATATTTTAGCTAGTGAATTTTTGTTTTTGGTATTTTGAATATGTTAAAGGTTGAATTAAACAAGTCCTTATTGATCATATAGCATATATAAATGCAATTTTTTGGTCGTTTACATTTGATAATACACATGTAATTAAGAAATACATTAATGTATGTATATTGTTTTAATGTTTATATCGATGTTGCCTACGTAATGACAAGAGTTTGTTTTTACATTAACATATTATTGGTAATAACGAAAGAATAAATTGTTGCTTTTGTTGTTACAAATTGTTTTAAATCACTGGATTGCCTTTTATAAAGACTTAAATTGTTACAATAACTATTTAACATTGTTGCTATAGTTTGAAACTATATTGTTACCTTAGTCAAAACTTGAAGCAACATTATTCAAACTATTGTTATATCCGTTCACTATTATTACTATAGTTTGAAACTATTTTGTTGACTTGGTCAAAATTTTAAGTAAATTATTCATTTTGTTGCATAATGAAATTTTATTGGTGGCTTACACCTATAACAATTCCATTTTATTTAATGAAATGAATTCTATTGCCTTAATAAAAAGGAAATAATAATTGTACTTATAGTTATGTTTTTGTTTGTTGCCTAAAGCTCTTTTTGTTGTAATGGTGCAATTTTTTATTAGATTTTCAATCTTTAAAACCTATTTCCTTTGATTATATCTTTTAAAAGATACATGCAAATTCTTCGTCAAAATTGTAGAATAGGCAAACCCATTTGTCAACCCATTCACCTCCCTTTTTTTTTGAAAAATAAGTAATAGTTTAATAAAAAAAGTGGAAATTATAGTGAGAAATGAATATCAACAGTTATAGTGTATACAAACTAGCTAACTGCATAGTCTAAGTCTAAAGCTTTTAGTAGTAGCACTTACTATATCCTCATTTACTGCCTGATTTAATTAAAGATGAGTTTTCATAATAATCATTATAAGCTTAAGGTAAAACTCCATTTAGTTGTATTTGTTATAATCTTCTGATTTCCCAAATATCTTGGTGGTCCTCATTCTCCAAATGAAATGCACTATCTTTGCAAAACTAGACTTAAACATCTTTTGATCCTCCTTACTTTTATAGTGCAATCCATTTATCAAAGAAAAACAATCCATCCAACTAGGATTTCTATCTTGTAGTTCAAATATGTCGAGAAATTTTCTCCAAAGTTGTCTTGTATGATAACATTTGAAGAAGATATGATCTAATGTTTCATTATCTAGTGCATAAAGGGTAGGATCTATCTAAAATATGGAATTTTATCTTGTATCTAGTTCTTAGCTACTGCACAGTTGCTAACAAGAGAATGAATGAACGAGTTTGAGATATTCCAAAACCTCATATTATCTTATAAAGGGGAAATATGAAGAGTGGACCAACCAACAACTGTTTACACAATTGAGCAGTAAATTTGTGTGAACTGTGTATCTCCCATCTGACTTCATCGTCTTACATCTGATCAGGTAAGTAATCTGGCATGTATTCTGCTATTGGTTTGGTTCCCCCATTCACCTCCTTTGGAACTACAAATCTAATACTTTACTTTGATTGTGAAACTGCCTTTTCTTGAATTACAACCATCTATACTCAAGTTGATTCATTGATATCTATATCTAACTAAAACCTATATAAGACCATATTAAGTTCTATGAATTTCTATGAAAGGTTTAAACATAGCACTAGAGAATTTATGTAAGCATATCTGTAATACCAGATGCAACTCGTAATATTAAATCCATGGTCCACTCATATATAAGTTCTCTTAAACTATTCTTATGTAATTTAATAGGAAATCTAATCTCTAGCTTAAATTAAATTTACTTTAAGAATATTCAATGATATTTTAGAGAAATAAAACCCATTTCATAAATTAAATTGAATTAACCCTTAATAAAGACAATAACTAGGGTTCTCCTTATCTAAACACTTAAATAAACTAGCAAAAAATTGTCTTTATACAAAAAAAACTTAAATGACAAAACAAAAGATACTAAGGTAGAAAGAGTTTAAAATGAAATCTCTACATTCCAATTAGCTTTGGTATGTTAAGATGATCTCCAATTTTCTTCTCTATTGAAATTTTATTCCTAAAGGGTTATTTTACCTCTTGATGGCTGATTATAAGTTTTTAAGTAAAGAAAGTAGAAAAATACCCAAAACTAGGTTTTATTTCGTCTTTTATACATTTTCCACTATGAACATAATCTGGGATGCAATCATGTCCTAGGTTGTATATCTTACTACTTCTTTTCTACAGGGGACAAGTAGTCTAAAACACCTATGTCTTAATTTGTATACCTTAATTTTTATGAATATGGGCTCGAACACACGTATGTTTGACGTTGTGGATCTTATTGTGTTTTTATCTAGTGGTACATAGGTTAAGATACAACTATGTCTCAAGTCATTTATCTCTTTACAATTTTTCTTTATAATATAGGTTGCTTTAATCTATGTATCTGACCCTGTCTTCATCTCTAGGTTGTCTAACTATTTGCTAGATTAAATTTGGCCAAAAATTGTGTTTCTTTATATTTTCACTTATAATCTTATCCAATTCTTAACAAACCCCATCCCAATACAACATCTTTTCAATTACCTAAAAACATAGTACAAGTTGATTCAACTAAGGCAATTTGAGAAAAAAATAAAATAAAATATTAGTGAAATATATTTATGTTTTAAGTAAAATAAATATCTACACACATAAGTTTTTTTTTCTATTCCTCAAGAAAATTAATCTCAACCACTCTCAACTTAAACAGGTCTTAATTCTAGGAAAGTGAAATAGATACATTAAAGTAATAAAATGTGCCTATAATCTGCCAAACTATATTATTAATTAAATATTTATATCTTTACATTCTTTTCCTGATTTGTAGTTTAGAACAAACTAAATAAAAAATCCTTAAAAAGTCAGTTTAATTCAAATAATTTATCACTATATATAAAATAAACAAAAATGAGTGAAAAGCTTTCACTCTTAAGAACTTAGTAACTTATATCGAAAATAAATTAGAACACTTATTTTTGGTACTTTTATGGAACATGAAAGGACTTTTTGAAACTTTATCCCAACCTTTTGATACGAAGGTAAACAACTTTTCATAAACACTCTTGGCTATTTAGCTTGGTCACTATTTCAAACGGCTACTAGCACAAATTTTAACTTTTCATCTTTACCAAGGTTAAAGTTAGTTGAGTGAATTTATTTATACTTGCTTTATTAATACTTTTTTTTGTCACCAATGTAATAGAATACCAAGCTTCTTGATAAGCTCAACTCTAACTTGATTTGTGATAAAATCATACATAAAGTCTCATTATGAAAATTAAGTATCAATCTTAAGACCATTAAATCAAGTTGAAACTAAAGCACTTATCAATTATCATATATTAATCAATTTTTTCCATTGCTTATTTTCCTAAGATCGTTCCTTATTAAATTAATTATGATTGGATCAATTTACTTAAGTCATAGGGTTGTAATGGGGCTTAGGTACAACATGAATGGGACAATAAAAAGGTTAAATTATAGGAAATTTGCTCAAAGAAATGTTACAATACTTGTTTACAAAATACACAGGTCCTTTCAATACAACTCTATTGGTACCATAAACTTTTTTTTTCACAATATTCCAATTAGTACGACAATTCAACAAATATTGGACTTTCATAATTTCAAGTCTTGAATAAGTAAATAACCTTCAGGGTTCAAAACAATAAAAAAGTCTTCACAAAAATAGGATAAAGGTTTATAATTTGGGTTTAAACAATGAAAATGGTTTAGGCTCAACTTGGTTATTCCTAAAGGTAAATTTTTGGATATAGTAATTTCAAAGAAAAAACTAAAGCAAGTTGGTGAATCTAGGTTCCTTCATCATATCAATTCTCTATTTAAAAATATGATCTCGATATGCATAATAAAACAAGTTCTAGAATTATCCTACTATACACGATAGCACATCTAAGGAAGAATAAAAAGAGCTTTAAATTTTTTATGAAATTTGCTCTTTAGGTTTAAAAACTCACAAAAAAGAAGGGTATATATATGTGTGTAAATAATATGCAAATTTCATTCAACTTGAAAGTGTCAACGATTACAAAAAATATGAACTAGAAAATTAACTTTATTCTAACCATCATCTTCTTACACATCAATTCAAATCAATATTCAACAACAACATATAGTACTCATGGACAGACCTTAACCAATTCAAAAAATTAGTTAATAAAATTTTTAATCAGGATTATAATAAACTTGAAAATTTTAGTTAAAAATTCAAAACTCAATTAATCCATCCCCACGCTTAAAATTTGACATTATGTTCAATGTTCATAATACAATTAAATATACACGTGAGATGGATGTTTGGTACTTTCCTGATTGTGGCGATTTCTTGATGCCGATCCATCCAATGTTACTTATCCTTGCAAAAATAAAAGAAAAGGAAAGGATAAAAAGAACTAAAAGAAATATCAATATAAATAACATAATTGAAAACAATCAAACAATAAAAATGGAATAAAAATATCAAAGTAATATAACAAAGGAAAATCCTAAATCTTAGGCTACCTCCCAATTAGGGGCACTTGGTTAACATCTTTAGCTTGACGTACTTCTTTTGCTTAAGGTGGTTCAAATGATTCATGTAATTGTAGCCTAATTACAAGTTTCTTAACTTGTAAGTAAACTACCTTACTATGCTTTCTACCACCCTTCTTCCTCATTTTCTTCTTTTGATTATTCTTTTGAATTTATGGTTTCTTGAGTGGATCCTTGCGGGTGGAACTCTGCAACACTTGTTGACACGACCCGCCTTCTGGACCGTGTTGGCACTAGGGAATGGGTAGGTTTAATGCCACCAAAACCCGTAGTAAGC
>JAOTAY010000002.1:1565564-1614039 GCA_025629805.1 Erythroxylum baracoense | reverse complement strand
CTTCCTTCTATTAATTAAGTAAGGGTATAATGAAAAATACTAAAATATCATAAGGTTATTATTGGAAGGTAAAATTTCCACCGCATAAGCAGTTTCTTACCGCAACCTTCTTTCTGCTTATCTATTTCTGCGTTGGCGCCGCAGTTTTTCCCAACCTGTGGTTGTCAGCCGCAAATCCAAACGCGTGACTGCGTTTGGAAACTGCAGTAGATAAGTACTTATCCCCACCGCACCGCAGATTCAAACGCACCCTCTATCTGTATTTTTTTGATTGAGTTTATCGTATAAGATTTATCTAGTATAGAATACTTAATTGACGTAATTTGTAGACTATTATATCAATTTAGAGATTTATTTAGTGCGCATCCAAATGATAATGACTGCGGTTCGGGTTCCTTTATTTTCAAAAAATTAGGTATTAGATTACCACAAAATCAACTAATGATCGAATAAAATTAAAAAATTAAAATATAATATTTAAGTTTTAGTTAAAAAGGAAAACTATTAAATAAATTTTAATTTGTTTATTTTGTTTATAAATGTCGATTAATTTACAAAAATCTATCAATTAATTAATTAACTTATTAATTTTTAAAAATAAAAATTATTGCAATAAATTAAATAAGAAGATTGAAAATTAAACCGAAAAATTGACTAATTCAAAATTTTTCATGATTAAATTAACTAAATCTATTCAATTTTTTAATCACTGCTAAAAATAGAAATAAATTTAATATTTATTATTATTATATAAGTTATTAATTTTTAAAAAATTATTAATAACACTTATAATCTTTAAAATAAATTTTAATAATTATTAATATATAAATTATTAATTTAGTTTATATAATATGACGAGTAGTTAATATGGATAACTAAATATTTATATAATGTTAAGTATATATTTTTATTTTGTTATTTAAAAATATAAATAAACTTACATTATTATTTTTATTTAAGATGAAATAAATTTATGTTTAATAAAATGTTGAGATATAAATTATTTTATGAATTATATATTTTAGATAAATTAAAAATTAATAACATAATAATTAATAAGTGTAGCTCTACAAAATTTATATATTTAATGTATATTCTTTATTAATTTTTGGATGGACCCCACCTTAATATCTAAGAAGGGCGTTTGGACTTGGACGAGAAAGGGAAGGGACAGACAAACTAAGAGATGGAGATAATAAAATTTAAAATTATAATATTGTCATTATTATGTAATAATAAATATATATATTTCATTTTCACATTTTATTATATATTTGGTACATGTTCCTCACATTTTATCACCAACTCTTGTCAATCGAAATCTGAAAACAATAGCCAGACATGTTAGCCAATGGCCCCACGGCACACAGGCCAGTCGGGTTAACTCGACCTGTTATTTTTTTAAAAGAAAATTTTCAAAACAATATTATTTTAGAAGTAACGATCAGACTATGAGTTAGCGTGATCCGACTTATAACTTGCCCAATTTTAACCCGTAATTTAACTTTGATTTAGTCAATTTGGGCCAAAATTTGACCCAATCAAGCCAAGCGAGTCAAACCTTTTTTGACATCTCTATGTAAAAACTTAATTTGTGCGAGAGTATACATTAACAAGATTAATGATAAGAATTAATTATAAGTTACATTTATAATTAGGGATGATAACTTTTAGGCATGGACTAAAATTTAGTTATTTTCAATGAGCAACTCATGGGTTAGGTATAAGCCCAGACTGACTCGATACTTAATTATTCTAAGTAAAACAATATCATTTTATTTAAAAGAATTGAGTTTCGGGTAAGATCAGGCCTAAGTATCCCAGACTCGAGTCTAATTAAAAAAAGTTGTTCTATATTTTAAATTTTTAAAAATTATTTTTAAAAATGGGTGAGGGGCTGGCTTATTAAATTTTTTCTTAATAATAATAATAATAATACGGATGAATAAATAAAATGGAGGTTTACATGTAGTTCTACGAGCTAACGAACATCACTTTGTTTTTCGAAACATAATTACAATTTATTTATCTCCAATTATAAACATATAAGTTGTTACTTACGTTGTTCAGAAACCCCACGAAGCACACAAAACTCCAAGTTCTGTAATGTACAAAAATGGAAAAGAATAAAAAGCACTTGTTTCCAAAGTTTTTGGATTAAACTCTCAGGAGAAGATCTGTGGTGACCTCGTCCAGGAGTCCATTCAGCACATTCCTCTCAACGTCCCTGACAACGTCGTCCTTTTCGAGGGACGCAAACCTAGTTTTGTCCCAACCAAAGTCCCACATGCAGTTCAGGTCTGGCTCTTTGTCGTAGACGTCTTCCTCCAGCATTTTGGGAAGGTAGTCTTCCACAAGACAATCCGCACCATCGTCTCGACCGTAGGATTTCAGGGTCGCGATGTCTTGGTGCAGGAGTTTGATCAACTCGTCCAGAGATGTTACTCTCGTGCATGCCACCGATACCTTCATGAAAGGATGGACGCTGAGCTCTTGCCTCTTGCCTTTTCTCTTCATCAGCTCGTAGCCGCAGTCCAGTGTGATCTTGCCCTCTTTGTCTTGGTATTCCAGATCCAGACTCTCGGGAGAGTGAAGAATGTCGAAAGGAATGTTGAGTTTGAAGAGTGCCTCTGCTGTGTTGAGGAATAGTTGACTTTTCATTAGGATCTGCTTCAGCTGATTTTCACTCCCTGTGAGCGGCTTTGGTGCGTCAATTCTGGGTTGTTTTTGGTTCTTGGGTTGTGAAGAATTATGGGTATCGACGATATTAACCTCCCTAGCTCCTGAAAACAGTTTCAGTAATGCGGATTGGTGATTAGGTAAAGGAAGGAACTAGAGACATGAGCATGCTCAAGTAGTATCATAGTAACTGAGATTCTGCAAAGCAAGGTCGTACTTACCATCAAAAGAATCCAAGACCATGTTGCCAGAATGCGAGTCATTTCTCACCATTGAATTCATGTTCTGGCAATGCACAATGTGAAACGATTCTACATTAGATTGAATGTTTAGAAGTAGAAGCGATTGGAATGTATTTTGAATTAGCGGTATAACTTACATTTTTGTCAGGAAGAAGCATTTCTGTGCTGTTTAGTTGGCATTCGTTGTTGAGCGGAGGACAGTACAGATTGGAATCTTGTTCATCTTTAAGTTGCAGCTGTGACAATGCACTGGATTGTTGTCTGCTTGCTACTGGTTTGTTAGATTGAAGAATCCGTGCCTCTATTTCTTTGGACTTGCTTGTCTTCTGATCCACTTCTTTGAATTCACCTGGTTTCTCATGTTTTCTTTGCTTCACTTCTTGCAATATGGAAATCGGACGCTTTGTTACCCTCCCCATGTTTTGTGAAGCTCCACCTTTTCTTGTTACTAGTTCATTGATCTTTGGAAGGGTCTCAACTTCTTGTATTTTGGCCCTCACTTTCTTTGATGCTGGCAGTTGAACAGATTTCTCTTCTTTTGCTGCTGAAACGATGCTCTTTCCTCTGTTAGATTCTGATCTCATGTTTCCAGGAGGGGTATAATGTTTGGGGCTTGTGTTAACTGAATCTTGCATCTCAGTGCTGAAGTGGGTTGAACTTTTTCCACGTAGAAGATCTTCATCGTGCCTGTTGTTTGGAATCCCTACTGATTCCATTCCATTACTATGTTCTTGGCTTACAGGCAAATACTTGTTTTTCATGTTTGGAGGAGCATCCGTTGGCCTTGGCAAAGTCTTGGAGATGGATTCACTTCCTTTCTGCGGATTACTGTCTCCCACATGATGCATATTGTCTTTTTTCTCGGAATTCTGCAGTATACGAGGCTGTTGTAATGCAACATCATTGGGAGATTTTTTATGGTTGTGAGAGAGATGCTTCTTTACATCTCTGTTTTCTGTTCTAATCATGCCTAGGTTGCTTTTCATCTGTCCTTGCAGCCCCATTGTGGCTTCTGATCCTTTTTGTCTATGTGATGAAATCTGTCCCAGCTCATGCTTCAGAAGCAAATCATGAGTTTCACCTCTTTCTTTGCCTTTCTGTTCCTTGAGCTTTGGATAATCCTGTTTTCTCTGTTTCTCCTGCGTATCCTTTCGGTTTTCAGTCCTTTGGTTCAAGGGGACAATACTGAAGTGGTGCTTATCTATTTTCGTATTGGCCTTATTAGAGATCCTCATCGGTTTTATCTTTTCCATGGCTTCCTCAGGTGGTTTTCTTTCACCAGATAGGTTATTTTCTGCTTTCAGGACATATGCAGCTTCATGAATCGCTTTCATCTTGTTGGATCGTGCATCATTTGGCGTTTTAATTGGTGACATCTCATTCTCAGCATCTTTCTTCCTTTTCTGATGTGAATTGCTTCCCTCCGCAGGTCTTTTTGTGACCTTGGAGCTGTATTCTTTCCGTGTGGTGTTCTTTGAATCTTCAGTTTCTGGTAATTCTTGAAGCCCCATTAGTTTTGCAATGACATTTGGTATTCTTGCCTTTTCTGTTTTTGATTTCGATGAACTCAAGTGATCCTTACGCTCTGAGAATGCTGCCAGTGTATTCTGTTCGTGGCCATAGTTACTTGATCTCTTGTTAGAGGCTGAGCTTGAGGCACTTAAAGCGCGTGCCTGCTGACTGAAATTTGCAGCATCAGATGAGTAAGTCAGGATGTAACGAGAATTTCTTGAGGAGTTGTCGAAGGAGAATATCGACCGATCAATTTGTTTATGCCTATCCGAATTGAAGCTATTGTCATTATCATCCTCATCTTCATCAAGCAATGTGATCCTGCTTTTGCTCTGAGGTTTGATCATGTAGTCTGAAGCTTCTTGCAAGTTTACAAGCATACGCAAGGACTCTTCCAAATCTATAGCTCCTTTCAGTAGTTCCTTTCCAATTTCTATTGAATAGCTGTCAAATTTGAGACCATTAGAGCAAGCTCTTAGGATCTGATTCAACTTTTGTGCCCCTTTTGCAATTTCACTGATATGGAGAGGGGAGAAAGCAGGGAAACCACTTGTCGAGGAACGATCCATTGATCTCCTGCGAATACTGCTCTCCGTCTTGCCTAAATCCAATGACCCTCTATTGATCTGGTTCAGGAAACTAAGAACTGTACTATTTCCCAAGGAATCAACCCTTTGCAGCTTTCCTCCATTCTCAAGGGCAAAGGTTAGGGCCAAGGAGAAATCTCCCGCTTGTGCTGAGTTTTGATCTCTTCCATAAGGAACTATCTGTTTTGAACCTTCCCTGACGGCCAGTGATTTACCGCCTCCTCGAGATCCATTTTGCATACCTCCAGTTTTAACACCATTCTGCAGATAAGAACCAGTACATTTCAGTTCAAGTTTTCTGAAACATACTCAAACTGTCATCAACTTCAGCTGTGATAAACTTACAGGTTGGTGTGCTTTCATATCCCTGGATCCTCTATTAGTTTGCATCGAATAAGAATATGCATCTGCCAATGTACGCATCAGTGAAAATATAGTGATGAATTTAACCAATCCCAATTCAGCAAATTTCTAGTCTGAAATGGTGTTTCTTTTCATACATTTCTCTTAAAGGTGCTAAAATTTTGCAGCTTTTATTCACAGATTATCATTTCATGGATTGTCTACTATGGATTTCTAATCAGTAACCTCATGCGATGATGTATTAACCTCATGCGATGATATATTCACCTTCCATCTTCATCAGAAAAAAAAAAAAAGCAGAGACAATAGAAAGAAACGTACTTGTTCATACTTAAACAATACACTTTGATCCTGAATATGTACTTGCTTACCTCCTGTCTTTAGTTTTGAGGTATTTGAGGTCTGAGGAGCAGCCATTCGTTGCTTCCTCAGCCTGAGATCATCCAACAGCTTCTGTGCAAAGTCTGATCTCTTGGCCATGCTTCTTTCCTCGGGGATGGAACCAAGTTCCACTCTCAGCATTCCATTTACGCAGCTAAAGATAGAAAGGGTTTTTGGTTTCTTCTCTCTGGTTGTGAGGTTTCTTTCAGAGTTGGTTGAGGTGGGAAATCCAGTGCCAGTGCCAATGCCAGTGCCAGTGCCAACATAATAGGATGAAGCTCTGAATTGAAGTTTGACGTAGACGTCAGCTCTCTCTCTCTCTCTCTCTCTCTCACTTTGAGCGTTTTTGGTATCATGACTTTGATTCTAATCCAAGCAATCGCAGAGGTTTCAAAGAGCTTCTCCTCAAAGACTTTGTCACTAATATATCCCTTCACTCGTTCACTCAATTCATTCATTCCCTTTCCCCTTTTATATATTCTCTCCTAGATGATGATGTTATAATGTTTATACCAAACTCAGAACACAAACTGTTGTTGATGTGAAAGGAACATGCTCTACGTGCCATATACTTCTTCCGCACGTGTGTTTACCTTATTTAAAATCTAGTTAGATTAGTTAAATAATTAAAACTTTAAACTGGTTAATTTTTCTGATTTAATTTAGTTTAATAAATTTTGTTATTAAAAATTAAGGATGCTAAAATCTGTCCGACCTGCGTTTTGACTCGGGTTGATAGGGTCACAGGTGGGCCATGGGCTGAGGTTGGGCGGGAAGATGACGGACATGGCCGATCACGAGCTAATCAGTCTATGGTCTGGCTGGGCCCCAAGTCTTGGGCCCGACCCGTCTTATTGACATCTATATTAATAAATGATTATTTTATTAATTAATCGACTAATTTTTATAAACTAATAAATTTTTATAAATTAAAATAAATTATTTAATTTTTATTTAATAGTTTTCTTTTTTAATTAAACTTTAACATTTTTAATAAATAAAGGCAATTCTTTTAAATTTATTTAATATATAACTAATTTTATGACATTTTAATAGCGTTTGAAAATTTTAAATTTTAAACTTTCTATAGTTTAACTTCCTATTCGATTATGAAAATTTTGATTTTTATCGTATATTAACGTTTTGAGCCTTTAATTTCAAATTTAATATTTAGAAATGTCTACAATAAACTCTTATAAAAATAATATTTTAATAAGAATTATGGTAAAATACATAACTTTATTTTTAATTGATAGAGAGATTGTTTACGATAGACTCATTAAAAATTTAAAAGAATTAAAAATATTAGTTAAATATATAAATAAATAATTGCATAAATTTAAAGATTAATAAAATTAAAATTAAAATGATGTGATATTTTTAATATTTTTTAATCATATGAGTTTTATCCATCATGTCATATCGCACTAGAGAAGTTTTTTTTTGAATATTTTGAAAAATGTTAGAGTTGAATTTAAATGCTTATAAATATAAATATTTAATTTATATTTTTGTGAAATTTAAAAAATTAAAATTACACTTGTTGACCAGATATTTTCTAGAAATAAGAATGACAATATGCCTGATTTTTAAAATTAAAATAATATTATTTTATTAAATTAGTTCTTACTCTCTAATAAATTCAAGCTTAATTCAAATTACGGTTTCCAAATCCTAATGTACAAATATATGATAAAAAGGGTTTAGATTATCTATCCTCGTTGCAAACAATTACGTTAAAGTGTGAAATTCACGAAAGAAGCAAAAATAATTAGAATTTCATAAAAATTTAATTTAAAATAATTTTCGTATTTAATTTATGATAAGGACTTATGGGAGAACCAACCCCAAAAGCTAGCTTATGAGGGTAGAGAGCTCAAAGTCCTTATAAATCCCACACCAACTTTGTATTTAATCAATGTGGGATCCAAGTCCCATACCTTACAATTGGATCAAACCGTATCATTGGTCCCCCCATAAGGACCAACGTCCTCGTTGGTCACGGCCATGTTGGTCACGGCTGACACTTTCAGGTCACCACTCTATGGGCCACCACTCCGAGATCCTTGTTGGTCACGGCTGGCACTCCCAGGCCATCACTCCAAGACCGACTCTGATACCAATTGATAAGGACTTATGGGAGAACCAACCCTAAAAGCTAGCTTATGAGGATGGAGAACCTAAAGTCCTTATAAATCTCACACCAACTTTGTATTTAATTAATGTGAGATTCAAGTCTCATACCTTACAATTGGATCAAACCGTATCAATTTATCACAAAAATTTTTTAGCATGCAAATTTATTACATTTTGAATATATCAAAATTTTAAAATTAAATTGGTTGATTAAATATTATTTTAATAATAATAATTATTAAAAATTAATTAATTAAATAATATTTTTAAAACATCAACTTTTTAATGAATATATATCAAAATTTTAATCATATTTTAAATTTTATTAAATTTTTAGTATATATTAATGATATGATATTGATTGAACATTAAAAATATAAATATGTTAATTTAATTTTCGATCCAATTTTAAAATATTTTATTTTTTATATATGCAAAAAGCATTTTGAAATTTCGTATACCTTACTATTACCGTAAAGTCTTTTAACATTTTACTCGAAGTGTTCTGGAGGATTAGATAATTAGTCTATAATTAAATATTAATTTAATAAAGAATTTTAATTAATCACAAATTTAATTCCAGTATACCTATTCAAATTATAATTTTACGAATTATATATTTTTTAATCGAAGTTTAGCATAGTAATTTAGGTCGATCATGGAGAAACACGTGGCTTATAAGCATCGACAGACAGACGAGTATCGAGAACCTTCTAAGTTAATCCTAGCCGTCCATCATGTTGAATAATAAACCGTTGGATCCAACTAGGGCTCTTCTATAATTAGGGTTGAGTCTTCTGGTTAGTTACGCCTCTGATTCAGAGGCGGCAACATTTTACTTATATAATGATCTTTTCTTATTCTAATTAATTCATTTAGCTTCAGATCGTGGATTTGATTTGTGCCGCTCCGACTACTTTAATCGAAGGATATCTGATCTTTATGAGCTCGATTTACTAGGTATTGTTCTTATTTTGATCTATCAGGTCTTTAGATCTGTTTAGCTGTTTTGTACCGTACATGGTTTTTTCTAGATCTAAGATGGTTTTTGTATGATGTTTCGTGTTCTTTTCCAGATGAGCTTGAATCTTGTGTTCTTTATCTTTTTTCTAGTCTGGATGTTGAAAAATTTATCTCGTACATGATTTTTGTAGATCTAAGAAGGTTTATGTATCATGTTTCATGCTCTTCTCCAGATGAGATTGAATCTTATGTTCTTTATCTTTTTTCTAATATGGATGTTGAGTAGTTTCTAGGATAACTTTCAGTTTAGATGAAACTGTCGTAGATATTTTGTCTAGTTTTTGATGGTTAGTGTTTGGTATTTTTGACCGGGTCGTTTGTGATTAAGCAGTTGTATTGGACAGGTTGACCGTCTTCTTCGTTGAACCAAATGGTTGCTGGAGAGGGTGCTGTTAAATTAGACACTGGTATCGATGGCTTTGCTGATAGGTATTGAAAAGCGGCAGTATCGTCAGGTTTACTGCCATGAGTGAAGAGATTGTGGTATAAACAAAGTTTCGTTATCTATCGAGGCAAAATAAAGTATTGCTGTGGTTATTTAAATATATCTATGCTGTAAGCTATTGATATGGGATAGCTGGGATAATTGATGGTTTACTGACTGATGGTTTTGTAGATTTCGGATGGAGAGGTTAGTTCCTTGTGTTTAGATTTATATATTGTCGTCTACAGGCCTTTGCCATGACAGGTGCGCTTGCATGGCAGGTCAAAGATCCTTAATGAAAATACTTTCTTTTGGGTTTTGAAGGGGGAGATGGCACGGGGTTTGTTTATTTGCCCGGCTCTCCCCCTTGTGTGCGTGTGTTCTCTGTTTCCTCTTCCTCTCCTATCCTCTCCTTTAGCATCCATGGTTTATCCATCACTAACTACCAAAATTTTTATCAATCACCAAGCAATGGCTCGCATCAAAGCTAAAGGAATACATCTCTATGGGGAAGGTTGGAAAATTGCTTAAGAGGTAAATGTTTCTTTTTTAAGAACACATAATCTGATAACATTGGTATTGCACATTGGCCACTTGCATGCTTCAATCAAGAACAAGAATTACGAAATCTAGTATACTCTCATCCTCACTTTTGCTAGGAGGCACTATTTACGGCTCGAAATTAACTATTATATCTCTTAGTTGCACCGACTGCATTATTTGGATATTAATATCCAACAAATTTAGAGAACATATGCACAATAATGTCATTGAAAAGTTGTCACAATTCTTGAATTACGGGCAAAGAAGGAAATAATTTCGTTGTGCATGTTTGAAAGTCAAATTGTAGTCCTAGAAGTATCTCCAATCCTTTCTCGAGTATATCTGCTCACTGTTTCACTTAATGAGCTGGAGCCTTCACTGCCATCATATGCATGCAAGTTTTTACTGCTGCCTTCCAAAGCGAAGAAGAAGCTCTTAAAAAATAAAATTAATTTTGTTGGATGAAATAAATTGCAATGTGTTTGTTGTATGCATATGTTGTATTTATTGTGTGTATGATGTCTACGGCAAGATCAAGAAGCTTTTAGTCTTCCTTAAATATGGTTAATAGTTCTGTTATTGTATTTGGGGAGAGTTAAGGATCAAGTTCCGGATGTTCTATAAGGTGAACTTGTACAGCTTTTCCAGTTACTGCTTCTATTGAATTTTGGGGAACTGTATAGTATCTAGAGGACTGTTGTGTACGTCTGTATCCTGTGTACATGCTGTCTTTGCTGTTGAGCTGCGACATGCCATTTTTGCTGGAGAGCTGCGACATGCCATCTTTACTGGTGAGCTGCGGATCCAAGGGTGACTTCTGGACAAACAATCTTCAAGGACTATGGCATTGAGTTCCATTCGAGGACAAGGTTTCCCTTCTTATATAACTGATGTGAATTTCATTGCCCGGGAGTTTTATTAAAGGATTTCATTGCGGCAGAATTCAGTTGGTAGCTTGTCACTCCAAGACTAGTGCTTACATGTTTTCAAGGGGTGAGACAAGTAAAAACCCTAATGGTACTTTGCACCGTTTCGATTTGTATCATGCTTGTTTAACTATCACTGTCACCGAGCACCTGATCAAAAATTGCATGCAAGTTACCAGTGATGGGATGTTATACCGAAGCTGTTCACTGAAGCTCGCAACATGTTGACGAGTTCATGGCACACATGTCCTATAATTTGAGATGGTACTTTGCACTGTTTCGATATGTATAATGCTTGTTTAACTATCACTGTCACCCAGCACCTGATCAAAAATTGCATGCAAGGTACCAGTGATGGGATGTTACCTGTGTATTTTCCACCGAAGCTGTTCACTGAAGCTCGCAACATGTTGACGAGTTCATGGCACACGTCCTATAATTTGAGATTATTCGTTTGCATGCAGGGGAGCTCACAACTTGAACCCTGAGAAAATTTCAGCGACTTTATAGCATCGTATATAATTGCTGGTTAAGCCCCTTTGCCTAGATTGAAGTTACTACTTTAGCAAAAGATTTGCATTTCATGTTTCTATCCGTTCGATTGAATTTTGACTTGTGTATTATTCTTTCTGTTGGATCGTTTTTGCTGTCGATTCACTGACTGCACACCGGAAATTGTTCATCAACATTTTGAATCACAGCTTATTTGTAGGAGGGAGGATGGGTTAAGCAGATCCCATCTGTGGTTACTTTGTGTGTGTGTGTATATGGTATATATATATCTCTTTGATAGTGGGACTTGTTGAAGTTGATATGATATGTACTTCCTACTGATTGGTATTTGAATTTTGTGAATAACCTGAGCGTCGCCCGTCTTCACGCCAAAGCTATACCGTTGTAGAAGAATGAAAAGGACGAAATTGTAGGTCTTCTATTTGCTTTTAAAGGTTGGGGGATGGCGACATCTTAAATACAAAAAACAACAGTATCGGGTTCAGATCTTGAAATGTCTTTTCATGGCCTTGCAAGCTGTTGATTTCAGATGCCAAAATTGCTGTTCCAAATTGAGCCGAGAACACTTTCCCAATTGTCTGTGTTCACATCCTCGTTTTTATCTCTCCCGCTCATTTCTTTGGGTCAGGTTTCTGTGATGGATCCATTAGCTCAAAAATGGTAAGAGCGCCCAAACTGAAGTTTGGGAGGGTTGGTGGTTCGAATCCACCTGGGTCCCTTAATGACGGAGGATTGTTGAATTCCTGACAAAACGTAGCAGCATTCTTTACTGAAATAGGCAACAACTGGGCTCAAGTCATTCTTGCGAATGCTGCTCTTGTTTTGGGCTGCCTGGACTTCGTGTTTGTCTCTCAGTTCTCTGCCAAACGTTTGGTATGGAGACTCCTCTTGAACGTTATGTGATATTTCTTTCCTTAATATGTTATGATTGCAGTATCTAAAACTGTTGTATGTGTCTTCTTTTAGTTGCAGGTACCAGTCTATGGCTATTTTAAAAATAGTAGATTTATATTGTGGGTAGAAATTTTAAATTTTGGAAATGATTATGTTTTTTTAATAAATTATTTTGAAATTCTGTATTATGAAACGTAGAAAGAGATCAAAACAGAAAAAAGATTAATTCTTCTTTGTACTTTTTTTTTGTAGTCGCGCAAGTAAAGAAGACGACAGGAGTGGTGGATCCGTATCGCGTGTATTACGATGTCAATCTCGTTAATCTTTGAAAGTTCAAAGTTCAAAGTCTTCTTGTCCATGTCACACTGTCCTCCATAGAACGGTATAAATTATCGGTTGGATTCAAGTGTGTAGTTATTGTTTCATGCAATGTCCATTTCATTGTTGCGTTCTTGAACTACGTCGTCTACAAAATTAATTGCCTTAGAAAGGTCGAACTTGTCATATCACTAGAATTAGTAATTCAAAATAATAATAAAATAATTAATTGAAGATAATATTTTTAAATAAATTAAAAATAGAATAATATATTATTTTAAAAATAATGTCTTAATACCATTCATATAAGATTCTTAGTTTCTATTTTTTCAGACTTGGTATAATCTCTTTATTTTTTATAATAAAAGAGAAAAGGAATTTTAAAATTTTTTTAACTTTGATGAGATATTTAAATAATTCTATTGAAATTTTATATTCAATTCTTTAAGTAGAAGTGAGACAAATAAGAATCTAATGTAGATCATCGCGTTTAAATTTTTTAATTCAGTTTTTAATTTTTTGGTTGGATATTTTTTAGTTCGGTTTTTAACTCTTTGGTTTGATTTATTGTTAAAAATTGGTTAATTAATAAATGAAAAATAAATTTATATTAAAATACCCTTTTAAAAATATTTGTTATTGCTCTCAAATCAGAATTTAAATATTGCTAAACAGATAGTTTTAATTATATAATTATATAAGACCATTTTTAAATTAAATTTAAAATTTGAGCTTTAAGTCTTAATTTCCACTCGAATCGTATAATAATGGTTCCAAAAGTAATATAGAAAGTAGCAACTCCAAAACAAAAGGATATACAGCCATTTGACGCATGTTCAGAACACTAGTAGCCTTTAAATTTGGATGCCAATGCCCCTTTCTCTGTATGTATTAGCGGTTTGATACTGTTCTCTTCAAGTTGTGGAGGAATCGTTCTCCTTCCACTCAACTCAATTCAAAACTACAGAAAGGAAAGAGGTCAAACAAACGGAGAGTGGATGGACGTCAAGTCGTCCTATTGCGCGGTGGTTGGGTAGGTGCGTTACGGCATTTGAATACCACAAAATTTTGGTTTGGTCTTTACAGCTACTAGAAGCGCCAGATACTTCTTCGTGTTATATTGACTTTTGGTGCCCAAAAATTAAAAAAACAAGAAAAAAAGTCAAAGAACGTCACTAATATATCATTTATTTAGAGAAATTTCTTCACACCATTCAATTATAAAAAATATTAATTTTTTATTTTACGTTAATAAATATTATTGTTAAAAATAATTAATTAATCGATCTATTTTTATAAATCAAAATAAAATAATAAATTTGTTTTGAATAGTTTTTATTTCGATTGAATTTTAAATTAAGATAAATCTTTTTAAATTTTATTTCAAATTCTTCAATTTTATTTGATCTTTAATCGAGTTTATGAAAATTTAATACTGATTAAACCTTTTAAATCTTAAACTTCTCATTATATCTACTTAAATTCACGTGTAGTTTTAAAACATTATAATTTATTATAAAAACAAGAAACTTTGATTGCTTTGCTTTATATTTTTTTATAGTAAAGAAAAATTCAAATGTAACCATTACATGTTAAAATTATTATTTATTTAGTCATCACATGTCATTTTTATTTATTTTATTTAAAATGATGTACTATATTAAAATTTAATATATTATTATCTAAAATTATAAATAAATAAATAAAGCTCTCTATTAGTTAAAAATAAAATTTTATATTTCTAAACTTTCTAAAATGTTTTATCTAAAAAATTTCTATTAAAATGTTATTATTTTAGTAGTAGTTATTTTAAGTTTATATAAGTCACTTAGAAGCAATCTCTTTACTGGTTAGGAGTAAGGTTGTATATTATTAGACTTTTTCAGACTTCGCGTCTCGACGAAATTTTTTTGTTATTGTTTTTTAGGTATTTTTACTTTTTAATTATTAAAGTTTTTCGTATATGAACGCAAGATTTTCTTTTCCTAATTTTGGTGTGCCCTCTGTTCTGATCCGATCTCAATCGTTCAATTTTGGTGAACTCTATTTATTAAATCGATATATTTTTATAAAATAGAGAATAACGAGAACAGATGATCTAGTCCGAATAATACACAAGTCATTAGCATAAAAGTAAATTCTAAGCAATTTACAACACAATCAAATTATTTACATAATCATTTGCATTAAAAAGTGGATTTTACGTAATTTATAACACAATCAAAAAAATAATATTTTATTCATAAAACTTTATATTCTAAGGGACACGTCACCCAGCACATAATTCCAAAGATGTCCTCAAAAGAATCGGCTGAGATGCGCTACAGTGAACCAGCAAAACATATGAACGTACGTGAAGGTATGGGAAAGTAGGAGGTGGGTGACTGTGACGGAGAATAACAGTCGTGTGTTTTTAGTACTGTTCAATCTGCCCGGACCGTACGCTTTGCACAGTAGAGAAAATTTCTGAATACTGAACACAGTAAAAATTCTCTTTCCTTGCACAAAAGCACAAAACACAAGCTGTTTAAGACAACACAGACCAACGAACCATCTCTGTTGAGTCTCTGAAGCCTCTCCAGTGTCTTTGGAGTCTCTTTCTTTGCAGCATGTTCGTAAAATATTTTTTAACATAACCCGATTTTCTCATAGGAACGTTCAGCTGAGAGATTTTTGTCTCTGTGTCTCCTTCAACTTGGTGCGTCACTCAAAGCTCTGAACTTTTTCAATTAGTTTACACGGACTTGATCTCGTCTTCTATCAAGTTTATGACTTGGGGGGCTTTTTGGTTCTGTGTCCGCTGAATCTCCGATGGGCTTGGATTTTTTTTTAATTTTGTTTGTTAATCTACAGATATGAGATTCTTCTTGTGTCTGATGGTGATTTATGTGAGGAAGAGATAAATTTCGTTTTTCCTGGTAGAATCTTGAGTTTTGCTCTGCAGTGACTCGAAAGTTTCGTTCTTTATTCTCATAAACTAAGACCGGCATGTGTTTGTGATATTTCCTGTGGTTGGAAAGGAAAGAAGATAGAGAGAATGGAATTTTAACTGTTAAATTTGATCTATTTAGCAATTCGTTGTATCTGTTTCCTTGCTCTAGAAGAAGTTGACTTGGAAGTTGCTTAGTTTATTCATGAATTTCTGGGGCAGTGACGACCTAATATTTTAATAGATTTTTGTTGGATTGATGTTTTAGATCTGTCATTCCTTCTCTTAAAAGAAATGATGGTGATACTATGTGTATAAAACAGATTCCAGTTATGGTTAGTCTGAGTAATCTGTTGTTTTGTTCGATTATTTCAGTCAATTTCAAGATCAGCTAAATGTTTCGCCGGAAGAATAATTCCTCTCCCGATCTGGAGAGTGAAGCTCTGCAACATGAAATGAAGGTGATTATCAAATTACATATGTTTGAGGTGATACTGTCTGTGATAGGCATCATTGACTTGTGATGATACTGTTTTTATTTTTTTTTCTTAATCTTTTGTTGTTTGTGTGCAGATCAAAGAGCTTAAGGAAGCAATTGGACCACTTTCTGGACGCAGTTTAAAGTTTTGCACCGATGCTTGCTTCAAAAGATACTTAGAAGCTCGGATCTGGAATGTAGATAAAGCAAAGAAGATGTTGGAGGAGACACTTAAGTGGAGATCAACCTATAAACCTGAGGAAATACGCTGGGTAGGTTGTTCATTTTCTTTCCCACTTCACAATGATATGCATGCATAACAAGATTACACGTCCTATGATCTTGGAGTATAGAATTTTGCCTCATGAATGTTCTATTGTTAGCAACAAGTTGCAATTGAAGGTGAGACTGGAAAAGTTTACAGAGCTAATTTTCATGATCGAGAGGGGAGGACTGTTCTTATACTCAGACCAGGAATGCAGGTATGGCATTGGGAAGACTTGGAGCATGAGTTCTTGAAATTTTCATGTATTTGGAAACTAATGCTATTTCATCTAGTGTAGAATACAAAAGCAGTGGAAAACCAGCTTCGACATCTGGTATATCTTATAGAGAATGGAATCCTTAACCTTCCAGAGAGTCAGGAACAGATGTCCTGGTTGATAGACTTTACTGGCTGGTCCATGACCAACAGCGTCCCGATCCGGACTGCTCGTGATTCAATTAACATATTGCAGAACCACTATCCGGAGAGGCTAGCCGTGTCATTTCTGTACAACCCCCCTCGGATTTTTGAAGCATTCTGGAAGGTTTGGATTTTGCTGCCTTCATTGCAAACTGATAAGAAGTTACTATTCCTGATTAATCACTTCAATTCTATGTCACCTGCTGCTAAGATTAGTTGCTGTAATTGGCTAGAACTGGTAGCTACAGATTGATATGGATCTTAAAACCCCTTCTCCTTGGTTCATTCACTGGGACATTACAGATTGGCTAAAGCACTTTGGTCTCTTATTTATTGCAGGTTGTCAAGTATTTCTTGGATCCCAAAACTTTTCAAAAGGTGAAGTTTGTCTACCCTAATAATAGTGATAGTATGGAAGTCATGAAGTCGTTCTTCGATGAAGAAAATCTTCCCAAAGAGTTTGGAGGAAAAGCCATACTGAAATATGATCATGAAGAGTTCTCGAGAATGATGGTTCAAGATGATCTGAAGACTGCCTCATTCTGGGGATTTGGCAGCAAGATTCATCAAGCTGGAAACGGGCTTCATGGAGCTGAAGTGGCACCTGAACCTCTCGGTGCTGTAACACCTCCTGCCAGCTAATTGCGTGCAGAATGTCAAAATGCAGATCTTCTGCAGGCCTTTATTGAGCTTACAAACTTCATTTTTAGCTAACAAAAGCTGTAAGCCGAATTCTGACCAGGATAATAAGAGGGAAGCTAACCTCATTTTGTGCTATATTAGGCTCTTACATTATCCTTAATGCACCATATCTATTCCTCACACTAAATTGCCTGGAAGCAAGTATGTGATCAATAACAAACCGAAGGAACTAAGAGATGCCTTATGAGTTATGATCATGGTCGTTGATACTGGTTTGTGTACCAGTTTTAAGGGCATATATTCTCACTGCCGATACGAAGCATGAGTGATGAGATCAATTAGATACTAATCATATTCGCAGGGAGGAAAAAGCATACTCATCTAGTCTTAAGCTTGACAAACCAAGATTTTATTTACAAGGAAATTCAAGTCATACAAGCTTAATACATGTATCAACTTCAGATCAATGTAAACAACTGTCATCCCTTGGCCCTCGCAGGAACTAATTATCTGTCAAACCCGTCTAAGACAACACAATATCACACAAGAATTTAAGGGAAAACACGAAAAATGGAAAATTCAGAGTCAGCTGCACAGAGACATCTAACTCAAATTCGCAGTCTTGCCGTTAAGTAACTGTCTTTCAAACAAAAGAAAGTTAGCTGCTTTTGGATTTTCAGGAACTGGGGATTACTAAGAGAGATCAAATAAGTCGCCTTTTGAAGTTTCGAGAGGTAGCTTGGTAAGTGCGGACCAACAAACCAACTCCTATACCAATTCCAACGCAAATGCCAAGTCCAATCCCCACACCAACCCTCACACCTGCATTGAACCATGATAATTCACCATCTTCACCTTCCAAATACTCCATCCTCCTCCAATACATGTTACCATAATCTTCTTCATTTTCCAGTTTGTAACTCTTGTAATATGCAACCTGCAATTGGATAAAGGTTCCGGATGAGCTGCAGAGAACATGTTCAAAAGAAATATAGAGAGCATCCCTAACATGTTCCACTAAAATGGCCTAAACCTTGGAGGAAATTAGAGATTAGATGTGACAGCAAATTGGACAAAGGCTAACTCTTATCTAACCTTCATTTCTGATGAAAAGATTCAAAGCATACAGTCAAGCATAGGAATTTTGAAGTTGACAGTATAATCTAGGGACATTTATGTTTTCAGCTAAAGGATAGAGCTTTACGAAGATTGATTCAAGAAATTTCATTTGATGAAGGTTCCAACTCCAATTTTATCCAATCAATCATAGCCTATACTCCAAATAAGAAAAGCAAAACAGGGAAAATTTTCTGTACAGATACGAACCAACCAAGCAATTACCACTGATTTTGGTGCAACTGTGTCTGTCCACACCAGTGGCAGTAGCCCGGGGTAGCAAGGGGGAGCTACCGCCACCCTTGATCAAATTGAGAAGACTATTTTCGCTTAGCTTTTATATCATTTTGTAATTTTTGAATTGAATTTTTAAATCCATAGAGATAGTTTTATAATTGAGTTTTTATATTTCTTTTAATTCGCTCCCCTTAAAAATTAGTCGAGCTTTGCCACTAGTCTACACCAAGTTAAATGTCAAGTTTCTTTGTCCAAGATCCTCAAAGATCTGTTGCTACCCATGGGATCAGCCACTCTGATAAACAAGAGAATACTACCCAACAATGACTAAACTAGTCGCTGGTATACCAACTATCAGGTTCTGATCACCATGCACGAGTTCAATTAGCCTGAGGACTTAAACTAAAGACCTTAGACATCAGGTTCCAGGAAAACATAGATAAAGCACTCAAAGGTGACCAAGGAGATAGCGGGCCCACATGTGAAAGACATCCTCCACGTGGCTTAAGTATGAGAACCATTCATGTCAGACTCAGAGTCTGGCAGTGAAAGGATGTTGAAAATAATGCAACGGGAAGGATGAAGAGAGACAATTGAGTACTATCTCAAAAGCTTGAAAAAAGTGCCTTGCCCATACCCATGTCCACGTCTAGGATAAGATTCTCTATGCAAGTACAAGTATCGATGTCTGAGCATGGGACATATTATAATAATGAAACATGTTTCACGACAGGAAACAGACAAGAGATAAAACATCCCACCAAAAGTTAATAGCTGGCTAAGTAAAGAGAATAACGGCACTGAAACATGGGATAATTTAACATAGTACAAGAACACTAATTAATGCCATGTCCTGTAAATGGTAATCAGATCACATGGTTACAGGAACAGTGTAAGAGTATTTACCTGAAGATCATCTCCAGATGAGTCGTTTTTGTGGGATTCAGTTGTTTCATTTTCTGGAATTGAATCCAACATTCCCTTTCTGTTATGCTTCTTGCGATAACTAGGCTGCAGAGTCTTGGTTAATATGATAGGCGTTCCTGAGAAGCATCCTGTAATATAAACTTCAATGGTTGGTGATGGCAACTCAGGACTGGCAAGGTGTTTCCCTTTTAAGAAGCCAGTACCAGCTGTGATTTCTGATTCACAGTTCATACTCCACCTCTTGACATTGCTTTTTGATTCTCCTGTGAAATCCTTACTGTTGGACATTTCAAGGACCCCATAAAGAATGAGATCATCTTTATCAAATACTTCAAATTTCACACTCCCTGTTGTTCTAATACTATCTGTACTAACAAATGTCGCTTCCTCGGATTTCTTGTCCATTCTGTCTCTTCTAAGAAGTGACGAGACTCCATCAGAATACATGCTACTTTTAGCACCATTAACTTCCAAAAGGGTATCAGGGCTTAGAGGGATGTGGCTGAGGGTGAGAAATTCCGGGGTCGAATCATCAACATGAAAGTTACTAATCCTGACATAAAACACTCTCAAATCAAACCAAGGTGAAGAGAATTTGGTGTAAGGTTGAAATGGAGAGTATCTAATGATCTGAAGATTGGAATTTGCTGCTTCACCGTTGCTGGATGCTTCAAAAGGATCCTCCATGATGGTCACAACGAATTCAACCCTTAATAAAACCTCTCAATTCGGATTGAAGAAAGAACATGTAGAGAATCCTCCAAGTAGCAATCAATTACGCAGAAAAAGACCTGTTGCAAATTAAGCATATCTGCTTGTTATATGAAACCAAAGAGTAAAAAGCCTTTAGGATCGTCCAAGTTAGAACAAGTTTAGCAATTCATAAACCCAGAAACCTAAAAATAGTCTACAGTCGAGGTACACATATACTCCAAGGGGACCTAATCCTTAGGAAACAGAAATCCTTAAATTAAGGAAAACGTAAAAGAAAAGGCCAGAATAAAGTAACAAACTGAAAACAAGTTTCAACTGTTCTACAACACTGACTGATATTACAGATAAGCACGCACAAACCGTAATACCTATTCCAGGAACAGAAAAAACCTAAATGAAGACATAAACTGAAAAGGTAAGAGACAGTGTTGAGAAAAACCAATCAAGAACATACCAAGATAATATCACCACAACTATCAGATAATATCAAGGTACAAAACCCACGAACCATATCTTCTATTACTAAGAAAAACGTGGAAATCTAGAAGAAAAAAAAACCATCTTTATGTGCAAGTTACCGGATTTATCATGCAAGCAGCATCACCAACTCAACACAGAAACAAGAGGAACCAACTCGCCAACACTTGCAGAAACAGAGCAAGCAATATCAAGCCAAACTCCAAACCGAATCGCTTCTCTACTTAATCCTTTGGTTCAGGTCAATATGAACTCGAAGAAGAGACTAAATTAAGGAACCTGTGAACTCTTTAACCCATTGTCTCCCTTTACCAACCAGAAAATGTAATAAATTACAGATAGTAACCCGACATAAACTATTGTCGGTTATTATCAAGTGACCGACACGTCATACAAACGGCCAAAGGACGTCTCTTTTGTATATAATTTGAAGGTGCAAAATAAAATGTTATGTGACTTAAATAATTTCTAATTTAATATTATAATAAAATGAAATCTGAACCACAAATCTGGTCCACTCTAAATCGATTGAACCGGTTACGGGTCATCTTCTGGGCCCCATGAATCTAATTTAGTTCGCGGTTCCCAATGTTTCCGGCAGCTAATGGAGTAGCTCAACCAAGCAAAGTATCTTAATCCTCTTTATTATTACTATAACACTAGACCTTATCTTTGTTTAGGAGTCGTAATAAAAACAATATCTAATAATTACATATTATATAAAATTTAAAAATAACAGGGGAAAAATAACTGTATGGCCGATTGCAATTGGAAACAGTCTTTTTATTAAGTAAGGGTAAAGTTACGTATTATTACATCTTCACATATCTTATATTTCAGTGGGATTTATACTGAATAATGTTGTTGTTATTATTGTTGTTGTATAACACGTCTTCTTATATATTTTAAATTTAAATTATATTTAATTAAAATTAATTTATTTTAAATTTTAAAATATTTATTTAAAAAGTAAATTAATTTATTAAATTAAATTATTTATAATTCTTAATAATAGTTAATATTAAATAATTACGATATAATATTAAATTAATAATTCTTCTCGAATAATATATATTTAGTCGATTATAAATTATAATATGAAAAATATTTTTATAATTTTCATAATTTATAAAAATTGGACTAATTGGTTAAGTCAAAGATTAAGTGCTTGTTTAGATGGGTTTATACTATTAGAGCTTTTATCAGTAGAAATTTTTTGAAAAGCTATATTTTAACTTTTTAAAAAATCATTTCTATTTAAAAAGTGCTTTTAGATTTTACAGTCAAACACTTGTTTTTTTTTTAAATAACTTTTGCGGTAAAAAAATACTTTTTCACACTCTAAAAGTTGAACCTAACAAGCACTAAGTATTATTTAGATTTCATTAAAATTGATAATATAAATTCCTAATTTTAGATCCAATTTAAATTAAATTTATTACCAATATTAAATTTAACTTATTGTCGTATTTTTAGTTTACGAGTCGATTAATCAAATGAAATGTTAATTTTAAATAAAATTTACAAATTCTAATTATAATATTACAAGTTGTTAATTGTTATTAATTTAGTTGAAAATGGGTTCTGCGTGTTTTGACCAATCTAAGACTAAGACATCTTCTTTGTATTAAACGAAGTGATGATGATCTTATCCATTTAGGAATTAGGACAGAAGAGATGTTTTGATTAAGAATCTGTACTCACACGAGGTCGCTGTCTCCTCTCTCCGTTGAAAGTGATGTCTTATCTTATCTTATGTTTTTTCCTCTTTTTAATATATTAAGGCCACGTAATCGTAACGGTATGTGTGTAAAAGTCTCCTACTGTTTTTATTAAAAATAAAAGGGTTAATTATTAAAAAAATTTTATTAATTTTTTAATTATAATCCGAACTTTAAAAAATAACAATAAAATATCAAAATTTTGTAATTTTTTAATTCTAGCCCGAATTTCAAAAAGTAGCAATAAAATGTCTAAACTTTTAAATTTTTTCAGTTCTAGTCTGACGTTAATGTTTCCGTTAAGTTTGTTAACGTGACTTTTGCCACGTGTTTTAAAAACTTAAATTATTAATACACGTAAGTCAAACTTAATATAACAAATAAAGATTAATGAAACGATATCATTTAATCACGTAAATAAAATGACGTTTAAAAATGATCTAAATCAAATTACTCAGTTCTGATGACCTTACGTTTTGATTTCAGCTTTTTCCTTCATTTTTTAATTTGTTCACTCGACGCCTTCGCGACTTGATTTTCAGATTACGCAATCTCGATGCCCTCACATTAAGGAAATTAGGAGAACGAACTAAAACGAAGAAGTTACTAGCGAAGTATGTTGTAATGCGAAAGTAGTTTGAGGCATAAAAAAACAAATAGAGAACAAAGAGCCGAGGTATTAGGAGAACAACAGATAACGTCAAGCTATAATTGAAAAAATTTGAAAGTTTAAGTATTTTATTGTCACTTTTTAAAATTTGGGTTAGAATTGAAAAAAATTAAAAATTGGACATTTTATTGTTACTTTTTAAAATTCGGATTATAATTAAAAAATTAACGAAAGTTTGGAGTTTTTTAGTAATTAACCCAAAATAAAAATATTTTGACAACATAATAAATTTATATAACTATTTCAACTAGATCATATTAAAGTTAATGCAAAAGTCTTGTATTAAAAGTATCTTTTAAATTAAAATTTAATATCTTTTAGTTATATGAAATAAAATTGAATGCAATTACAGCAATGATCAAGTTTAGTTAATTACAATATTTTAAAAATTGAATACTTCAGTCAGTTTAACAGCAAAAATCTTAAGTCGGCCAATTTTTTAGTTTTGTTCTTAACTTCCTAGTTCGATTTAGTTTAATAATATTTATTACTAAAAATCAATTGGTTTGTTAATTAATCGACCATTTTTTATTAACTAATAAAATTTTATAAACTAAAATGAATTGATTAATTTTTATTTAACAGTCTTTTTTTTAATAAAACATAGATAGGGATAATCTTCTTCGATTTTTTTAATTTTTAATTTTATTAAAATTTTAACATATTTTATGACGGTCTAATATCGATTCAACCTTTTAAACCTTAAATCTCTTGTCTTATCAGTTTAATTTTCGATCCATTTTTTAAAATTTAAGTGCACAAAAACTGCTACTTCTACATTAACATTATTCTATATATTATCAATGATGAATTTTTAAATATTATTATTTATAAATTAATTAAAAAATCTATTTAATTATAATTATGTTTTGGTAAAAATTAAAAATTAATTTGGGCTAAGAGTTAGTGACTCAATTATCATATTTGAGCTTTGAATATTTACTTATTCGATATTTCTACAGTAATATTTTAGGCTCAGGCCTATAAGAAACATACGTTACTAGTGAATTTGATTATGAATGTTAATGGGCCGGGTTGCTCTTGGTTTGGTCCGGCCCAATCACAAGCTAGGGTGGCCTGTTGCTCGACAAGCGGGAATAGGTCAACCGTAACTTGACCCAATCACAGGACCGATCTGTGACTCGGCCTATCTTATATATTTTTTTTAAAATGTCAAAACGACGCCGTTTTTGATTTAACGATCGGGCCGCAAGCCGAACCAATTTTGACATCCCTAAATTTGATCATGAGTTGTGAGTTGAGCACTAGCTCGATCTATAAATTGTTATATATGCAATTGATAATTATATTAATTAAATTTAGACACATAAGTTTAAGATTATGACTTTCACTTTATGTGGTCCATCTCTTAACAAAGTAACTATTCAACGAACTCAATATTTTAATTAATCAGTAATTTGGTCTAATTCAAGGGAATCATTAAACTTTATAGCAAATTATGGAAAAAGTTTAAGAAATTAAAACATAAGATTTTAAGTGTTTAGTGGGTTTTTGGAGAGTGTACTTAGCCATCTAAAAATACATATAAAAATTTAAAGCAACCATGGAACAACTCACATATTACCTAATCTGACGTTAATAGGTCAAACTTGATTTTTTAGACTCGACAAGGCCTCAGATAGGGCTAAGACTCGAGCTGTCCAGATCAGGCCCAACCTTAAGCTTGATAGTCATTGAACAAACGACCTGGTTTTTTCAAATTTTTTAAAAAATAATTTGTCACCCCTAACTAGGGATAAGAAAGGGTTACTTTTGTCATTGTTCCAACTTGATTTGACTTTCGTTATTCGTAGCTTAATTTAGGATCAAAGTTTAATTAGACTGAGAATGTTGATTTTGATGTGAATTTATTCGGATTGATTCAAAATGAATGTTAAATTTTTTTCAATATTGATTTATTTGAACTATTAAACTCATCGGATCAAGTTTTTATTTTAAAGTTCGACTCAAAACTTAGTCAACTTAAACTCAATAGTTGACTTCAAACCATTCAATTGTCAACCCAACAGATTGCTTGCAAATTTAGAGGTCATTGATTTTCATGTAGCCTGTGTTTTTACAGTTTCAGTACTTCAAGTTTAAGAGTTTGGATCCCAAACCCGAATTAGTCAATCCTGCACATCTTAAACCGAATTATAGATAATGAATATTGGACTAAGTCGGGTTATTCTAATCCGATCCAGCATCATCACTAATAGTAAATCTTGTGCTACGCAACGACCTCCCGTATGTATAATCCCCCTGCTCTACTTTATCCCTGTCCTGTTCGATGAGTAGTAACATAATAACAGTAACATTTGATCTTAAACCGCTTTCGCCGCCACCCAAAAGACGCAAAACCCGGGAAGAGACACAAAAAGTGGTCAGACTGGACACTGAGGAGACTCTTCTGAGATTTAACCTTCCCTTATGCGCGTAACATCGACACGCTCTTTCGGTTCTATTTCCTTTTAACTCGAGCCCTTTTGGTCTAAACCCTAACCATGGTTAGAGACGAAGAGTCAGACACCGAACTTAGTAGTCTTTACTTCGACCCCATTTCCTCTTCCTACTTCCAAACCTGTCTTTTTCTTCTGCAACTTCATATAGAAATGGATCGGATAAACAGCAATAGCAAAACAGATATGATTTAGTTCATCTTGCTGAGCTTTATCCCATTGTGTATTCAATATTCTGATGAATAAAGAGAAGCTTTTGTTGCTTCCTGAGATATATAGATATTATTATTATCTTTTTCGCAGAATCTTGATATCGGTCAAAGATATCAGCCTTATACTAGAGAGAATGGTGTTCTCCTAATAGAAAAGTCCAGCATCTTCTTGGTGCCTTTTGGTTTCTTTGGATTCAAGAAAGAGGCTGGCTGGATGGTAATAAAGCTTGAAACTTTCTCTCAAGATTCGAATTTTCTTTTCTGGGTTCAGGTGTTTCTCGCAAATTACAAGTGATTTAGTTACTAGCTTAGTTCGTGTCAGTGATTGGGAAAGATATGATGGGTAGGAAGAAGCCTCAAAAAACGAAGGAACTATCAGTAGCCATAGCAGAAGCTTCTTCGACAGGAGATGAAACCAAGCAACAACATCCTCAAACCCCTCGAAAAAGAGGTAGACCTCGCAAGATGGTCGAGAAGATTGAGACCGAAGTGAAAAAGAAGAAGGAACCAACATCTGCAGTAGAGAGTGATATTGATGCTGAGCATGATCAATCCAAGAAGGTTGAAACCAGCAAAGAAGAAGACGAAGAAGTACAACAACAACAACAAAAGCGAGTTAAGAAGAAGGAAGGTGAACAATCCGAAGAAAGAGAGCCTCCGAGAAGAAGCAGACGGAGAAAAAGCCAACCGAGAAAGAGCTGCTAAATCGGTAATCTAGTAACGGTTTAACACACCCTCTGGTTAGGAACTGCAGATTAGTTTTTACTTGTTTTCATTCTTAGCCTGATGATTCATTGCTCTTTCTTTCTGTGTTTCAAGTGAAAGAAAGTGCTTTGATGTTATATATCGGTTGTTGTACCCGTCATGAGTTCTTAATCCAGAAGATCATGTTCTGCAGAAGCACGAGAAAGCTTGATGGAACAAAAACTTTCTTAGTTCCAACTTTGTTCCAATCCAATTTGTGGTTTGAGATAGGTAATCGCTTCTTATCTAAGAGTTATTACTTGATCATATACAAAAAGTTTCAATCTTTCCATTTCTACTGCAACGCGAAGAACCTGAAAGTGTATCTAAACAGTATGTATATTAATTGAGGGCAAGCCGCCTCAGCAAGCTCCAATCATCGATGATTTCTTAGTACACAACTTGTCTAGGAAGCGTAACCAATGTTGGCGCGTGGACAGTATGAGTTCATGTCAGAACATAATTAGGACTGTTTGATTGGTGAGTGTGGACCACAGCCAACGGCGGTGTGATGCTTTCGTCGACCACTTAGACTTCCCTTAGACACAAGTAACTCAACCACATCACCAGTGGCTTAAAATTTGAGAAAGTTCAACCTAATTCGATGTTAAACTTAATTATTCTTCGTGATTATGAGCTAAATACTAGATTCTCACACAAAGAAAATTACAGCTGAAACTTAGATCGGAGTATTTTAAGAGTGTGTTAAGAGTCTGAGAATTTTCTCTTCAATGAAGTTAATTACCGATTACTTTATTAAAATTAAATTCAGAATTTTAATTTCATTGATCCAATAGCAACTTCCTCTGCTGATAAGTAAAAAAATTCCTAAAATACAAAACTTGTAAGGCCCCATATTTGCCTATCTATCTATAGTGGTGTCCAGGAAAATTGTTACACAGTATTGTGATGCATCTATGGCATAGTGAGAAACTTTGTAAGATCAGAAAAACCCAGAACACATTCAAACATTCTAACCCGGTTCTTACTGGCTTGATTTATGCCGACGCTCTTTCTTATACCTAGATTGATCCGGATCAAATCCACCTTCTTCTGCTCCATAGACAGCCCATGATGGTGTAGCAGCCATGTAATCTGCGCTAGTGAAAGGTTTTTCTGAAGCAACCTGCAAATTTTCCAGAAACAAGTTATTACTTTGTTTTCAGCAGAAATGCACTTGCCAACAGCAAGGTATGATATCGACGATTGTTGCTAACCAGATCATGGAACTTTTCGTAATCTATCCATGTAAACCATTGGCCGTTAACCTTGAACTTCTCAGCATTAGCTAGAAGAACACAGCATGAGTGGACATGTTCACAAGCAACCTCATATTCTCCTTGGCTCTTGGAAGCCAAGGCCTCTGAGAAAGCTTTCACATCAGCATGCCAAGGCACATTCTCCATAGTCAGCTTTGATGTTGCAGACCTTTAAGATAAAATCAGGTTACTACAAATGCAATAAACTGACTATTGTACAAGACAGGTTAAAAGCACTTACGATCCACAGTACGTGACGCCTTTAATTTCAATAAAATCAGGCTTCCCAATACTGAAGAGGTTGAAATAAGCATCAACATCCTCTGCATTCCATCCTTTCACCAGTGTCAAACGATAAATGGTACGTTGATGTTTCTCATTCAGGGATTGCAAGGAACTCTAGTTGCGGGAAAGCATAAGTAACATAATAAATTGGATATTTGAGTTGGAAAAGTTGAACAAAATTGAAAACACGACTTGAATTCAAGTTCTAACAATTAGCTACAATGTGCTCTAACAGCCTCTATGCAAGTTTCTGTTCCTAATGTCCCTGGAAACAAGAGATAAAGCTTCCAGTCTCAACATAACATTCAGAATGAAGCTGTAAACTAGTCCCTACAACATACCAAAAAATCATTCCGCCTCAGATTGAAGAAGAGATGCTTGACCATCAGGTACAAAAACATTTCTAATCAGTTACAACTAGTAAGCTATTTGGCACACAAGGTACTCACAATAAAGCGCTCCCAAAAGTCTCCAAACAGTGGTCTATCAATCGCCTTCAAGCTATCCTTTGTGGCAGCATCCACGCTGACATATAACTGCATGAGTTGAAAAATTCAAGTGTTATGAACCTTGGGGCATTCTGAGCAAGATTATATGGCCTATCTTATCCACCAAAAAACTAATCTAGAGCCTTCAAACCTGGGTCACAGGCTTCAACATTTGGATCTTTTCAGGGAACTGTGCATTTGTCACAAGAAAAGTGGAAATCCGCCTTTGGTGCAGCTCATCTATAAGTTTGTTAATCTCTGGATACATAATAGGTTCACCAACTAGTGATAAGGCACAATGCCTAGGAGAGAGACCTTCCATCAAGCGGTCCAATGTAACCCCTACAAGAATCATACTCTCTAAATCAATCAGATGAACGAATATGCATTTCATGGTACATATGGAGTACAGGTAAACTCCAAGCAAACATCAAAGCTTTTGCATGTCCACTAGCTTAATATATCATGGACTTGACAAGTCTTATTAGGAATTGCGATAAGGTCCAGCCCGTACTACATATTGTATGAATGATGATGCTCCCTCAGAGTCAGGCGTCATTAAACATAAAAATGTTTAATCACAGTAATCTCACTTTGGGACAGAATGCTCGATTAATTAACACAGTTGGACAAAGACAAACCAAAAGTAGTATCCAATTCCAACCAACTGCGCACTTACCAGGAACTCCTTTCATTTGTTTAATCATTTTGGTATGCTGGTCTATGGCAGAATTGACAATTTCTAGAGGATCATCCATCTTCCACTTCCAACTCTTTCCAACAGGGTTTGTGTGATGTCTCCAACAGAAAACACATTTGTTGGCACATGCCAAACTAGGGGTTGCCTCCATGCATCTGTTTCATTCAAGCCTTGACAAATTACTACTGCTGTATATGCAGGATAATGATTTATTCTTTACATGATATACATGATGAGCAATTAACCATGCGATTGCACAAGTTCACTATTTATAAGTTAAAAATGACATCTAAAAAGCATGCCTACAGCTGATAAAAGCCTTGATTCAAGAAGGAACAGCTGAATATAATTAAGGAACGTAGAATTTTCCATCTCCATCCAATACACTTGATACTACAAAAACACTTAAAAATTAAGTCAAGGCCTAAAAGAATCATGAAAGGGCAACCACCTATGACTTTCTATTCCATAAAATGAATGCTTGTAGCAACCTCCTCGGCCCCTAAGTTGTGATTTGGTCCATCGACAAATTTTAACACCACTATGTGAACCGATAATCTTGTATCCCTGCAAATTCAACAAGAATGTTAACACCAGCCAATTGAATAGACAAATTTAATAGGCATTTGTCAAACAAATACCGATTCAGCACCCTTTCACATCTTGAGAACATTCATACCTGTTTTTCTAAGTTGGCCCTGACGACTGGTGTCACCATTTCTCTCGAACCATTCAATTTCCCATTATCTTCAGCAACCGAACCAGACCTCCTCCTCAACGGCCCTTTACCTGCAATGTCTTCAAGATCAACAATCCCAGACTCCGCACCACCATTTCCATCATCATCATCGACATCACTATCATCAAACCCATCAACAACACTCCCGCCAACACTCTGACCACTGACAGCAAACCCATTTCCATAAACCCCACCATTCTCCAGACAACCACCCTTCAAAACCCCAACTACCTTCCTACTCCACTCCTCAAAAACCCAATTCAGGTCACCACCGTCCACGTCACCATCCCCAACCCCCACAATCTCACTAGCCCCCAGCTCTCTAAACCGCTTCGAACATTCTCTCGCCACCGCATTAAACGTAGCCCCATAAGCTCTACTCCCAACACCAAAAACCGCGAATTTAGTCTTAGAAAGCAGCAACGACCCGACTCGAAAGTCATCGGCGCTCTCCGCTAGCCAATTCGTGAAGAATTGGGCGTTTGGAGGAGGTTTCCCATCTTCCCAAGTCGAAGCAACGATCAAAACGACAGTCTCCTTCGAGAGGTCCTCAGGCTCGTAGTCTTTGACATCAACGAGATCAAAGGAGAAAGAATTGGAGACTAACAGATTGTGGAGACGGTGAGCTAGGGTTTTGGAAGTGCCTGTTTGAGATATGAATAAAAGCTTGCCTCGAATATTAGGGTTTAGTTTAGGGTTTAAGGAGTGTTTAAGGAGTTTGAGACGTCGAGATTTATAGAAGCAGTAAACGGTAGAAGCGGAGAGAAGAGCGAGAAGAGCAATGCGAGCAGAAGTTGAGTTCAGGGACATGACTCAGTTAACTATTTTCAGCTTTAGTTATGGTCTGCTTCTGGTTCTATGTCTTTACATGAAAGCAATGGTTTTCTTGGTATTATTTTAAATGATTTAAAAACTTTTTTTTAATTATAAAATTTTCAAACCTATCAAAATTTTAATTCAATTTTTACATTTTTAATTTGATTTATTTTAAAAAAATTTGTCGTTAAAAATTAATTAATTAATTAATTCTCATTTAACAATATCTTTTTTAATTAAACTTAAAATTTTTACAGTATCTTTAAATCATATTCTAAATTCTTTAATTTACCTAATTCTTTAACCGATTTTATGACAATCTAATATCGATTGAACCTTTTAAATCTTAAATCTTTTGTTTTATTGATTAAACTTCTAGTCCAATTTTTAAAACATTGGTTAATTTATTACAATATTTTAATATAGCATTTGACCCATTAGCTTTAAATATGACCAAAATTAGGTTTAAGTACTTAAATTAGTTTGAGTTCTGAGTTCTGCCTCGATTTGGATTAAATAAATTTGAACTTTAAAATTATTCAAAAAAAGTTAAATTGAATCGAATAAAATTAATTTTAATCAAACTCAAATATTTAAATTTAATTAAGATTTAGTTCAATTCATCCGATATATTACCATTCAATCGAGTTTGATTTTGGCAATACATTGGATTGATGGTATTATTTTATTAAAATATTTTAATATACCATGTTTTATTAATTTTAAGTTTCATTAAATTTAAGTTTCATTAAATTAGGATTTTTTTAAAAATTTCACAAACTTGAAGTTAAAAATTTTGAAAAAATTAAATTAAGTCAAACTAAGTTTGATCAAAATGTGATATTTCATCTTAATCAAAATGAGATTTAATTTTTATGGACTAAACCCTAATTCAATTCCATGAATTATCATTGAATGAACACGCCTTTTGGGGGTGGTCAAGGTGGTAGAGTAGGGAGCATGTGATCAAAAAGTCATGTGTTTGAATCCCTTTATCTACGCTCTCTCAATCGAGTCTGTCATACAGGACTTGACTAGTACGGAATACCCAGTTGGCGTGATTTGCAAACTATTGCGTCAATCCGGAGGCTTTCCCAATGCCATCCAAAGGATAACGACTATAGGTTCTTCCGTTTCAAAAAAAAAAAAACCAGCGCTACCAATGTTTTACCAACATTATCTAATTCAATTAATTACGTCGAATCATCCATTTTTAATTTAATTAAAGAACACAAAGGTATGCTGACAAAATAATTTGCATTATCAAAACAATGAGAGTTGGTAATGATGAAGGCAGAACAAGCTAAAAAAGGAAAAAGAAAAGCTTGCCTTCAAAGTCCTAATTTCAATTTGCAGTTACAATGTTTATGTGAGGATCAGATAAATATACAGAGATTTTCCCTTTCAGGGTCGCCACAAGGTTTTCTGTGCACAAAGCAAACCTTCTTTATCCTGATAATAAGTCAAGCGTATATCCCAGTGCAAGCTCTTCAGGATTCCTTCTAATGGATCTAATATTGCAACCTTGTCACGTATAATCGCCCACCCACCAGGCCTCAACACTCTATCCATCTCAACAATGATCGATACAGGTTGCTTACACCTGCCAAGACCAGTTTAGAGTTTTGGAAGATTAAGCAACCATGGAAGAAGAAGATTAATGAATAGAGATGAAAGACTGTTCTAAGGAAGGAAGCAGTTTGATGCTAGTTTGACCTGTTTTTAAGCCGTGAAAACAGATGGTCCGCGTGCAAGAGGTCATACGATCTCGGGTATGTTCCGAAGGATTCACACCAGTCATGGTAAATGCCAATAAGGCCTCGTTCGTAAATTATAGGAAGTGTGTCTGGTGCATGGACAGGAACCACATTCATCACCCATACCTTCTGCTGTGAAAGAGCTGCAGCAAATCTGTAATAACCACAGAGAGATCATATTCCTGTAACTTGATGCTCTGGATCTACAGGTTTAAGATATCTATCAATGATAAAGAATTATGTTAAAGCATCTTCCTCTTTTAATTCCTCTATAAATCAAATCAAGCAGCAATGAAACTTTCACAGGTACGGGCGGTTTTGTTAGCTTACCCGCCATTGACAGCTTTCATGTCCATCACGTTACAAATATTCGCCCATTCGATGCCCAGTCCTGTGAGGTAGGACTTGTCAACGATAGCTCTCCAGTGGTTTGTGTCTGCAACCAAAATTTCTTTATTGGCCATCCAGTCAGGGTAAGTTTCAAGCCTCTTAGGCCACTCCTCTGGCCATTCTGTACCATGTTGTTCAATTGATGATGGAATTGTATGCAAGCATGTTTTCATAGGAAAATACCTGATCAAGGAAAAAGTTGCAGAGTAAGTGGCATCAGAATTCAAGATCACAGTTGGCATCTAGGAGCTTACGTTGATCAAAACAGAATGAAATTAGTCCGAACTGAGTCTTATACTAAAATTTGATTATATGTTCCCATTCTCTCAACTCTCTGCCTAAACTTCAACACGACATTTGATTCAACCCATACAGTTAAGTGAAATACAAAAAAAGATTCTAGACACAAAGCAAATTAATTGGAGATGATAATAATTGAAAAGGGCCATTTGTTTCATGATTGCCTAGGCTTACCAGGCTGCATCAGGATTTTCATTTTCCTTGCAGAGAGGTGGATGTTTCTTCCTTCTCAACTCATAGATATCATTTGACTCGGGCTTCTGATATATTTTAACGCCGACTTCGCTCACATCATCAGTTTTATGAGCCAGAATATTCCAACAGATGGAAGCTGTCAATTTGGACATGGCTGGAAAGCATAAAGAGGATGAATGTTATGGAAGTGTTTTACTTACTAGAGCATGCCGATCACTGCACTTTTCACAAGTGCATACATATTCTTAATAAATTAAAGAATGCATCAAGTATGCAGTTGGAATCGCTAATCATAATGACCAAAAGATAACAATGTTAGCAATGGTGATCAACATGGGCTACTGGGAAACTGCATAATATCGTTGAGGACAATGTAAGAGACAGAGCCAGCATTAAAAACCATAGAAGCCTGACAGTTAAAAGAATCGGCTCAGATTTGGAAGTTTACGAAAATAAAACTGCATGGATAGAGTCTGTTAGTTCCAAAGGGCTAACAAGAATAACATTGAAATATCTGGCTCAAGTCACTTAGTTTGTAATGGTAATCCATGTTTCTAGGTGCTAGCAAGCCATGCCACACCATATGCCTAGAACCATTGAAGCAAATTAATAAGTAACTTTTACCAAAGGTGGATACAGCTTAAGCTTCATCAGTTACTAAGGTGAAGGAACACAACTATCATACTTCTATAGATTTGCAGTTAAAACTCTAGTACTCCTGAATTTGGACTATTCTACTTTCATGCAATTCATAGACTTCAACAAGCAAAATTAAATGCTACCCTCATCAGTCACAATAAAGGGTGTAGTGACTATCTAGTAGAGAAGAAAAGGTGTTTATAGCATGTCAGCACAAACCTTCTTCCTCTTCAATGCTTTCATGCTTAGTTGACAAGATAAAGTACCCACTAGGCCTTAGTATCCTGTTCATCTCCAGGAGATGCTTGCCCCCTGAAAATCGGAAAAGAACGGGTGTTTCTATGTGTTTCAGGGTTATCTCATCCAAAAGAAGAGAATATTAAAGGAAAAACAAACCATTAGCATGCCAAGAAATGGTGCACTCTCCACAGTGAATAGCATCAAAAATACCACTAGGGAAAGGAAGCCTCCTACTTCCGAAAGGGCTAACTACTGCAGGGAAACCCCGCTCTAGGGCAACCTGAGCTAGGTCAACTAAGTCATCTTTCAAGCCAAGTGACAGTGTCAATACTTCCTTATCAATTAGAGAAGCTCCAAAGCTAGAATCCGTAGATCCAATGTCAAGTACTACACGAATATTCTTTCCCCATTCAATATCTGGTACCATCTATAGACAGCATCAAGAGCAGGGGTTAGCCATAGTTACGGATCGATGATTTCAAACCAGATATTATAGTATTCCCACCTCTAAGAAATTGAGGCTTAGTGTCATAATTTACATCATAATTTCAGATCAAGACTAATATACAACTCACCTCTTCGATTGATTCAAGGTAGTGCTGAACTCCGCCTTTATACACGGATTGATCTTGAGGGAAGGTAAGATAATTTCCAGAATGAACTAGCCAACTGTTTCTCTTGATATATTCAGCAAGTTTTGGATGTCTCACATTCTTATACAAAATCTGCAATAACAACAACATGAGTCGAGCATATTTCTGTTTCCACATAACTAAGATTTATGAGTCCTTGCACGTACCTTCAATTTGCTCTCAGGCCAGCTGATTGAGGACTCGTATCCCTCATGAGGAAGAGGAACAAGACACATTGGAGGCGTTCTCGGGCAACTTCGCTCTGTGTGCCTGTAGCCGTGCAGCTTACCTGATCCACTGTCAAAGTCAATGCAAGGAATGTAATTGTGTTTGCTTCTTGTATTGCATAATCTCCAACTATAATGTGCCTTAGGATCAAACAGAGGACCCTTCACCTTCTGCTTCTTCACTGTACCTTTTGACTCAACAGTCTCGTCTTCCACCTTCTTCGTTTCTTCTTGATCCACAGTTTCCACCAATTCACCATCTCCTTCAAGATCAACATCCCCTTCAGCCTCACCATCACTTGCCTCTTCCTTACCATCCACTACTTCTCCTTCATTCTCTTCATTTTCCATTTCATCATTCTGTAATTCCTCATCCTCATTATTATCTTCCATCTTAGCATCAGGCAACCTTTTAGCTCCTCTTTTCACCTTCTGTGCCTTTTTCCTATCCACAGTCCTAGATTCTTGCTGTTTCCCACCTAAAGAAACAGACCCATTTGTCAATTTCTCATTCTTTTTGGATTCCAACTCAGATTCAACTTTCAAGTTCTGGTCTTTTCTATTTGATTCGTGTTTCCCTGATTCTTTCTGCTTAGTCGACGCCTTAGAAGTACTCAAACCGGTGCGTCCTGGTACTGGTTCGGCTATGTCTTCAAAGCTCTCTCTTTGAGTGATCACTGAAGAAGATGAAAAAGAGAAGATCGACCAAACAAATATAAAGCAAAGACCCATTATAGCAACCGCTGTCATCTTCACACAGACGCCATGTGGGCGTTTCACTTGACGAGCAAGCCGTCGAAGCAGAGCTATAGCCATCGCTCCCCAACTCCAGAACTACTAAACGAACAGAAACCAAAACATCTGGCAAGGAAGTCGACACAAAAACAGAAGTAGGATTTACTTAAAGGGTCTTCTCATCACTACTAAGATCGTCACCAGAAAGTTTGGGAAGTAAGATCTAGGAATATGAGCCGGAAAAGAACTACTAAAAAGTGGGAGGACCAAAGTTGGATGAGCCATGATAATCACTCTGAAACCAATAAAATCAAATGATTACCCTTAAAAGCTAAGCAAATTTGAAATGACTACATAGATCGGTGAAAGAAAACCGAGTGATAGTCATCTAACAGGTTAATTCTGCTAAGAAATGTTAACAGTTTGAGAAGTTATGTTCTCTTGCTAAAATCTGAATCGAAGGTGTGAAGTGTGAACCGAACTGAAGTACTTAATATATATATTGTTATATTTTCCACATATTTCCATTTCGCTTACCAAAAAGCGCCGTTAGCGGAAAGCACTGTCTGTTATTTGCCACGTTGGCTGTGACAAAAAATCAGTGTTTTTGAAAATCTTAAAAAATTTAAACTGACAATTTAATATTTATTTTTATAATTATTGTTATTAAAAATATTTCAATTCAATTTTTATAAATTAATTAATCTTATAAATTAAAATTAACTGTTTAGTTTTTATTTACCAGTCTCTTTTTTAATTAAACTTATAATTTTTTTATAAATAAGGACATATTTTTTAAATAATTTTTTTAATTTTTTAATTTTGTTCGATGATTTTATGACGGTATAATATCAGTTGAACCTTTATAACTTTAAATATTTTATCTTAACGATTTAACTTCATTTTCAAAACATTGCAAAAAATTCGTTTCGACTCAATTTATTTGGGTCTTAAATTCACAAGTTTAAGTTCAGTTATTATATCATGTTAAAGTTGAATTTAATAATTTTTTTCAAATCAACTGACTAAACTAGACTTAAGTTTGAATTTAAGTTTTCAACTTATTCGGAGTTGTCTTAAACATTAAGACATTAAAGTCAAATTTGAACTTAGATTTCAACTTTCTCGAACCTGGCTTAGACCTTAGAGCCTGTGTAATTAGATGTTAATTAATAAAATGGAATGGAATAAATGGAACGGAACAGAATGATTTACAATGGAATGGAATGTAATATAGTGAAAAATTGTTTGATAGGGATGGAAAGATTCATAATGTAATGTAGTAAAATGTTGCTTAGAAGATGGAAGGAATATAATGTAATGTATAATAAATGATTATTATACCCCTGATATTAAAATGATTATTACAAGATGTTTAACGTTATGATTTTAAAACAAAAATTATGTCCAATTAAAAAGTCACGGTTGTAACTTATTCAAGTCACAACGGTGACAAATAATTTTTTATATATTTCTATTTTAAAATAATAAAATTTCAATAAAAAACACGAGAAGAAGAAGAAGTGATAAAACACAGAGAGCGGAAAGAGAAGTCTGAAAATAATAAGCTTGTGGACTGTAATAGATATCTATGTTTGCGATAAACTTGTGGATCGTAATAAATGAGTCTGAAAAAACGGGAGTTAAAATTAGAAGAAATAATTGGTATTAAGAAAAATTATTGATGGTATATTAGATCGTATGTATTTATTAGTTTACTTTACATACTCCTCGAATCGGAGTTTTCTTATTTTCACTGTTTAGGATATAATGGAACGTAATATGAAACCTTTCGCTTCCATCCGATTCCGTTCTATTCTATTATAAAATCTTCAACCAAACAATAAAAATATGTTACGTTCCATTTCCGTTCTATTACTAATCTCTCAACCAAATAAGACCTTAGGGTATTAGAATATGATCCAATCAATTGTTAATCCTAAATATTAACAAGGCAAAAACATAATCTAATGAAACTTGGTAGTATAATTTGCAATTACATACGCTAAGAATGAGTAATACAGTGATTAACTCTGCTTAATACAAGTAAAAGATATAGTAATAATAACATTTAAGAGTTTCACTGAAATACAAGATCTGAAAAAATTTAAAAATATACAACCTTACTCCTAATTAATAAAAAGGGTAGGTTTGATACGGAGTAAAAAATATAAAGGAAAATTATTAACTTAAAATGAGGTGAAATTGGTTTTGGGAATCTGGTGCTAAGAATGGGATAGTGATCAACTCTGCTGAATAAGAGTAAAAGATACAAAAGCAACATTTCAATACAAAGAACGTGGGATCTGAAAAAATTTAGTACACAACGTTACCTATACTTAATAAAGAGTGTTTCTGATTGTGAGTAAAAAGATATGAAGTAAAATTATTAATTTAAGGTAAGGTAAATTAGGAGATGGGGGGATTAAGCATACTTCTTAAAGAATACTAATTATACATGAAACCGTGACTACCCACCTTTGTACATAGTTACAGAATCTATAAGTGTCCCCAGGTATGGAATGCTTCTTAAATGATCCTTTTTAACTTATATCATTATAAGTTCATCTGTGTCAAATGTTTCATGCAACCTATAACTTCTGTTGATTCTTTGGTAAGTCTCCTTGGGACATCTGATTTGATGAGTCGCTAAATGAAGCACCTGCTAGGGATACGTTGCATGCAGCAGAACTGTCGGCGTCGGAAAGTTGCAGAGCCGTATTGGATATCTTTACCTGAGATGCACTCATATTGACTCTTATCCTGCATTTTGAAGAAAGGGTTACTTTCATGGAACTTCAACCTGTAGTTCAGTCCCAACCATATGACAGTTCAACAAACTTAGTAGCCAGAGATTGTTCCATCAAATTGCGACAGCAGCAGCATTTTGGTAACTTATCCCGCGTTGGATAAGCATATCTTATGCAGAGAAAGACTAATCGCATGCATAACGGATGTAACTATATGCATCGGAAGAAAACCTTTACCTGTTGTGGATATTGACATACTCGTCAGTTTCATCTAATATCTCTTCCTGCATGACAAAACATTGGCAGATTGGCGTCAGGGAAAACATCAAATCCGTAAGAACGAACAATGGGTAGATAAGATATGATACTATTCAACAAGCAACGTCTCCAAATCACATGGCTCGATGGTACGCATCCTCCACAAATTTAGCTTATATCATTCCAATGGAATAAGTAATTTGGAAGCGTTGGGTCCCCTAATTCTAGAAGACATTTTTCTATGATGAAAAGATTCTTATAGAATCCATAAGCAAGACGGTAGATCCACAATCCTTATATTATGGTCCTACTATGTGCCTGGCCATACTGTGCCCGTACACAAGATTTCATATACCTGAAGAAGTTCTTCAATAACATCCTCCATTGTAATCACACCAACAACTTCTTCATTGGATGGGAATTCTGGAATCGGGCAATTCTCAATATCCAAGATGCAGTATGAACAACCCCTGTGGCGCTTCTTAAAGGAAGGAGTTACAGGTAGACTACTTTTTACTGTTTGGCCTCCACTTTTTTTAGTAGTTTTGTTCTCATGTGACTCAGAAGAGACTGTCATATTGTGGGCAGCAGAAGTCAAGTTGCCTTTATCACCATCTGGTTATCACCAATCAACATAAAGTGGAAATTTACGGCTCTACCGTAGCTAGAAATGCATAATTGATATCATTGGCCATGACACAGAGTGAAAAGTTGTAAAACAAATGGAAAAAAAAGGAAGGGACTTGGGTTTGGAATGGATTTGAACACTTCAGTGCACAAAATTAATCATGGAAAATCACCAGAATTTACATCACAAAATATCACTAGGCACCCAGCTACATGGAAATAACACTACCTCTCTGTTTGCGACAGCTATCCTTAAATTCAGGTGGTGGTGCCTTCATCTCTTTACTCACACTCACATCTCTATATACAACCGCAAGATGACTGTGACCTTTCTGAAACTCGTTAAGGATATCATACAGAGGCATGTCTTCTGAAACACTGTACCATAAATGAAAAAGTCAGAAGAGAATGATAATGGTCATTATTCATCCCAGTTGAATAACATGCAAACATATTTTTTTCCTTAAGGATGTAAATAACTCATGTGAACAGGAGTTACCGAGGAATTTTCCGTATGATCATTCTTTTAAGAGGAACAGCATCTTCTGGATCAACTGCTAAGAGATTTTTGACCTGTATATATTATAATTGGATCCAATGAGTTAAGCAGAATATATTGGAAGAGAGAGTATTGACTAATTATGAACGTAACAACGATCCCCAACCCATACTTTCACCTGCCAAGGATATAGGTTCCCGGATGTTCCACCACAGCATTATATCCTACATGGGACAGCTTTACTAGAATCTTCTATCAACCTATTTCAAATACATAATTCTATCTGACTGTTCCAATGTGCTACATAACATTCTTCTATTTGTATTGTTTAGATGTGAATGTGAAAATGGCGAGGCCTAAATGTAGCCTGAGACAAACACCATCACAATTTAAGTGTCGCCATTGTGAATTAATTTCACATTCAATGAACCTGATAGTGAAATAGTCCAGATAAGTGTGCCATCAATATTCTTTTTCACTCACCATTGTTAACTGCTCGATGTTTGAACCCGATAAATATTGACAGGCAGATACTACAGCTTAAAAGATAAGTATAGTTCGTCCATCACATGATCTCATGAAGACATGCAGATTATAGAAAACGATGTTTAAGCAATGAAGAAAAGACAACTAACTACTTTGAAAATGAAGAAAAGACCTATTAAGTTTTCCCCTGTCTGTTAAACTCTAAGAAGCATGGATATGGACACGGACACACGACATGGACACGGACACGGACACAGACACGGGAACTTCTAAAATTTGGTGGACACGGACACGGCATATATATATATATATATATATATAATAAAATTTAGAATTAAGATGAATAATTCATAACATTTTTTTTCTTACAACTATCTAGGTATTATATCCATGAATGGTTGAGTAAAGACTCAAAACGAGTTCCACCACATCTAGCAATTAAATGTGTTTTCATAGTTGGCTCCAACTTTTGATGTCGTTTTATCAATCAAATCTCCAGCCGTGTTCGAGCCGACAAAAATTATTTTTTAATTCCAACACGTACGAACACGTGTCAGACACGTGACCACCGTGTGTCGGATGGGTGTTCGTGTCAGACACGTGTTCCGACACACAAACACGACTCCATTTTGCCATGTCCGTGCTACATAGTTTATAACTTTAAATCAATCGGGTAATTATATTTTAGTAATATAATTTTTTTAGTTAATGGTGTTTTTTATTTTATACATATTCAAGTGTATAGACAAATTCTGTGAAATAAATAAATATTACAAATGAACTATAATAAGATTATAAATTTGAGATTCATACTAAATTTATATATTAGCTCTAAATTATTTCTAATTATTGTTTTATTGAGACTGGATATTAATAAAATATAAAATAACTAATACGCATAATAATTTTTCCTTATGAAGGAAATAGTAAATCTCATAAACTATAATATGAAAATACTTAAACAAATGTGTGAGTGCTTGTTGGGGAACAAGTTCACTGAACTAAACATAAATGAGAATTTCATTTGGAACTTTACCTATATGTTTATAAAAATTATATTTTTTGTGATTATTGTATAAGTGATACTTTGATTTAAAATCTCCAAAATATCTTTTAAGTGGATTGCTATGCTTTGATACTACTTATTATATATTTTAGTTAAGGGTAGCTCAACCAGTAGTCATTGGATATAACATGAAGGGATAGTTGAGTGATCAATATAGGATTCATCACCTAAAGGGGCTAGAGAGAATGCTCCATTATTCTCGATTAGTATTGATTTAGGAAATCTTTAGCCAAGGTAAAATGACACTTTAAAAATAGTTTTCAAATGACATTAATTGAATCAATTACTAGTTGTAAAGAACTAATATAATTGGACTTAAATAGAGCAGATATTAATTCTATGTTCTATGTCTAATCAGAACATTGTATGATTGAAAGATTAAATTATATAAAAAAGTCATGAATAAAAAGGTTAATCAAAATCACTTTGATATCCCTAAATATTTTTGTTGTCATAATGTGTTGTTAAACATCTATCCTGATCTACAGATATAAATTATGTCATTAAAAAATTAAAGATAAATTAAAGGAGTTTAATTTATCAAATCCTAATATGATTTAGGGCTATAATTTATATCAATTACTAACATATTTAAAAACCTAATGAGTTACAAAAAAAGAATGTATTGAAGAGAGAAAATATGTTTTAATCAAGTCAGACTTAATTGTAAAGTTTGAAAAACTTTATTGAGATATTTAATAAATAAGGATCAATATAAGATATTAGATTTTATTGGAGAACAATTTGTATTTAATTAGAATTAATTGTAATTGTAATTAAAATTTAATTAAAATTAGAATTTTATTTCAATTAAATTACTAAAATATACGGGACCTATTGTAAATAGGCTTAGGCTCCAAGAAAGCTGACACTTCTTGCCTAACCTTCTCTATAACAGTTGTAGAATTCTCTCAACATGTTTTTACGGATACCATTAAAAGTCAGATACTTATATGATTATGGTGGTTGAGATAGCCAATTTTAAAATAGTTTAAGGAAAAACGATAAGAAAAGGATTAAGTTTTAAAATAAGATACGAATTATGATTTATTCTTTATTATGTTTTGTGATTTATTCATCTTATATAATTTTAAGTGATCTTAACTTTCGAGAAATCAAACAAAAAAGTTTTATTATCATTTTGCTGCATATAGGATTATATTCTACCATGATTTTTTAATAGACTCTGATGTCTTTGCAACATATTACTATATAAGAAAGGATTCATGTTGAATATCACTATTAAATAAGCTATAAGGTATCCTATTCTTACCTAACATCTATGCATACTTTGTCATTGTTCTCCAGTCACTAATCCGGTGACTTACCTTATATCTATGTATCATCACCAAGCATCATCATAAAAAGTATGGACATTTTCTTCTTTCTTTTTATTTTTTGATGAACACATAAAGAAATAGGATATAAACATCAATAGATACGTTTTCTTTGCAATGCATTCTGAAATGAAGAGTAGAAAGATGTTTCAATTGACGTCTTTATCTATAGGTGAAACTACATATATATACTAATTACTGAACTGCTAATTAAGTGAGTACTAGGGATAATGATGGTTGTGCTGGTCGCAATAAGGATGGCAATAGAGTGGTGGTGATTATAACTATCAAAATATGTCACTTATTTTACCTAAAAGGCTAAAACTAGGTAACATAATGAAAAGTGAGAAATTAGACACAGGTCCGCTCATGAAAGGAGCATTACTATGTTACCAGGTATAATATACACTATTTCAGGTTATGCCTTACAGTCAATTCATTAGTTATAGTTTAGTGATTAATTCGTTGAAGGTGTTTTATTTTATTTTATACATAATCAAATATATATTATAAAGTCTATGGGATCGATAAATATTGTAAATAAAATTACATTGAGATTATAATTATGAGATTCATATTGTATTTATTTATTGTCCCTAAATTATTCTTAGTTATTGTTCTATTAAGCCTAGACATTAATAAAGTGTAAAAAGGCTAGAATATTTTATGTTTTTTTCCTTACAAACTATAATATGAAGATACTTAATAAATGTGTGGGTGTTTATTAGAGAACAAATTCATTGAACTAACCCTAAATGAGAATTCTATTTAGAACATTACTTATATATCTATGGAAATTCTCATTGTGTGGTTATTGTATAAGTGATTCTTTAATTTGAGATCTCCAAAGTATCTTATATGTGGATTACTATGTTTTGATACTACTTATGAAATATCTTAGTAAAGGGTATCTCAACATATAATCATTGATTATAACATGAACTACATAAAGATAGTTGAGTGATTAATATATGATTCATCACTCTAAAGGGATTAAAGAGAATTAATCTCAATTAGTATTAATTCAAGAACTCCTTGGCCAATGCAGAATGATACTTTAAAGATAGTTTTCAAATATCATTAATTGAATCAATTATTAATGGTAAATAACTAATATGATTGGACTCAATTAGAGTAAATGTTAATTCTATGATCTATATCTAATCAAAACATTGAACTGTGGAAAGATTTAGTTATACAAAAAAATCATAAACAAAAAAATAGTCTAAACTATTTTGACATTCCTAAATATTTGTATAGTTATGATGTGTTGTTAGACATTAATTTTGATATATGGACATAAATTATGTAATTAGAAAATTAAAGACAAATTAAATGAGTTTAATTTATTGAATTCAAAATATGATTTAGGTTTATAATTTATATCCATTACCAATGTATTTAGTAACCTAATGAGTCATACAAAAAGACTAAGTTAAAGAGAGGAAATATGTTTTTATTAAGTCAGACTTAATTGTAAAGTTTTAGAAACTTTATGATTAAATATGATATTTTTAATATATAAAGATCAATATGAGATAATGGATTTTATTTGGTAATTTTTATTTAATTAGAATTAATTGTAATTTTAATTAAAAATAGAATTTTATTTCAATTAAATTGCTAAAATCTACAGAACTTATTATAAATAGGTTTAAGCGTCAAAGAAGCTTGTACTTCTTGTGTAACCCTCTCTATAATAGTTGTAAAGTTCTCTCAACACATTTTGTTGACACTGTTTGAAGTCAGATACTTATGTAACTAAGATGGATAAGAGAACCAATTTTAAAATAGTTTAAGGAAAAAGACAAAAAAAGCATTAAGTTTTAAAATAAGATACGAATTTTGGCTTATACTTTATTATGTTTCATGCATGAATCATCTTATACAATTTTAAGTGATCTTGACTTTTGAGAATAAAAAAAAAGGTTTTGTTATTATTTTAGTACACATGGGATTGGATCCTGCCATAATTTCCTAGGAGGACCATAATGTCTTTACTACATATTACTATATAAGAAAGGATTCATGTTGAATATCACTACTAAATAAGATAAAATTTATCCCTATTCGTACCTAATAGCTTACCTTGTATGCATGAATCATCATTGAACATAAATGAAAAGAAAGTATGGATATTTTCTTCTTTCTTTTTATTTTTTGATGAACACATAAAGAAATAGGATTTAAACATCAATAGATACGTGATCTTTGCAATGCATTCTGAAATGAAGAGTACAAAGATGTTTCAATTGACGTCTTTATATAGAGATTAAACTACATATATATACTATTTGCTCAACTACAAATTAAGTAACTAATAGGGATAATGATGGTTGTGGTGGTTTGAGTGAGGTAACATAAGGAACACTGAGAAATTAGACACATACCCTCTCATGAAAGGAACATTGCTAAGTTACTAATAGTAAATAACTAATATGATTGAACTTAAATAGAGCAGATATTAATTCTATACTTTATGCCTAATTGAATTTTTTATAATGGAAGAATTTAATTATATAAAAAGATCATGAACAAAAAGGATAGTCAAAATCATTCCGATATCCCTAAATATTTGTGTGGTTATGATGTGTTGCTAGATATCACTCTTGATCTACGGATATAAATTACGTAATTAGAAAATTAAAGATAAATTTAAGGAGTTTAAAATTAAAGAAAACTAATGAGTCACTCATAAACAATGGGTTAAAGAAAAAAATGTGTTTTAATTAAGTCATACTTGACTGTAAAGTTTGAGAAACTTTATGATTAAATATGAGATATTTGATAAACAAGGATCAACATGAAATATTGGATTTTATTTAGGCATAGTTTGTGTTTAATTAGAATTAATCATACTCTTAATTAAATTTAATTGAAATTATAATTTTATTTCAGTTAAATTGCTAAAATATATATATAACCTATTATAAATAAGTTTAGGCTCCAAAGAAACTCACACTTCTTACCTAACCTTCTTTACAATAGTTGTAGCAGTCTCTCGACACATTTGGTAGATACCATTAGAAGTCAGATACTTGTGCGACTATGGTAGTTGAGAAAGTTAATTTTGAAACAGTTTAAGGAAAAAGACAAAAAAATATTGTTTCAAAATAAGATACGAATTACGATTTATGCTTTATTATGTTTTGTACATTAATCATGTAGAATTTTGTCATCTTGACTTTCAAAATCAAATAAAAAAGTTTTGTTACTATTTTGTTGCGCATGGGATCGGATCCCACCATGATTTTCTAACAGGGGCTTGTAGTCTTTACAACATATTATTATATAAGAAAGGATTCATTTTGAATATCACTACTAAATAAGCTAAAATGTACCCCTATTCCTACTTAACATCTATGCATACTTTGTCATCGTTCTAATATAGTCACTAATCAAGTATCTTACATTGTATACAATGTATCATCACTAAGCATAAACGCATATAAAGAATGGACATTTTTTATTTTTTGACAAACACATAAAGAAATAGGATATAAATGTCCATATATACGTGATTTTTGCAAAGCATTATGAAATGAAGAGCAAAAAGATGTTTCAATTGACGTCTTTATATAGAGATTAAACTACATACATATACTAATTACTCAACTACTAATTAATTAACTACTAAATAGGATTTATATAATTAACATATTAAGATCTTGTAACAATTGTATAATCTATAACACTCCCTTTTAAGTTAGAGCATTTATATTGATTATACACAATTTATTACGAATATAATTTATCTGAATTTTATTTAGAGCTTTTATAAAAATATCTCCAAGTTCTCTCTAATTTTTACATATTCTATAAACATCAAATTTTATTATGCTTTTTTAAAAACTAAATGACAGTTAATTTCAATATGCTTAGTTTGTTTATGAAACATATAATTAGAAATAATATATAAGGCACCTTGGTTATCACTGTTGGTTTATACCCTACAGAAAATCGATTGATTGTAGTTTTTTAATATAATTATTTGAAATTATACTTTATTTTATGCACATGTATTTAACTATTTGACGTCAAAGATAAAGTTTATAAGATAAATATATGTTCAAATGAAATTATTATGAGATCGTAATTATAAGATTCATATTGTATTTATGTCTCATCAATAAATTGTTCTCAGTTATTATTCTATTGAGACTGAACATTAATGAAGTGTAAAAAGACTAACATATGTTATGTTACTTCCTTGTAAGAAAAGTAGTAGTTAGTTTTATATACTAGGGTATAGAGATACTTAAACAAATGTGTGGGTGTTTGTTAAAGAACAAGTTCACTGAACTGGCCTGGTATAAAGTTCCATTTGGAGCATTACTTGTATATCTATAAAAATTCTCATTGTAATAATTGTATAAGCGATCATTTAACTTGAGATCTCTAAAGTATCTCATAGAATGATTATTATATTTTGATACTTCTTATTACCTATCCAAATTAAGACTCGATAGATAGTTATCAGATATAAAATAAACTGTACGGATGTAGTTGAGGGATTAATATATTATTCATCACTCTAAAGTGGTTACGGAGAAAGGTTCGTTGTTTTCGTTTAGTATTGATTTGAGAAATCCTTGCTTAAGGTGGAATGACATTTTGAAATAATTTTCAAATGTCATTAGTAGAATCAATTACAAATAATAGAGAATTTATATGATTAGACTCAAATAGAGTAAACAATAATTTCATACTCCATGTTTAACCAAAACATTGTGTGATGAAAGAATTATATTATACAAAAAAATAATTCATAGAAAGGTTAGTCAAAATTACTTTGACATTCTTAATATTTAGGTGATCATGATGCAATTTTAGATGCCAATATTGATTTATGAATCAATGTTATGAATGGAGTATAGGTAACGATACCAAATTTGGTTTTCGTACAATAAGGTACTGTTAGTGTTATGATCTAGAAGCCAACCATTGGATGGTTGTATTCTAACAATTATGTTCATTAATTGGATGGTTTATATCATTTTGTTCCATAAGTTTTCATTATTTATGGATTATTTGAGTTGAGGACTCGAATTGTAGAACTCTGTAATAGAAAATAATGACTACTTTAAATTGTCACTAATCTTGGTAATTAACATGGAATATTAATTGAACACTAAAAGATTAGTGTGTTGATTAAATGATAATGATGTTCTGCAAACTATTTGATAAGGAGTTATCGATTTAATTACATAGATAAAACATGGATATTATGGTATTCGACAAACCTTAAATGAAAAATTATTAGGATTATGTTTATGTCATTAATGGTTCATACGTGTCTTGAATTCTATGGTATGAGATTTTCATTTTCTTACATGAGAAATGTGTATTTGTTGGTATTGTTCACCGCTAATCGTACCAGGTAGCTATATAGATAATGCCACAGTATACGTGTTGGGCCCAAAAATTTTTAAATTATTTTGAGGTCTTAATAGATTTATTATTTTGGAGCAACTAGCATGCCAATGTTGGGAGGATTT
>JAOTAY010000002.1:1545734-1555955 GCA_025629805.1 Erythroxylum baracoense | reverse complement strand
GCAAACTTATTGGCAAGAATTTGTGAATCAGCCAAGTATGGGTTTCTCCCCTTTCCGTGGTTTCTTTTGCTTAGTTTCTAAAATGCAAAGTGATTGAAATGGACCATACTATGGAATGGGATGGGATGGTAGTTTCATTGCCTGCTGGCAATCAAGTGGATGATATCTTCCGTATGTGATGATTATAGTCAATCTCTTGAGTTTTATTTCACAAAATGGACATCCTTTTTTGAGGATTGTTTTACTGTCTATATACACTAAATAAGATTATTTATTTTACACCATTTCAATTATAATTATCTGGATTAATAAACTCTATCTTGTTTCCCTAAATGACATTATTATGCAGTGCCTTAGATCATTGAGGGATGATCGTGATCAAATTGAAGATTGTTTACATCATCTTAAGCGGTCCCTCAAGTAAGTATATATTCAGGTCCACCAATTAAAATCTTTTATAGTTCTCCTGTTAACATGCGCTTTGCATACAAATTTAATTGTATATTGTTCTTTTTTAATTTTTAAGCCAACCTACACATTTTTACAGGTTTGATGATCTAAATGCTGAGCAGAAGCAGGAGAAACATGAGGCTATGCGAGAGTTAGAGGTTAGATGCATGTGTTATCATGCTAGTACCACTTTTGCAACTTTCCCCTTATGAACGATGTTGTACGTACTCACATTATATTTTGAATGTTCGCTACTGATAGTGCGAAAAGGATAAAGTAAGAAGTGCCCATCGACGTGCTCAACAGGAATGTCATCAAAAGGTGAACAAATTCATCCGACCGTCATAAATAGTACTTAGCATTATCACATTACACATGTTAATTCAGGTCAATGATTGCTCTTGCCGGTTATTAACTGCAGTTTCACAAGGTCTGGGGACAACTCATGAAGACAGGTTATCAAAATTCCCGATTTGCTCATCAGGCAAGATTTAATCACTTGTTTTGCGGTCATTTTGAAAGATGTTTCCGTATTCCCTTTCCTCCTATACTTTTCCTTATAACGCGCAATCATGGCAGTATAAAATCTGTACTTTCTGGATTGTACAGGTTGAGAGATTTGCTTGCCTTTATACCAGCCAAGTATCCAACTTAGGATTGTATTCTCCAAACAAGTACTATAGACCCAGTGAAGACTACATGCCTCATGAATTTCACATTCTTCCTCAGTGAGCTGGTTCTCATCTGGTTGTGGAATGGACAATCGTGAGAGAGCTTTTTACATGAAGTTTTCTTTTGGATCACATCGTAAGTGTGTCAAGCTTGTAATGTACTGTATGACAGTGTTAAGCTTGTACCTTAAAAACTAGTTGTGGAACCAACAAACTTGTAGCTTCTACCTTGCCATAAAGAGTTGAAAAAACATCTTCTGTTCTTGTATGTGAACGCTTTGTGTTGATACGTAATTTGTTTTTTCCAAAAAGGGGTTGTAAGATTACGTATCGCAGACTTGAGGAGCTATGAGAAAATGATTAATTACAGAAGAAAATTTGGTAGCTTGTATAAAAATTTCACAAGCTTCAACAACACCATAAGAAAAAGAATCTAGCTTCACTCACTTTCTTCGTCTTATCCAAAAATTCAGCCATTGCTCGTCTGCCTCAAAGAAGAAGATGCACTTTCTTTCCTTGAAGATGAGATGTTACTTTTTACCGCCGAATTATGAAGCTTATTGACATGTTTAATGCATGCTCAAGAAGCTAAATTTCATCTTGTCTCTCTAAATCTTCCATTTCAAATGGCTCAGGGAATATTTCATTGGATAACCTTTTAATGGAAGATGTGTGCTCAATTCCACCACTTCCATGAGATCCTATTCTTCCTGACTGCTTTAGTACATTAATGCCTTCTCGGATGGTCTGCCCGGCATTATCCGATGAGCTATGTCGCCAACTACCGAAAACAGCAGCATGCCAGGATCTCCTGGATGAAGTAGTTCTCAACCTCCCCGAGCTGAAACTCTCCTCTCTTACCACCTTTAGAGGGTTCTCCAAGGCTTTTAGAATGTATTTCATTGGAGGACGTTTCGCCGGCTTGGGGTTAAGACATGACCTTGCTACAATGGCCATTGCCCATACCTCTTCCAACAGGTCCTCATCTATGATCAAAGATGGATCAACGATCTTAGTAACCAGTTCCTTGTCATATATACTGATGTATCCCAGCGTGTTCTCCAGCCACTCCCTTGAAGATGCATCATCTGATTTACTGATCCCAAGCTTGCCCGTGACCAGCTCGAGTAACACCTTCCCAAAACAGTATACGTCGTACGGACAAGTTGCTGGGGATGCACCTACACATTAACAGAGAAATATATGAAACTGTATACACCACCTGAAGAAGAAGGCACACATCAACCATTTCTTTTTTTGGAGAAAGAATGGAATTGAACTAATCCTGACATGAATGTGTTAGGTCCCAGAATTCCAAACATACTTCAACCAATTATAATTCAATGACTTCTGCAAGACTAATGTAAGCATGTCTTCAAGAACATTATTCACGGGACAATGAACTGGATCCCGGTCACCAAAATGTTGATCCTCATTTTAAGTTTGTTCAGTCAATCTTCCAAGTTTTAGTTATTAAAGAAAAGCATCAAGAGGGATGCAGCTTTTTGGATAATAATGAGCCATTACTAAGTCAAAAGCGGTGCAATAGAAGATTGAATTTCATAATTCCTTTCTAGTGTAAAGGAAGAAAATGGAAGGGGAAGAAAAATTTTAAGAATTTCATATATGAGATCACTTTAGTCCTCATATATGAGATCACGTACCAGAAGTGCCGGCTTCAAAGGATCTGCATGTCAAGAAGAAAACATATTAGTATTCCTTGAAAATGAAAAGAGAAGAGTATTATTCTCTATGAATCAAGCAGACCTTGGCTAAGTGAAGCAAATGAGAAACATAGGTCCTGGATTCAGGTACCATTTAAAACAAGGTCAAAGGACCTGGTAACATACTATATCAACAACAAGCTTTTTCGTGACAGAGAATCATTTGAATCATGCACGAGTCGATTCTAATGGTCGATCACGTTCTGCAGGATAATCCTCACAACATTAATCAGTTTAGTCCTCCATTTTCTGCAATCTACGACGCTTAACTCTAATCCTGTGGATATTCTAAATCAAGCATATATTCTTCTTATGGCCCTCTTTATACCAAAATGATAATAAAGGAACATGGTGGAAACTAAAAATAGCTCCATCTGATTCAACTCAAAAGACAAAACGAGATATTCGTAGACCATTACCGAAGCTTATAGTGAATAATCAACAGAACTAAAGATGTCTGCAACTCTTAAATTACTTACTGTTGCTTTCTCAAGAATCTTGTCAGCACATTTTGGTGCAATTCACCTTCCTGGGGACGAACCTCGCTTAAGCTTCCAAGTCGCACCTCAAATTTATCGTCAAGCAGAATGCTACTCGCTTGTATATCTCTTCAACCAAAGAAAAATAAAAACATGAGAATCACCAATTGAAGCCTTTCTGTAAAATATCTTCTGAATAAAGCTAATAAGAAATATGTGTGCTTAGACGATAAGTGAGTAAAAGAAGAGAAACAATACAATTCAACTTTCTTCAACCAAAAAGTATATGAATAGGAAATTTTAGTAGTTAGCGATCTAGATCAAGTCCTAAGATGCATATTCCCTATGACTGTTCAATCAGAAAGGACATGGACATACTAAGATTAATACCTCTGCATTCACAGATTATTCTGCGCATTATAGAAAAGGTCCAGTGTAGAAATCTAATAGTTCACCGAACTTCATTGCAACCAACAGAATGTCGAAAATCGAAATAAAGAAAACTTTAAGCTAATCCAAAGGAAGATGTGCACTACCTATGAACAAGGGGAGGGGTACACTCATGGTGTAGGTAAGAAAGGCCTTCTGCAGCTCCAATCGCAATTTTCAATCTAGTAATCCAGTCCAGTGACTGTAAATCTTCACCCTCCAGATTTCCTGCCCTGTAGAAGGAGTTAGCCAAGTCTCCGTTGGGCATATATTTGTAGACCAAAAGCTTCTCGTTCTCCAAACAATGTCCCAAGAGCGGGACCAATCTTACATACGAATACTTGCTAAAAAGTTCGAGTTCTGCCATGTATGACTCTTTATTCATGGAGTGTAAGTTGACCTTTTTGACAACTATAGGGATTTCGCCTGCAAGAAAACCATGAAAGAGATCTCCAGAGTGACCATGCTTGATGAGATTAGTTTCACTAAATCCACCAGTTGATTGAAGCAGTTGCTCGTATGTGAAAGACTCTCCCACATCAAACACGTTAGTAGGATCCTTGGGATGTGAAGGGCTATTTGCCTCTGGAACAGGCCTGACATTTGCAGTGCCCCTTTGAGTTGAGACGCTCCTGTTACACCTTCTTAGAACCACCACCAAAACCAGTACTAAAATAACAATGAAACCTACTCCAGCAAACAATCCTACCAAAATGTAAATCCAACGTTTGTTTTTCTTTGCAGCAGGTTCTGACAGAGGCGGCTGCACCAATTTAGGGTTTCCAAAATCATTGAAAGTTAAGCCTCTTTCCGAGTAAAAGAATCTGCAGACTTCCAAACTCCTCTGGTTAGGAACCTCCTGAAGGCAGTTTCTGTCCAGGCTAAAATTTCTTGGAACATCATCAGGAGCCATTCCTTGGAAATAGTTACCAGACAAATCAATTGAAGTAAAATTTCCAGGTGACAATGGCAGAGCTCCATATAACAAGTTGTTCGACAAATTAAACAGGTGATTACTGGCATTGCCATCTACGTTAAAATTAGGCAAATTGCCTGTAAAGATATTACTAGATATGTCAAGTAGATGCAAACTTTGCAATGACAACAACGCACGAGGAACAGCACCATCCAATTTATTCCTACTGAGTACCACGACCTGCAATCCATTAAGACTCGAAAAAAGACCATCTGGCAACGCACCCTCGAGCTCATTTCCCCCAATATTCATACTCCGCAAGCTCTTCAAACCAGTTAACTCTATAGGCAATGACCCGGACAACGAATTCTTACCGAGATTGAGCTCATCCAATCTAGAAAGATTACCAAGTTGGACAGGTATTGAACCTGTGATACTATTATCAGACAAATCCAAGAATTGGAGTCTATTAACACCACCTAAACCCGGAGGGATCGACCCAGATAAGTAATTCGAGGAGAGGTCAAGCCTAGATAGATTACCAAGCAATGCAACAGATGTAGATATTGACCCAGTAAGCGAATTCCTTGAAAGATCGAGAACAGATAGCTGCGTTAACTGTCCCAATGTAGTAGGAATACTACCAGCAAGATCATTACCAGATAGATACAAAGCGTTGAGTTTAGTTAAGTTACCAAGTGAAGGAGGAATCGCACCGGTCACTGAACTTGACCGGAGATCCAGCACTTGCAACGAACTGACCCGGTAACCAAACCAATACGGTATAGAACCGGGAAGTGAGAACCCAGAAGCGTTAAAAGACTCCAAGAACGTAAAATTTGCAAGAGCATCAACACTGAAACTGGGATTCGATCGCCCAACACGGGTTCGTCTAAACCCGGATACATTGATTTCCACAACCCGGCGGTTCTTGCACTTGATTCCCTTCCACCCACTGCATGGCTCGGATCTTCTAGGCCATTCTCTGCTTCTGATACCCAGTGACGACCGGAGATCGAGCAATGCTAATCTTTCGACGCGGGAGTTGAAGAACAGTTGCTGGGACAGGACACAGTGGATCGAGAACAAGAGCAAAACAGCCAAATGGAACAGAAATCTTGGACCGTCCTCCATTGAAATGAAATGTGATAATGTGGAGATGCTGAACTTATTGTGGTCAATACATGTTCAGTTCACCGTCTTCTTTCTTCTTCTACCTGCTTATTGGTGTTGATGTTGACCAACCCGCTACTTCTCTTTCTCTGTAGTCTGTACGTTGATGTACTTTGCATTGAAGGAAATAAATCTCAAAAATCCCATAAAAGAAACAAAAAAGAAGAAGTGATTTATCGTTTCTAGTTATGTCTGTAATATTCTTACCTCCAATCACAAGCTCTGATTCTGTTTCCAATGTCGTGTTCTGTTCCTTGTGTTCACTTCATACCCCAACCAACCAAGTAAAAACAGAAACAAATACGTAATGTTTCTATAAACATCAATAACGAGGTCTGTTTAGTATAAACCTCCAAAAATGAGATCTTTCTTCAAAAGGCCAACTAATTTCAATCAAAACTAGCAATTATGTCTCGAACTGTACGTGTCATAGAAACCCAAAACAAGAAAAATGACTGGCGGTAGCTTTTAAGACATTAAATTGTAGAAGTTGGTAATGCCCCAACCGCCGGGTCTCTGCTGTCTGTTCTGGGTCGCTTTCACTCTCACCGGAGAGCCATTAATGAAACCACCTCTGCTATTTTTTTTCTCTCTCTCTCTCAAGAAAACACAAAAGCTAGAACTCCGGTGCACATGGGTCAAGCCGGTAGCTTAGCTGGACATGGGTTCGTCGCCGAGCCAGGGCCTCGGTTGTTAATAATTCTTATTGGGTTCCGTTGACTTCCCGGATTTTCAGGGAAAAGAGGTCCTAGCTTAAGCTAACTTACCCTCCATTGAAACACATAGAAAAAGCTTGAACACTCCGTTAATGATTGAACTAATTACTAACCACTAAAAAGAATCTTAGTTTATAATCAACAACTTTTCTTCATGATAGGTGACATGACTGTCACATTATTACTGTAGAGGGACAAGTGCCGGTACATCTCCAACTGATTGAGATTTGAACCCAATTGTTTATGGATTCTATTCCACGAAAGATCGAAACTTTTCAGTAATTTATTACTTCATAACCTTCAAGAATCAAGCCACAAACTTTATTGGTCAGCATCTTCGATTAAGAATGATCAATCACTCTACTTGGCAATAATAATAATAATAATCCAGGAAGAAGATTACTGAGGTTGGTTGTTCTGTTATTGTTGTTGGTGGGACAAAGTTGGAGAAGATAGGGAAGTGAAAAAGCTGCTGCGAGGCGTCAACCTACTAATCCTAAACAAATGCGTGGCCGAAATGAGTTAGGAGTGAAAAAGTAATTTCATTTGCAACCTATGGACATTGACATGCAATGTTCCGTCCGAAGCAAATGGCACTTTCGCAAACATCAATGAATCGAATAGATTAATAAAATAAAGGCAATAAGAAAAAGGACGAAAGTAGGTACGGCGTCGCTTCGATGTCGGAATGTATATCTATTATATGGTTGTTCTTATTAATGAACAATAAATTTTTTTATGGCACTATTTATTATTTTTAATATCGATAACATCAATTTATAAGTTATATTAAATGTGTATTTAAAAGGTAGTTTTTTTTAAAACGGAAGAACCGTAGTCGCTATCTTTTTAGGTAAACTTTCGGATTGATGTAATATTCTACAAATCACACGCAACCAGATACTCTATATTAGGTAAGTCTTGTACGACAGACTCGATTGAAATAATGTAAATAAAGGGACTTGAACACGTGACATTTTAATCCTATGCCTCTTACTTCACCAACTCGACCACCCCTAAGGAGTATTGAAAAAGTAGTTAATTGTTGGAACTTATCATGATCCATAATAGAAAACTTTAAAATACTGTGATATGTATAAAGGATCTCTCTTATATTTAACAAATCTTTTACGATTTTCCTCTTGTATTTAGCATAAACTTTTAAATATGTAGTACTTACTTCTTGAGGATTTAGCCTAATCGTATTTTTTTCCTCTTCTCTTACCTTTTCTTCTCTTACGGGTCATTCGAAAACAATTTCTCTACTAATTAAGGATAAACACGAATACTACTAAACCTTCTCAGACTCTGCATTCTAACGAAACTTTTACCAAATTGTTTTTTTGTTAGATATTGGACAAATATTTAACTACGTACTTGACTTGCGAGAAGAGGCTAAGTCGAATAAAAAGATAACGATTAAAAAATTAAACCGTTTTGATCAGTTCAATTGTAAAAATCTTGAATCAGCTAATTTTTTTATTTAATTTTTAATATTTTAATTTAATTTATTTTAACAATCTTTATTGTTAAAAACTAATCAGTTTATTAATTAATAGTCTGAACCGATTGGTTTAGTGAACAAAATTTAATTTGTATTTAACAATCTTTTTTATTTAAATTATAATTATTTAATGAGTAAGAATTTTTCTTTCAATTATATTTAAAATTTATTTAATTATCAATATCAGTTAAATTTTTTATCTTATTAATTTAATTTTTTATACAAATTTTAAAATATTAGAAAGAGGAAATTTTGGACGATGTCATGTCATGATAGCGAATTACTTGTGGAATTATATAAACCAACAAAAGAAAATTAGTCTTAGTCAGTTAGACCCATTCAAACCAATCAATATCTTGGAAACAAAAAAGTAAATGTGAAAGAAGATTATAACTTGCATGTCCAAGTTGACCATTTGCTTCTGTCGGCTTGATGTGGTGGCTCGGACCAAAAGCGCCTTTCGTAGTGCCCACGTAGGCATCAAAAGTCGACTACTCTGTCGGACTGGAGTGTGGATACGCCTGGTGGACAATTCCACCTTTTGAATGCAACGTAGGCATCAACAGGCTAAGTAACATACGACCGAGTCTTTAACTCTTCTTAGCCATCACACGTGGCATACTGTCTTCGTACACATGCAACTTTATGACTCTCCCGTCCAAAGTTTAAAATAATAATAATAATATTTTTTATTAATATTAATATCTTAATATTATTTATTATTATTATTATTATTTAATTAAAATTAGTCCGAGTTTAATTATTTTCGAATCGTCTAAATCATAACAAACTTAAATTCGGGTCAAAATTTTTGAATCTAATCAAACTTTAAATCGTATTAAAATTGTAAAAGTTGATCATTTTATATTATTTAATAATTTTTATTTTAAAATTTATCATTTATCTTACGAATTGTTTCATAATATTTCATTATTTTTATTTAAAATAATAATTTTTGATACTATATTGTCATAAAATTATAAATAAAAAAAGTTTATATAGTCATTGAATGATATAAAAATAAATTACACATTTTTAAATATATCAAGTTTAAAACTTTAGTTGGGCTTACTGTATTAGTAAAATTTAATTAGTTCGTGTCTAATATTTATATTACATATATTTCGCAGTTATCTTTTAAATAAACTATAAAAAATGATTGTAAAATTTTTTAAATAAATAAATAACAATTTAAAGAGTTGGAAGTATTGTGTATATAAGCCATTCATTACTTGTGTATGACTTTTTTGGCTTGACTGATGTGGTACGAAGGTTCTAAGTTAAGCTTCATGACGGGGAAGTTGTGGCCCTTACTGGAGAAAATACAAAGAGGATGTGAGTGGTCATGAGAGATCACTAGTACCATACCATTGGTCTCCTTATTAATACTGAGATTTTTGTCAAAGACAACTTAGTATTCCTTCCTGTGTTTTCCCAAAGTAGGAAGATAGACACATGGAATGTTTAAGATTGGGACCAGACCAATGAACAACCACAAACACATCTCTTGTTTTTCCTTTTTCCCATTTATTTAAACATTATATTAATATTACATTATGTTTATGTTTAATTTAATTTTAAATATATTTTTGTTACTCAAAATTTGTTAAAAATATAGTTTTTTTTCTTACCATTTCGCTGGATAGTGGATTACCTCCTCCTCGAGTAAGACTGGTTTTGCAAAAGAAGGAAGGATGAAGAGCCTCGTTTCAATTGCAACGTTGATTTTGTTTTTATCCGATGCTAATCATCAGCACCATGCTCGGGATCTTACCTTTTTGTCTATTATACATAACACATTTTAGGCTGTGAACCGAGTTGTGATCAAGAGTAGTAAGCTTAATTCCTAATTTGGATTTTTTTGAGGTAATATAAGAGAACGACCTTATATCAACGCCAATATATCAACGCAAACAAAAGTGTGTCGCTTTCTAGCTTTGCTTCTCTCTTCACCTTTGTTTTTTTGTGATTTTGGAACCAATATCAACGCCACTGTGCTTCCGTCACCGACGCCACTGTCATTCACTACCAGCGGGTGTCCCACGATCATCGACCCAGGTATGTGTTTACCCATTTCCCACTTGCTCTCTGTGGCCCTTTAAGTGAGAATACCCTCACTGGTGGATCCCAACCGTGTGTGGAGGTAAGGGTGGCAACTC
>JAOTAY010000002.1:1520600-1543034 GCA_025629805.1 Erythroxylum baracoense | reverse complement strand
ACTTGTCCACAAGGCTCACGCTATCGACATCAACAATACAGTCCCGGCTCCCGGCTTCAAGAAGGGGTCCTAATGTATCCACCAGCAAACAATAAAGAAGGTGGTCCTAAATCGCTTGATAACAGCGCAAGCATTGAAGGCCTAACTGTTTGGAAAAGCATTGTAAGCTTATTCCTCGTACATGATAAAATGAGACAATTGTTAGAAAGTTACACCGCATAAGTGCCTTAATTGTCGAAGTGTGATTGTTATCCTAACGTATCCACCAGCAAACAATAAAGAAGGTGGTCCTAACATATCCACCAGCAAACAATAAATTATTCAGAAATTATTCTTTTTGGTGGTTATGCTTTAAATGGCTTGATAACAACGCAAGCATTGAAGGCCTAACTGTTTGGAAAAGCATCGTAAGCTTATTCCTCGTACATGATAAAATGAGACAGTTGTTAGAAAGTTACACCGCATAAGTGCCTTGATTATCGACATCAAGGGAAAAAAAAAACAAACATGTCACTGCCAAACTAATACACATTCACTAAAACGAAGAATCTTTTCTCACAAAACTTGTCCACAAGGCTCACGCTATCGACATCAACAACAAAGCCCCGGCTCCCGGCTTCAAGAAGGTGGTCCTAACACGATTGTGGAATCGTGACAGAAGCACTAAAGTTAGCCCATGATCATTGCTTACAGAAGCCTAGGACATAGCCCTAGGCCACGATTGTGGCTTTTGTCGGGTAGACGCGTAGACACTTAAAAACTTCAAGTTTCGACAAATTTTTCAGACCTTTTGAACCCTTAAAAAGCCTTAGGACTATTGAGAACACAAAAGGTATTTAAAGAATAAGACAAAGAAGAGGAGGAGCTTTTGCATCAACCATTTTCAGAGAAACCTTAGAGAGAATTGTCGAGAGAAAAAGGAAGAGAAGAAGGTAGAGAGAAGTGGAGAAGAAGCCAATTCGACATACTTCCCGAAATAGGAGTTTCCCGATGTCGCTGGCTCTTGTCTCCATTCAGATCGTATTTCCTATTTAATTTATATTTTTATTATTATATAGAATTGGGAATAACAATATCTAGAATTAATAATCCAATAATTCATAATTGGTTAAGTTTGGACTGAAATTCGCTCCAAAAGATAGCATACATCTACCCAACAAACATAAGGTCCACCTAACGGACATGGATGACAATTTTGCGATTTTTCTTCCCCAGCTTGACTCAAATTGAGTTTATTTGATCCCAAGGCACTATAAATACTTATTTTTAAGGCCTATAAAAAGGGAGCCACCTATCTTAATCTGGGGGGAGCACCCAAAGAGGCCAAGAAGAAGATCAAAAGGATTTATTTAATATCAGAAGCAATCTTGTTTTGTTTTCTTTCAATCTTCTCTCTATTCTTTCTTGGATGTTAATTATCTTTATTTGTATGGATTCTTTTATCATGTTTTTGAACTAAATCCCAATTAGGGTTAGGGATTAGGCAATTTAGGGGATTGGTTTATATTTTACGAATTGATTGATTTTGAATGAAAGTTCTTTGGTTATATTTATTTTTCTTGAACTTAATTGTTGTTTTTGTTCCTGTTTACCATTGATGCAATCTTGGGAATTATATAATGAACTGAGAGTTGAAGTATAATTTGTGCACTAGGAAGATAAATACATTAGATTTAGAGATAGAGATATCCTGAACTAGTGTGATAACTTATAATTACTTGTTCTTAATGAATTTGACTAGTTAGGTTTCGCATTGAGAAATGATAATCAACTAATTAGGTATTCTTATATGACTTGGGAGAGAATATATAAGTAAATTTGTGCAATTGTTGCTCTAACCTATCACTTAATCAAATCCATAATTTATTAATCAATCTCTTAAATTGATGAACCCCCAAAGCCCTAAGTCTAAATCATAAGATTTCCCTTGCTTGTTTATTTATAGTCTTTACAATTTATTGCCTGCTCTAATCCAATCATCTTTTAAGTTTCTTGTTATTTTAGTTCAAGTAATTATGATTAATTTAGTAGCGAGTAGCCTAGTCCTTGTGGGAGACAACCTTGGAATACTTGATTTGTAGGTCCTAGGAACAATTCTATACGCTTGCAGATTTTGTTGACCATTTTTACTTTAATTTATGTTTCTTCATTCCATATGTGTTGTTTGTCCCCTTCTCACATTGAGGACAATGTGTTTTTCAAGTATGGGGAGGGTTATATATTTTGTGATGAATGTGAATTTTGCATATTATATGATAGTTGTTAGATTGTATTTTGTAAATCGTGTGAATGTGTCAATGGCTTAGATGGATTGAAATTGATTTAACTTTGAACATAGTTTATTAGGTTGTGAAGAATTATTTGCTTGCAAAATTAGTGAATTGAGTTCGTTGGTTAAATATGCAGCTTAATTAGGATTTAGTGTTAAGTTGTGGCCCTTTAAATTGTAACATTCATTCATAATTTGAGGTCTTTCGATTTAAGTAGCTTTGTTAGTATTTTTTCATGAAAACGAGTAGTTAAAGCAACAAGGTAGGCAATAAAAAAAATAATATTGTGTTTGTTAATTTTAAATAAATTACTATTCTGCTGGCCTTCAAGTTATGAATAGAGTTAGTAGTCAGTTGAGAACGTGATGAAGCTGAGTAACTGAATCGACACGCATCACAAATGTGTGCCTTCACGTCAAAAGGCTATAATGACGTTTCAACTAAGCAGCTTAAAAAAATAAATGACTTAATGGAGTAATCGGATCGACATTCATTACCAATGTTTACCTCCGAGTACAAGACTAGGCCCATGTTCACAAAAAAAGTGTTTCATAATAAAAACCTACCGAGCTTGTAATAGCTTGACTTTTCATGAAAACGTACTTAGGAGTGGTTACAAAATTTAAATGACCAAAGAATTATTAATGTATGTGTGCAGTTGAAAAGGGTAAATAAATTAACACTTAGACCAGTATTAATATGCATATTTAGTTCAAAGCTTCTTTTTGTAGATTTTGCATGTTAATAATTTGATATAACTTGAATGATTGTGTTTAAAATTAAATTTATTTCATAAAGTTGAAACTATTATCTCATTACTGGACAAATCAAAATTTTTACATCTTAACCTATAACCAATTGAATTTTTTAATAATTGAAAATAACTGCTACATTAAATTTTTAATTTTGTGCTCTGTCATGTTCCACTCTCGAGCTTGCTTTTAATTTGTTCCTGTACCTGCTATGTGAGGAAGCCTTCGACTCCAAAATGCTAAATTGGATTAAAAGTACGTTTATAAAAATGTCAACACTATCTTAATTTCTCATCTAATAGAATCCAGACAATGCATTAATTGCACTCATTCAATAACAGTAAACATAATGTAACTGTATAAATTTCTGTTGTTGTAAGTTAATATTTCCCTTATATTATTAGCATTATCGATATCGTATTCGTCAAGTTCTCTCTTTTTTTTTTGCAACTTCTTTTCGAAAATGATTTATTAATATAATTATTTTATTTTGTTCATGTACTTAGTATGAGAAAAAACAGTGCTACATCTCGATTAATTAAGTTATTGGTGTTAAATTAACAAAATAGATTTTGAAAACTGAAAATTATTGGTATTAGAATTTCATTTAAAATTTTAGTACTGGTAATTTAATTAAATTTTCAATTTCAATTTCAATTTCAATTTGTGTCTAACTCAACAAAATAAAAGATCCAAAATTCGGAACTTCAAAAGGTATACGTGTGAAGGTTTTATAAGCCTACATTTTACAATTATGTCCAATTATTCATATCCAGCATGTCTCATGCTTGCAACCTTTATAATTCTTGACTTTCTAAAAAAAGATAAAGGCTTTTGAATGCAACTTTAGATCTCCAAACGCAGGATAGACACATGAGGTTAGTTGGAACGACAATATTCATTTCCCACATATTTTTTTTAATCACTGGGACGAAGTTCATTATCTTAGTCTAAGCTCCCATGGTAAAGTCACATAACATGGCTTTCGGATGGATAATATATAGTTCCTTCCAAAATTTTAAATTGTGGATCGGTCAATAATTACCGGGAATGCACATATAATTACAGAAATTATGAACTCATTTACGATAAATTATAATAACGATTCAAACACTTTAAACGGAATAAATTATTATTATTTTGTTTAAGTTTAACAAAAGATATTGTTTTGATTAATTTAATTAGAATTAATCAAATAATAAATTTAAGACTTAATTATTTCGAATTTTTTCATCATTTCATTTAAAATATACCGTAATGAAATGACTAAAATTTTTTAATTATTTCATTAAATAAACCGAAACGGTGTACTTCGCCGGCTTTCGCGCATGTTAGGAAAGGACACAAGTGGATAGAGTTGAAAACAATTGAATTCATTACGTTAAGGACACAAGTGAATAGAGTAGAAAACAATTGAATTCATTAGGTTTAGTTGACATGAATTTTTGCCTAGGAAAGTAATTTTTTTCTAAAATTTATATTATTATGTTTGGTTCATTTTTTTAGTAGTTCGACAAGTAATAACCTTATGATAATTATTATTTTTCATTATAACCTCAACTAATAGAAAACATATCCAACTAATAATATATTTTCATGAAATATTTTATTTATTAAATTTATTTTATTTATATTTTCTTATTTTAATATAAAATTTTGGATTCTTTTTTTGTGGAGATCGTTGATTTGTCTTCACAAAAAATATCTCCGTTTTTCTTCTTGTTTCACTTGACGTTTAACTAAAATTCTTCTTGATAAGTTGTTGAGTAGCTGTCACGTGATCAGCTTCTCGAGTTAATAATGCTTTTCAACTCCAAGTGATCACTGATGAAAGCACTAGCTGAAAAGAACACTTTTTTAAATAAACGATCTAAAAAGAACGAATAAAGTGCGGTAGAAATGAGTACTTATTCACCATAGTTTTTAAACGTAGTCATATGTTTGGATTCGAGGGTGAACAACCAGAGGTTAAAGAAAAGTGTGATGTTACCGCAAAAATCAAAAAGTAGAAAGAGAGTTGCGCTAGGAAAGTGTTTCTGCGGTAGAAATTCTACTTTCTATTAATAACTTTCTGATAATTATTATTTTCCATTCTACCCTTAACTAAATTTATTTTATTTATATTTTCTTATTTTAATTTAATATTTTCTTATTTATAATTGGAATTTATATGACTAATAATATATTTTTATGAAACATTTTATTTACTAAATTTGTTTTATTTATATTTTTCTTATTTTAATTTAATATTTTATTATTTATAATTTTAAATTTATACGACTAATAATATATTTTATTTACTAAATTTATTTTATTTATATTTTCTTATTTTAATTTGATATGTTATTATTTATAATTTTAAATTTATATGACTAATAATATATTTTCTAGTTATTTATACAACAATTAATAGTTTGTTAAATCAATGAGCTTTGTATTCATTTTATCTTTTTTCAGCAATCGCAACCGTACTTGTCAAATACTTATTTTCATGTTTCAGCAGTTATAGCAGTCCCAAACACATACAGTAGGTTATCAACCACCAAACTAAGTCTTGTTAAAAGACTCCATCTTCTCATATATAGAATAATATAAATTTTTATGCTTATTGTACGTTTATATAAACTAATTATTTTAAAATATGTGGTTCTCTCTTATTTCTAAATTAAAATTCTTGTTAATTCAGTTTAAACATAAAATATTACGTAATAATTACAAAAAATGAAATTAATAATTAGAAGTGTAAACTCAATTCCACAGTATTTCTCAAGAGACGAACTCTATCTTCTACTAATTTCTTAATCATTTAATGGAGTGATATAAAGTCTTTGAAGATTCCATCTCGTAGGAATGATGTGTATCCAAAGCAATTCTATGTAGATATACACTGATGGACAGATAGGAATAGAAACTTGGTAAGTCTTATCAATACAGGAAATCCACCGAAGCTGGAATTGCCATGTGCAGAGTTGAAAACATGTCTATTGACGATAATCAGGACATGTTAGGTCGAAATTACAAGCTATAACTACTTACTTAGCAGACTGTTCAGGAAAAAGAAGTCTTGACCAGTTTCTTTCACTGAATTCATTATTACGATTCCACTTTCCATGGAGTATATTCAGTATCTGGTCTTTGGTCTTGGAAAGATATGATCCAGTTCTCCAACTTGCAAATTTCAGGTCCACCAGGGAAGATAAAAGAAGCAATTAGCCTTAAAGCTTTTGAAAAAGAAAGGGAAGATATCTAGCCAGAGAGATAAGTTCCGGAGTTTGTGTTGGACGTGGATGATAAGGATTCTGGAACACTAACAAGAGTACCAGGTGAAAGTTTTTGCTTTGTTTCTTTGTACACTGCATTTTCTTAAAAATGTTGCACAAGTTGTTTTCAATGTTCAGTCCAACTCCATAGCCTGTTGTTCCTTCATAAATCTTATGACTAGAGCACTTTCTATGCCAATTATAAGCTACCCAGATAAGTAAAAACCTGAAAAGGCACATTTCACCAAGGCTAGAGGCCTAGTCATATTACTGCTATGATCAATCAGATTGAAGTTCCTGGAAAATACCGTGATTGTTATAGTCTGAAATGACAGAAAGCAACTGTTAGCACCAAACTATTGACAATTGTTCTTACTGATATTCCTGTGGTGCAATGCAACTGAGCTTGGAACTCCTTAGATATCCATCAGAAATTTGGTCAAGTTGCTCACTTTAGGTTGCCTGAAACTTAATCACTCAAAAGCTATACAAGAGAAAAAGAAAAAAGCTGGATGTTTTGATCTTAAAAGCTTAGATAAGAAATGATGAACTGACACAACTAGTAAAAATTCATATATTAGCTTATTATACAACTGTGTACTGTGAATTTGGAGGTGTGTCTGCCATTGTTAACCATACACAACAACAATTGGAGGTCTAGTTCAGTAAGTACAGGAAGCAAAATGTACATTCAGGTTACTGTACCCTCAATTACTGAAACTTACTCCAAATAGTTTCACTTTCGTTCGGGCCCAGTGCTGATAATGCAAAGGGAAGAATCCTGCAGCTGGCAGTACAAGCCCCACTACAATGATATGCAAAACAGTGTCCTCCCTTTTTTTTTAAGAGACTCTATCAGAGTAATATTCTGATAACCTTAACCGTTCCAAACTCATTGAATTCACCAGTTGATTGAAACCCATCTTGGGAAAAACATGATTAGCACCAAACCCAACTTTTTGTTCGTATTGAAGAGATGTATCAGACTCAATCCTATCAGTCCTAAAGCCACGAAGAAAGGTTACAGTGTTCAAGTTCAGTCCATGTCAAGTAAAGTCATCAACAATGTATCAGCAGAGCTAAACCAACCATCTGTACGAGAAAGAAAGAATGTGGAAGAGATATCTTGACTTGACCATTCCTCAATAATAGACAAAATGCACAGGAACTGACTTATGGTCTTAGCTCAAAAAGATGGATTGGCCAGCTACACATGTTTTGGAAGGTTGTCGAGCGTAGGAGCTAGTAGTAACAGTGCTGCGGCTGCTCTATCAAAGTTTACAAGATTAGACAACAAACAAAGAAAACACCTAAAAAGTAAACTGCTGTCTGTTTATACAGCTCCAAAGTAATCTCAAAATGCAGTAACTTTCAAAGACTAATCTGTTCTAACAACAACAATTTTAATAATCTTTTCGGTGTAGGGTTATAGGATTATCATATCCATCTTCAAGGTGAATTTTTAAATAATTTTTTAATTTTTAAAATGTTTTTATTAATATTCTCAATTTTCTATCATTCATAATTTTATTGTTGATATCTTTATTCCAATTTTATTATAATACTATTTAAATATTTAAAATCTAAATTAGTTTGATAATAATTTTTATTTAAATTTATGATAATTATATATAGAAATATAATTAATTAATAATCTTTTATACGCTTATAAAAATATTCATATTTTTGATAATCATAAAGATGAATATTATCAATATAACGTTATATATACACTCACTGTAACAAAAAAAGATTTTTTAAGTGTAGTAATTTGTTTTTGGTTAGTCCATGAGATATCCGAGGATGGTTTCGACTTTAAGAAGGCGCTTTTAAGTCATCTATATTTAGACTAATCTTCGCTTGCATCAGCCTATAAAGAATAAAGTGCTACCAAACAGGTCTCTCTATTTTCAGGACTCGAACTAGAAATCTCTGATTAATGGATGAGAGTGCTGAACCACTCTAGCCAACTTTATTTAGTTTACTAAGTGTAGTAATTAAAGTAAAGGAGGAAAAGCATTTATTTTCTTGAATCCTGAAGAAAAGGTTTAGGTACTGAAAGCTCTCAAACCTGTGGATTACCTTACCTGGAGCACGAGTAAAAAACCATGTAGGTCCACACCGCCTTCCCTTTGTTGGCTATCACTTTCTCGCCCACCAAACACTACTCTACCCTACTAGCTAACCACTATATATAGCCCATCAATGGCTACCTCTAGTTGCATACCATCTTCTTCTTCTTCTTCTGTTTCATCTTTCTAATATACTCTTTTCTTTTCTCTCTGATATGGACTCCAGCTCCACTTGGACTCCCAAGCAAAACAAGCTGTTCGAGAATGCTTTAGCCATTTACCACCAGGACACTCCAGATCGCTTCCACAAGCTAGCCAGAGCCGTCGGAGGCAAAACTGTGGATGAAGTGAAGAGACATTACGATATGCTCGTTGAAGATGTGAAACAAATCGAAGCGGGTCGTGTTCCTCTACCCAACTACAAGAAGGCAAGCAAGAGCTACAATTGCATGGACGAAGAACAAAGGTAAGCTCTTTTCGTATTAAGTTCTTCTTACATACCCTTCAAGAACACAGGTAGCTTACTAATGGTTTCTGCTTAACAAATCTTCATTGTTTCATGTAGCTTAAGGAATCTTAAACTCCAGTGAAGCATGATCTGCAAATTACATGTCGTACCAAGTAATGAAACAAACAAGCATCAAGTAGCTCCACCAGTGTCTCCAACTTCTCTAGAACCAAAAAACATCGATATAAAGTTTATAGTTTCTACCATTAAAATCCTATCAGTTTGCTTATTCCTGGTGTAATGATCTGATATTGAAATCTTACTACAGATGCTAATGTCTTGTTTTGTTTTCTGCAAATTACTTAAAACAAGCGGTACTGTTTAACCTACCTACCATGGACCAACCTCTGCTTGGCTAAATATACATGTAAAAGCTAACCAAAGACCATATTCGAGCATTGCGGTGGTCGCTTAACTTGTAAACAAGTTGAGTAACTTTCTGTAAAGGGGAATGGAGATGCTTAGACATGAACACGCTCTTTATCAGACAATGAAGATAAGATTAAGAGAGTTGTAAGAACAGAATCATTATAATTTGACTCGAGAGGTGGGTAATGACTATGTCACTTAGAAAATATATATATATATATATATAAAAGTAAAGAGATCAATAGGTATATCTGAAATTGATGGAGGTGAAATGAACGTAGAAAGAAGAGTGATCGTGAGAAACAGCTCATTATATGCTCGTGACGTTCCATATTCTCTTGCAGTTCTTAATTTATTATGAGTTAAAATTTTAATTCATTGATGATTTAGTATAAACGTTTTTTAAAATATTAAAATTGAATTTAAAACTCTAATTTTAATAAACCACGGAAACAATTTCTTTGTAAAAATACAAAAAAGAAAGTTGCGTATAATATAACCCTCTTCAAACTCTCACAAAGCAGAAAATTTTATGCATTAATTGTTATAATTCTAATAAACATTTTTGAGTTTTAAACATAAAATAATTAAATATAAAAAATATTTTTAGTGGAGTTAATAAAATGAATAATTTTTAAAAAGTTAGATTGAATTTAAACTTAAAATTAAATTAATAAAATTTATTCCGTTAATTTTAGATATAATAGGTTCCTACTTAAAGCTTTAATCATCCCTTATAATATTGATGTAAAGTTACTAAAATCATAAAAAGTATTATGACTTTAATGTGAATTTATTAATTACTAAAAAGATAACTATTTTCCAAATTTATTATAATACGGCCAATTGAATATTAAATTATTTCTCTTTCAACTTTTTAGCACGTTGTTATTTAATCAAAGATATAATAAAATTTATTTTATTGACATTGAAGAATTTATTATTATTATAAGTACTTGTTTTCAATAAGTACTTATATGTTTGGAATTATTGTTTTGGTAATTGCTGAAACGTGAAAATAGGTGTTTGGCAAGTGCAATTGCGGTTGCTGAAAAAGAGATAAAATGACTAAAAAGTCCATTGATTAAATAAAATATTAATTGTTGTATAAATAATTAAAAAATATATTATTAGTCATATAAAATTAAAATTATAAACAATAAAATATTAAATTAAAATAAGAAAATATAAATAACATAAATTTAGTAAATAAATATTTCAAAAAAATACATTATTAGTCATACAAATTCAAATTATAACTATTAGATTATTAAATTAAAATAAGAAAATATAAATAAAATAAATTTAGTAAATAAAATATTTCACCTTACTTAAATACTATTAGCAAAACTTCCTTATATTAATTAAGAGTATAATGGAAAATACTAAAATATCATGAGGTTATTATTGGAAGGTAAAATTTTTACCGCATAAGCAGTTTCCTACCGCAGCCCTCTTTCTGCTTATCTATTTCTGTGGTAGCACTGCAGTTTTCTCCAACATGCGGTTGTCGGCTGGAAATCTAAACGTGTGACTGTGTTTGAAAACTACGGTGAATAAGTACTTATCTCCACCGCACCACAGATCTCCACCGCACCACAGATCCAAACGCAGCCTAAAAAAGATAAGGTCGATAATATAATGATAAATGATGAATTAAAAGCGGCTAATATTATTGACAAAATAAGATAAACAAGGCTTAATTGGTTTGAACATGTTAAAAGAAGATACCCAGACAATACAGTGAGAAGATGCAAGAAGATTATACGTAGATATTGTAAAGGAAGGCTTAAGAAGAATTTGGAGATGTGAGATATGATATTGCTGGAACTTACTGAAGACACAACCAACAATAAAAAACTTTAATATACTAAGATATAAATAAAGCATCTCTATTTTAAGAGATCCTTGTCGTTATCATATCTTAGGTCTTTTAGTATTTTCCTTTCGTATCATAAGTTTTTTAGTATTTTCTTCTCGTACTTTGCCTAAATTTTTAAATACGTAGTACTTATTTCTTAAGGATTTAGTCTAAGTTTTTTTCCCTACTTAACCTGACAAATATTATTATTATTATTATTGTTGTTGTTGTTGTTGTTGTTGTTGTTGTTGCTGTTGCATATTATTATTGTTGTTGTTGTTGTTGTTGTTGTTGTTGCTGTTGCTGCTGCTGCTTATGCTACTATTACTATTAACTCTTATTATAATTATTATTATTATTATTATTATTATTATTATTATTATTCTTCTTCGCATATTTATATTTATATTTATATTTATTTATGTTGATTATTTATTATTTTAACTTTTCTTATTGTTATTTTTTATTTTATTTTATTTTATGTATTTATTTATTTTATTTTTTATGTGGATCATTTGGAAACAACCTTTTTATTAATTACGAGAAAGTTGTGTACTACTAGATCTTTCAAATCCACCGTGATAGTAAAATTTTTTGCTCGTTGCAGTACTCTTTTGTCTCAATTCATGCATTTAGATGAGGATGTTGGTTAATATCAAATTAAGGTATTTTATCTTAAATTATTAAAAAATGAGATCAATTCTATTGACATAAAGTAAAAAATAAAAAGGTAAAACGTTTTCAACTTTTTTTATTTTATTTCCAAATCGGTCCGTTAAAGTTTCGATTGGGTCTTCAAATTAAATGGGCCCGACGTTAGGCCCATATTGTGGATCAAATAAAGTTCAGTCATCCCCACTCGGTCCCTGTCTGGTGTTACACTAACTCAGAGTGCTCTAACTCCAACTTCCTCGGAGACAACATGGAAAAACCTACCACTACTTGTTCTTCTTACAAGGTAGACGAATCCAGTTATGGGTTCTTTTACTTTTGTTATTTTCTTTGATCATTCATTTTTCTGAGACTAAACTAAGTTGTAATTATGAGCAGGTAATATTGGGTTCGTCTTCGACGGCGAGAAGAAAAATCTTGTCTGACATGGGATATGACTTCACTGTCGTGGTAAAATTTTTGTTCTTTTCCTTTTTTTTTGGTCTGTTTAATCATTTAACTAAGAGTAGTATCGAAAATGGTGTTGGAATTTGTAAAATAATTGATTAGGGTTGTTGATCATTAGACTGCAGATATCGATGAGAAGAGTATTCGTAAGGAGAAGCCTGAAGAGTTGGTAATGGCTCTTGCTGAGGCTAAGGTAAGATGATCGTTTCCATCCATAGGGTTTCTCAGCAATTGAATTTTCAGGTTTTTTTTTTGAAAAATCATTTTTTTTTGGGAAAAATCTTTAAAAAATCAAAATTTCCGGTGTTGATTTATCTTGTAAGTTTCTTTTGGCTTAGTTGACTAACTACTTGTTAGGAAGAGTATTGGTGCTACGAAGTAGCTGGAATATGTAAAAGGACTTTGGGTCACAATTTCAAATGTTCTTAACTACATTGAGTTGTCATAGCTTGCTTAAGTTGGAGTGGCTATGAGAAGTCTGTTATTTATTAACTGAGTGTGAATTTTGCATCAAATCAGGCAGATGCAATTGTAGCAAAACTACGAAGTGTCGATAATCAAGGGAAGGACGATGAACCTACTATTTTGATTGCAGCTGACACAGTATGTGTTGTTAGTTTTTTCTCATTGTCAGTGACGATTCCTAATTAAAGAGTGGGTGCATGAAGACTAGGTCATGTGTTGCCAATGCCATTTATGATCCGAGGATACTTTGTCTTCTGCTAGCGGAAAATGTTCTGTTTCACCTATGCAAGTTGGATAGTGTACTCATGGGATCAAATTTTGGGATATAAGTGTGGAGTAAAAGCTTTTTGATTAGAAGGGGTCAACTGCTGTTAGGTTATATTTCGACTGATAAATGAGGATGATAGAAACCCTTAAAAGTAAGGGTTACATCTTTTTGCAGCAAGTTTAGATGGAGGCATTTCTAATCTTCCAAGTAGGGCCATGTTAAGAAACTCTTGAAGTCTTTGAATTTTGATACTTTCTGTGCTGCAGCTATCTGCTCTATGGTTAATGTTATTGCTAAAATTATTGTTACAGTTGCTTCTGTTGTGTTTAATAACGTGATTGGTTTCACTTTGCTGTCACTGCCTTAATATCTTGGCTTTTGGTGTTGGATTTGAACTTTGATTCAGGTGATTAGTGCTTACCTTAGCTGGTGAAAACTTCTTTCCAGGCTGATGCCATCTTGCAAAGGCTTCCAGTCAGCGAGTATGCAAAGGATGCTGAGCCAACATTACTAATTACCTCTGATCAAGTATCATTCGTTTATTATTTATGCCTATGCTTCTAATTCACTCCTGTATAGAAAAGTTCCACTTGGTTTCATACCTTAAAATCATTTCACATCCTTCCTTTCTTAACTGTAGTAAAAGTCTATGTAACGGAGTCTGCTGATGTAGTTTTAAACTACTAGAATAAGGTGAATGTTTCCGACAGGTTATGCTACTTGGTCCTTGTCTGAACATGATTGGTATACCATTTAAAAAAACCTGTAGCTGCGTTAATTATTCAGCATCAACTAATTAAGTTCACCATTTGCTTTTAACTCACGAACCTTTTGTTCCTTTATGAATGTTTTCCATAGCATACATGTTGAGTGGGTGTATACGAAAGATAATTGGATGATAGACTCATTATGGTCGAGCTTCTACTTAATAATGACATGCAACAAGCAGTTAAATTCCTCTGAGTTTGGGCATCACCCTTTTTGTTTTCTCTTTCAAGTTATTGTTTATTGTCATTATCCACAGTCTTTAGAGCGTAAGAGAGCATTGGTTGGTTTGATTGATTTTTAGTACCCCAAATTTCTGGACCTTGAGTTAGTATCCTCGGGCATAAATGGCTTGTGGTGATAAAGGCATGCACTTTTGTGTTTCAAACTTCTATATATGAAAATTCAACAGTTCTGTGAAGATGCATCTGTTTAGTGTCATTTCTTACTGTCATTTAATATTACAAAGGTGGTTGTCTATGGGGGCGCAATCAGGGAAAAGCCATCTAGTGAGGAAGAAGCACGCCAATTCATGAAAGGTTTGGTCTAAATTCTTAAACCCCCGACACCGTGGTTTGTAGCCACGTGCTCTAATCCTCTGAGCTACAGGCCCCACCCCGTCTCCACTGGATCTTTTCTACTCCTGTTGTTTCATTGTTTCACTTCATAATTTTTTATGAACATGGAGTGCAGATTATTCTGGAGGCCATGCTGCAACTGTGGGGTCAGTTCTTGTCACAAACTTAAAAACTGGTTTGCGAAAAGGAGGATGGGACCAAGTGGAGGTATTTTCTGTTGTTAGTATAATGCAGAGGACACAGTCTCATGACAGATTTTCAACATTCCAAATTCAAGCCTCATCTTTTCATACAAAAAATTAACGTTTTTGATTTTTTGTTATATTGAGAAGAAGGTCCTTTCAGTATAATCCTACTGGATGAAAGTCACGCTTAAAAAATTTTCTTAGCATCTATTTCTTTGAAATGGAATTTCTGGCATTGATAGCTGAATTGTAATGCTTGCAGATCTATTTTCATGAGATACCAGATGAAGTTATTGAGAAGTTGGTAAGATTTCATTTGACGACAAGAATTACTATCACATATTGGACGAATGGTGTGTTTTTAACATTCGTTCGTACTCAGGTCGCAGAGGGAACTGTGCTCAGAACTGCTGGAGGGCTTATAATCGAGCATCCTCTGATCTTACCATATGTTAAAGAAGTGGTTAGTCTTCTGATCTTCGATAAAACATATAGCAATGAATAGTGTAATAAGAACACAGAAGAAACAATCTAAAGTTAAGAGCAGGAACAGACTGAGTAGATGTAAGGTATGAAACTTCTTATCCATGCTGTTTTCCAAAACAAACCGGTTGAATAAACGACGGTGTTGTGCTTCGGAACAAAATCTTGATCCGGGTCTTAATCGAACTTTCCCTTCTCTGACTTGCTACTAGTATTGTATGTAGTTTTGCACCGATTTTTTCTGCTTATAAATGATTAGATTATAGATATTAAGATAGTAGTTGAAAGCTTCCAATGTTCATGAATCATTCTACTGCTTAGGTTGAAGTAAATCACTTTTTCTGAGTGATGTTGTGTACTTGTACAGGTTGGGACAACTGATAGTGTGATGGGACTCCCCAAAGCTCTAACCCAGAAACTTATGGAGGAGGCTCTGTAGGTGTTCGTCAGCTAAAATTTCTTAATCTATTCGTGTTGGTTTAACTCGATGAACACATATTTGTTCCTCCTTTAGTTTCATTTTGCCGGACTTGAATCGCTCTCTTTGCTACTGTTGCTCAAACACTTGGAAAAACACTCATCCCTTTTCTTTTCTCGAAGAAGAGAGGAGAATTTAATTATACTCGGCAATGATTGGGCCAAGGCACAGGACCCGAGCCTGTGCCTAATTGGGCTTGGGCGGCCCAAAGTTTGGTTCAGCCCTATTTTCTCTTTTTTTAAATTAAAAAATAGAAAATGACTTTCCAGCTTTGGGCTAGGTCAGACTTGAACAGTTTAAAGTTGAGTTCAGTTATCAAATTAGGTTGGGTTTAACCGTAATCTCTAAATTTATTTGTGATTTTTAAAATTAAAAATAGAAAAGACACTATTTTATTCAAAACGGTATCATTTTCCGGTAACTTTCAAAGCTTTGGGCTAGGTTGGACTTGAACAATTCGAGTTTGAGTTTTGTTCGAAACTTGGCCAAATTGGGTCGGGCTTAATTGTTATTTCTAAATTTATTTCTTTATTTTTTAAAATTAAAAATATAAAAGTTATTTATTCAAAATAACGTCATTTTTTTATAACGATTAAGTTTTCGACTAGGTCGAATTTGAACAGTTCGAGATTAAGGTTGAGTTTAGTTCTAAACTCGATCAAATCAGGTAGATCTTAATTGTCATTAGAAATAGTAATAAGTTGATCCTGACTTGACCGGACCGTGACTTGATTACATTTATTCTAAGTCGGGCTTCCTACCTTAAGCCCTAATGACTTGACCACTTTTGTTTGGACTCGAGTCTTAAAAATCAGGCCTAAGGTTTAGCTTAGGGTCCGATCAACCTGGGCATGATCTTTGACTTCAAGTAGACACTTAATACGCCAGACGTGGGTTGCAACGAGTCTTCAAAGCAATCATTTAAACCATTGAGTGTGTATTTTAAATTTTGTTTTATTTTGTGCAAATAAATAATTTAGGTTACACGTGGAAAATGGTTAATATAGGATGAATTAAAAAAATAGTTATTGAAAAAAAGTCATGGACATTAGACAGTTAGCTTTTATCCAACTAATGGATTGAAGAACAATATCCATATTGTGTACATGGGGCATTGAGTGAGCAATTAAAGAGGTCCATTACGTATTTAAGACAACTTCATTGTTTATTATAAATAATATTTTATTATTATTTTTAAATATTTTTAAATTAATTCAAATTAATAATTTATTATGATTATCTTAAATTATTAATTTAAAGTTAAAGTTGAATTATTTTATCCATTAAACAGGCAAGACAAAAATTTTAAGGTTTAAAAGGTTCAATCGGTATTAAATCGTCGTAAAATTGTCTAAAGATTGAATAAAATTAAATAATTTAAAATATGATTAAAGGAGATTATTTTTATCTGTTGGAGAATTTGAAGTTTAATTTTAAAAAATCATTAAATGAATTTTAATTGATTTATTTTAGTTTATAAAAATTTATTAATCTAAGAAAATTGACCGATTAATTAATAAATTGGTATATTTTTAACAATAAAAATTATTAAAATAAATCAAACAGAAAAATTAAAAATCGAACAAAAAATTAGACTGATCAAATCAATTGAATTTTTTAATCATTGGTTATATAATCAGTTTTAAAATTATAAAATAATTTAAATAATATTTAACCTTAATTTAGACATCTTCCCGACGCTTTGGTCCGCCTGATTTTTAATACGATATTCACTGTCCCTGTCGGCTCTGAGTCTGAGACTCGAATATTCTAAGCTTCAAGCCCACAGTTATTTAACAGTTCCAAAAAATTAAAAAACCTCATCACTTCACCGCCACACCTTCCGTAAAAAAGCTAGAAAACAAGTCAATACTCGATACTCTCCCACCATTGTCATACGTACGCTTAACCCACTCCACCTTCCATCATAGCTCTCCATTTTCAATACACAACTATATAATTCACCTCTTCCTCTTCAATCGAACCACTAGTAGTAGTGCAACCACCACCATGGACTCCGGCGCCGGCGAGATTCGCATCCATCAAGCCCGCCGGTTACCGGATTTCCTCCAGAGTGTCAATCTCAAGTATGTCAAGTTGGGGTACCACTATCTTATCTCTAATCTGTTGACTTTGTGTCTTGTTCCGTTAATCGTCGTGACGTCCGTCGAGGTCTCACAGATGGACGTTACCGATCTCCGTCAACTTTGGGTTCACCTGCAGTACAACCTCGTCGGCGTCGTCACGTGCTCCGCGATCCTGGTCTTCGGACTCACCGTCTTCATCGTGACCCGACCCCGACCCGTTTTCCTTGTTGACTATTCGTGTTACCGAGCACCCGATACTCTCAAGGCTCCGCGTCACCGTTTTGTGGAGCATTCCCGGTTGACGGGAGACTTCGACGAGTCGTCGCTCGAGTTCCAGCGGAAAATTCTGGAGCGTTCCGGCCTCGGCGACGAGACTTACGTGCCGGAAGCAATGCATTACCTTCCTCCACGGCCGTCGATGGCAGCGGCGAGAGAGGAGGCCGAGCAGGTTATGTTCGGCGTCTTGGACAACCTCTTCGAGAACACAAAGGTAAATCCTAAGAACATCGGAATCCTTGTCGTGAACTGTAGCTTGTTCAACCCCACGCCGTCTTTGTCTGCTATGATAGTGAATAAATACAAATTGAGGAGTAATATACGGAGTTTTAATCTGGGTGGCATGGGGTGTAGCGCCGGAGTGATCGCGGTGGATCTAGCGAAAGATTTGTTACAGGTTTACCGGAACACATACGCCGTCGTGGTGAGTACAGAGAACATAACCCAGAACTGGTACTTTGGGAACAAGAAGTCTATGTTGATACCCAATTGCTTGTTCCGCGTCGGTGGTTCGGCCCTTTTGTTGTCCAACAAATCCTCCGACAAGAGACGTTCAAAGTATAGGCTTGTTCATGTGGTGAGGACTCATCGTGGAGCCGACGACAAGTCATTTCGATGTGTCTACCAGGAGCAGGACGATACAGGGAAGACTGGTGTTTCCCTATCAAAAGAATTAATGGCTGTGGCTGGTGGGGCTTTGAAGATCAACATCACTACGTTAGGACCGCTGGTCCTACCCATCAGCGAGCAGCTTCTGTTCTTCGCGACTCTGGTATTGAACAAACTGTTCAAAAAGAAAGTGAAGCCATACATCCCAGATTTCAAGCTGGCGTTTGATCACTTCTGTATACACGCCGGTGGGCGAGCAGTGATCGACGAGCTGGAGAAGAATCTCCAACTCTCGCCGGTTCATGTGGAAGCGTCGAGGATGACCCTCCACAGGTTCGGTAACACGTCGTCGAGTTCCATATGGTACGAGTTGGGGTACATGGAGGCTAAAGGAAGGGTGCGAAAGGGACATCGTGTGTGGCAGATTGCATTCGGGAGTGGGTTCAAGTGTAACAGCGCGGTGTGGCAAGCTCTAAGGACGGTGAAGCCGACGGTCAACGGTGCTTGGGAAGATTGTATAGACAGGTATCCAGTGAAACTGGCTACATAGGATTCAATTCATCGGTGTCCTGTGAAGTGTTATGTCTTTTTCTTAATAGATCTTGTCATGGATGTCCTACTTTGATGGTGTCTTTCTAAGTTGGTGTTCTTGATGTTCATATTAGTTTTATAAATAAAAATTAATTAATTAATTATTAAAATTTAAATTATTAAAATAATTTAAATTTAAAAATTAATTATTTTAATATTTTTACAATTCAATTTTCAGAATTGGATAATGTTAATATATTTAAGTATTTTTTATATATAGAAGAGTAGAGTAATACAAAACTATCGCATAATTCGGAGATATAAAACCTTATGTGTATTTTGTTGGACATTCTCAATACATTCCGTCGGAAGATCCTGAATCACATGAAATCTAAGACGTGATATCAAAGCTAAATTGGCTAACTTGTCGGCACTCTTATTTCCTTTCCGATATACATGTTGAACTTGAATATCTCAAGCTGGATTATCATCAATTAACATCATCTCAGATGAAGATAAAATGTTAATTACTTTCAAAAAATCCACTTCTAATATCACTTATTGATATTCAAAATCTCATGCCAAATTTAGACTAGAAATAACCTCCTAGAGTTCAGTAGTTAATTGCGAGCATACTTTAATATTCTGCATGAAATCACCGCACCAATGTCCTGTGCCATTCTTAATTAAACCTTCAACAATAGCAAGGGTAGTATCTTTTTTAATTGTACCCGTATCTTCTTCAGTTTAGTCCATCCAACAAACTCCGGTGGTAAGCCTGTGCCTGAAGAACTCGACCTGCCACAAGCCTTGGTTTATAGATTCAAGCAACATAATCCATAGGTACACTAAATCTTACTCCCAGCCAAAAAACATTCATCCTCAAAGATATTCTTATTTCGTCGCTGCCATAAAAACCTACAAGAAGCTTCAAAAATAGTAGCTCAGGCAAACATCTGCACCTGTTTCTGGTTTCCAAGATTGGAATTCAACAGTGTGGCTACTAAAGTATTGTTTTTAGTAGCAGCCAACCTTGACCGAAATCCAAAAAGCCTACAACCTCAGAAACCTGATGCACGCAAAAGAACAGCTAGAAATTGTTTACTTTTCAAAATATGGATTGCTGTCCGATTTCACTTCTCCCTTGAATGTTTTTTTTTTTTATTACATTAGATATCTCAGCTTAGTCGAACTAATCCTAAGCCTCTAAGACTCCACCCTAAGAATCCTAGAGGATGTAAATCTGGAACTCCAAGATCCCTCAGGTTCCTACGTAGCCTGTACACTTCTGCGCACAAAGAGCCGTCACATACTTGATTGGTCAACTGCTGATTGATCGCTGGCCCTCTTTTGATTTTATGTGTTCGGTGATTCCTCCGCTTTTAAGTAACATGCCCGCCGACCAAGTTTTTGGAAAAGAATGCATGTATCTATCTATTCTATCTCCTTCAATCCAAAATTATTTAAAACATAATATAAAAGTTTATAACGCAATAGAAGTTCTATGTTTCATAGAGATATGTTCTAAAACAAAAATTTCAAACATCATAGTCCAATAAAACACTTAACAAAAGTCAATCTAAATTAAAAATCTTAGATTTAGAATCCACGTTTCTGACTTTGACAAGATGTAGTGTGTTTAGTATTATTCCCTTTACATTTTAAGATCTTGATTTTTTGTTGTTTGCTACATGAGGACGAGTTTATGTCTGATGCTATAGTTCAATGAATTCTTTGGTATGAGGTTTAAAGGGGAAAGTATTTTGAGAGACACGAATATACTGTTAGCTTTAGGCATTAACATATTTGGGAATTTTCATTGTATATTGTTATCAACAGTAGATACACAGGACTCCTTTAATAGGAGTTTCATACAATCAGTTACAGAGAAATTACAGGGGTCAAACCTCCAATCTAACCTCTAATTATGTACGGGAAATATTCCCAAATATTCTCTAATTCTATTGCAATACTTTCCTTATTTCTCACAAAACATTGATTGTTTTTGCGATGCTGTCTTGCTCTTTCGTTTTCTGGAATTGGTATGGGTTCTAAGTTTGTTCAATGGTGACTGTAATTGGAGGCGAGATTGAAAGCTTTCGTTATCAGATTGAACCGCCTCCTGAAAGGAAACCATGAAAAAGGGGTATAAAAGATTATTAAAAAAAATCTAAACTGCCGCAGCGCCTCAGAAAGAAGACAGAGGCGGCAAGCGCATGACTAATATTCCGTTGAAGATGAGAGATCTTGAATACACGTGTCTTGTTCAAAGTAAATATCCTTTTTAATCAGATGGCCCACATCAATGAATGCATGAATTCATACTTTTGGTCAAAACGTGTATGGGTTTCTTTGGTCAATCCATAACACATGTTTATGATTTGTTCAAGTTTTATGTGACTTCCAGACACCCACATTTTATGACGTTTTTTGAACAAGATGCTTTTTGGGCTTGATATTATTGTTGTGGAACCTTCGTAAGGCTATTTTTTTAAATTTTGGGTCATCAATAATCAAATGCTTAATACAATTTTAGTTTTGGACCAAAGCAGTTTTAACTTTAAGTTTTATGCACCAATGTTGCGCATATTTTTTATACATAGTATAATTTTAAAAATTATTGCCATATTTTTTTTTAATTGGTACTTTGAATATTTATATTATGTCATACTTAGAGTTAAATTTTTCCTATTACATGTTAAACATGATACATGAAATTATGGTAATTTAGAATAGTTTGTTAGTCACTAAAATGACCAAATTAATTAAATTAAATTTTGTTATGTATGATAATTGTCCAATTAAATGTTTATTACATAAAAACTTGTTAGTCACCAAATTAACCCAACTTAAAAATATTAAACATTTAATTGTGAATTTTTCAATTATTCATGTTGATATGATGCTATTAAAATGACATAAAGGTTGAAGTAAACAATTGAGATCATTAATTATAACACTAAGAAATTACCCAAAGATGAACAATTGCTTATAATTAATGACCTTAAAGAGACTTTATCAACATATTTAGTTAATATGATTGTATATTCAAAGATAACATACATATTGACTAGAATATGATTGATTGTAAATTATAATGACCTATATTTGTATCATAATAAGTAACAACTATATATTTAAATTTCACCCAAATAAAAATTTAAATGTATAATCAAAGTTTATTAGCTAATTTGAATCTATTTAGGTTTAGTTAGGTTTTCTACGTAGTTCCTATAAGTGAATGAGTAGTTGGTGGTTTGCGAGATGGCGAGGGGATTGGCGGTGGGCTATTGGTGGTGGAGTCGGCGGTGGGCTAGCGTCAAAAGGGCGAGAGCTTAATGATTGTTGCAGGCGTCGTTGAGAATACTAGCGTCAGCAGGGATCAAATTAATCAAACAATCAAGTTAAGACTCTCCTTTACAGTGGGCCTAATGGCTTGAGCTTCTCACTTAAGACTCTCCTTTACAGGAGGTCTTGAGTTCGAGTCACGCCAAAGGA
>JAOTAY010000002.1:1474547-1520500 GCA_025629805.1 Erythroxylum baracoense | reverse complement strand
AGCATGAGATGTGGTAATTTACCACACCTGGACCCGTTTCTTTGGTCCGACCCGTTCTCTGGAAACGGGATGTTACACATAGGCCATCTTTACCTACATCCATGAGCTCGAAAGCTCATAAAGCAGCCTAGGAAACCCAAGATCAGTCTAATAGATTATGTCTCATGACCATTAAGAGATCCAAACCTAAACATTTGCTTAGTGGACTTTTGGACACAGATATAGCGAAGTAATTTCTTGGTAATGTCTCCCAGAGGTACACAGTCTCACCTAATCTTAAGACAAGTGCCTTGTTGATAAAATTATTCTCCATAAGGTATACAGGAGAAAGGTGAGTAAGGAGTGCTTATCAAGAATGATCCATCTTCACAGTAGGCTGAAGATGTTAAACATTCCTCTTCCTAATGTCTTTATTGTTCATCAGACTTTAAATACACTCCCTTCAGAGTTAAGTAATCTAGTGATGATATATTATTCACAGGATGAGGAATGGAACTTCAATGCTTTGATTGCCCGTTGCGTTGCTGAGAAGGAGGAACTCAAGCTTGCTACTCCTACAACCCTCAAAGCATCTAAAGGAAAGGCAAAGATAAAACCCACTAAGATCAAAGGTAGAAAGACTAATTCTTCTCCATATACTGATGCTGGTCAATCCAGTGCTGGTAAAGGTCCTAGGGATATAAAGTAATCAGTAGTATAAGGTCTAAAAAGGAAAGACGATGACCATTAGATAACTTCTTGGCTTGTCAATTTATGAATCTGATTTGCAATAGTCGCATTAAGTACTTGGTGGCTATATAATGGAGGATATGATCAAGGTGCTTCCACAATGCAAGTTCATATCTAGGATAAAACCAAATAAACAGAGGGAGGAACTAATGGTTCATAACAATGAAGAAGTGGAAGTAATATCTATAGGGAATGTATGAGCTGAACCTTGCTGCAAGGTTCATTTTGGTTTTACATGACATAGTTATATGTGATCTTTGGATCAATTTTGGACAAAGAAGGTTGACGTTTTGTATTTAATACTTCTGTTACACAATTGTGTTTAATGCAAAACCTAATGGTATAACTTTCTTGTCATATGGTTTGTATAGAATGTGTCTTACCCTGAATTAGATATATGCTTCTTCGTATCTTGCTAAACAAGTCATAAATTGAAGGACCTTGATGAATGAAAAATCATACATGGTGTGGCATAAAAGTTTAAGCCGTATTTCTAGGGTTAGGGTTGAGAGATTGATTAATGAAAGCATTCTCTCAATTTTAAATTATAATGATCTAGGATCATATATTAACTATTACAGGGGTAAGTTAACTAATAGGGATATTAAGGTCAACTCATGCTTTTCACTTGTTGAGTATGATACATAAAGTTATCAGTAGACCTTATACAGTTTCATTGAGTAATTCCAAATGTATTCTGACATTTTTTGATGATTATTCCCTTTATAGTTATATATGTTCTTACTTAAAGACTAAAGGTTGAGAACCAATTGGAAAAATCCATTCAGAGTATCAAATTTGACCGTGAAAGAGAATATCATGGCAAACATGGTGTTTCAGGACTTGAAAAGGTCCGTTTCCTAGATATATGGAATCGGTTGGAATAGTGACTTGATTCACTATGTCAGGTAGTATTGAGCAAAATGGTGTGTTGCCGAAAGGCATAATTGCACCCTAAAGGACTTGTAGAAATCAATGCAGAGCAGAACTAATCTACTTAATTATCTATAAGTGTGAAAACCTAGTCTCACACACATTCGTGTGTAGAGTTGCCCTACTGAGGTAGCATAATGCTTATAAAGAAAAATTGCACGCTCGTTATGCTCATTTCTATTTAATAAGATATCTTAACCACTCTAAAGACTATAGATCTTATTGTAGAGAAGGAGGGAACAGAATAGTGAAATCACAAATAGCTAAGTTTTTGGAATACAATGTCTATGATGATAGCCCTTTGACCCTTCGGATGATAACATAGTGGATACTACAGTTATTATATACCTGCCACTCATACAGTTAGATCCAGTAGATCTCGGTCTTTGTACCGTGCCTGTACAAGAATAGGAACCCATACTTGTACACACAGAGGTTCCTAGGGGTACAACATCTAATACAGTTATGAAGATCCACAAGAGTGAGATGATCTATTATTTTATTTGATAACATAGTCTATTAGGTAAACAAGCCTATGATATTAGACATGTTACGAATCTAGTTACTTTTATAGAAGCTATTTCTAAACCCAATGTGGAATTGTGGTAGGTGCAATGATTGGTGAGATGCAAGCCATGAAGCATAGTAAGGTTTGGGAGCAAGTTGATTTTATAGCAGAACTGCAAACCCGTCAGTTGTAAATGAAATTTAAGACCTAAAGAATTTCAAGATAAAGTTTAATGGTTTATGGGCTCGCTAAGTTGCCTAATGGTTCACTCAGGAAGAAATGTTGACTTTAATGTTACTTTTCTCTCGTATCCTTAAAGGATACGGTTTGAATGATTATGACAAGTGTAGCTCATGATGATAAAGAGTTATATCAAATGTTTGTCAGAATCGCTTTCCTGAATAAAGACCTTTATAAAGTGGTCTATATGGTACAACTTGAAGGATTTCAGGATTCAGATGGAATTGACATGGTTTGTCCGCTATGCAGATCAATATATGATTTACATCAAACCTCCCGAAAGTGATACCTTACAGTTGATGAGTGTATGACCTCTTTTGGCTTCATAGAAAATAAAGTTAAAAAGATGTTTCTATTATGAGATCAGGAGGAGCAAAATTATCTTCCTATTATTGCATGTGGATGATATATTGCTCACATCAAATTACTTGACCATGTTGTATAAAGTTAAGCAACGTTTAGTCAAAAACTTTGACATAAAGGATCTTGTTGGGACATCTTTTGTCCTAGGTATTTAGATTCACTGGGACAAATATTAACACTCATCATACCTCTCACAGAGTGCATACATTGGGTATATGTTACAAAGGTTTAAAATGGTTAGCTGTAAACCTATCGTAGCACTTATCTCTCATAGTGATATTTTTTGGCACAGTATCCAAAGAATAAAGTAAAGAGAGAGGTTATAAGGAATGTTTCGTATTTTAGTACGGTTGATAGCCTGATGTATGCTTAGCTATGTACTAGGCAGGACATTGCATTTACTGTTTGACTGTTTGGTCAGTATCTGGTTAACCCAGATGTAGACCATTGAAATGCAGTCAAGCGAGTGTTGAGATAATTAAAAGGAATCAAGGATTACATGTTGACATATAGAAAAGTCAACAGATTAAACTTCATAGGGAATTTAGATTCAAACTAAGCTATGCTTGCAAATGATCGAAAGATCACTTAAGGTTATAGTTTAAGTTTGCAGAGGTACAATGTCGTGGAAGTGTGTCAAGTAGACATGAGTAATTTCCTCAACCATGTATGCAGAACATATGCTATAGGGCTGCTTTACAGATGGTTTAGCTTATAAACTAGATTTTCAAGTTGTCTGTGGATGATTCAGGTTTAGCGTTGTAATGTGATAATCAAGTTGTTTTGTTTTTTAATAACAACATTGAATATCATAACATTTTGAGGTCACATATTTGACTATGAAGTAGTTGATACGAAAATGTGACATCAAGGTTTAGAGCGTTTAAAGACTGAGGAACTATAAGTCGATTCTTTAATTAAAAGACTTTGCCCACTTGTGATTGGGAGACAAGTATACAATATGGGTGTTTTGAAGTCCCTAGACACTGTTAGTTAAGTGATCATTATGTTTGTTCTATATACATTTGTACGTTTTGAAATATTATGACAATATAATGGTTCATTGATAAAGATGAGCATTGTTTATCCTCAGTAATACGTGTTATCATACATTGTCATATACGTATGAAAGTCTTAAGATTTGTGTCAATGTTAAGCATTTAAAGGTCATTGGGCATATATACAAATTAACCTTGAGCCTATGTCATTTAGACACATACAGTTTTGTACAGATATCCTTAAAGTTTTACATGACGTAGGGAGATATAAGTTTTTAATCTCATAAAGGTTCTCTAATGCAGTTTAGCATTTAGTTAGAGAACATAAAGGTTTTCTCTAATGCCTTTTAGCATTTGGTGAGAGGAAACAAGTTTTCTCTAATGTTGTTTAGCATTCAGTGAGAGAAAATAGGATTTCTCTAATGCAGTTTATCATTTGTGGTTTAGCATAAATTTGGAAAAATTGAGAACTGCAAACGAAGATGATACGTATTATATCATAAAGGTATCATTCTAGTTTGGCACACTCCATTTTTCCATTCATGTTAGTGAGGTATTAGATATCCGTGATTATATTGGAGCTGTGTCGCACATGACACATACATTTGGTACTTTTCAGTATCAAAAGCCTTGTAGGACAGAATGATGGACTTTTATTATCTTCGGATCAAATGTTTTGTTTCTAAACTTAGTCGACTAATACAGCAGCGTAGCTTAACCGAGTTTTAAGTTGTTTTTAAACTTGAGTCAAAACTGTAATTTAGTATTGTCCAAAGGGGAGAATGTTGGGCATTTTTGTCCTTTCCCATAAAGTTAGACAACATTTAATTTCATTATTTAGTTTTTAAATAAGTTATCAGTTAAGTTACATAATTTGATCTGGATAAAGATACTAAAGTGACCCGATAAATGATCTAAATTAATAGGTCAAATTTTGGGTAGAAAATGGATCCCAATTATTGTAGACAGACCCATATTGATCTTCTGATGGGAAAACCTAATATGGAAGCTATATATAAAGGTTAAGGTTTCCTATAGTGTTTCATATCAATCGTAAGCATAAGCATTCTCTAACCTATTAAGAGAGCTTATGTTTTGAGAAAACTGTAGAAAGGCCTAAACCACGTGTTGGGAAGCATAATCTGTAAAGGTCCTGGGAGATTCAAGTTCGTTTGGAGCTCAAAAACTAATTCAGAATTAGAGAAGGAACTGAAATCAGGTATTCTACATTTCCTTCATTTTTAACCCTTTCATATATGATTGGGATACATAATAAGGTCTATGCTACATATTACAAATAGAAACTTCAACCATGGTTGTTCAAAGTGATGAACCAATAGCTCTCGCTTTATGATAAAAACAATGTTCTTCGCACTCTAATTCATCCAATCAAAGGCCTTTGCATTGCTCTTACTGTGATCGAGACAATCATGTCTGAGACAAATGTTGGAAGTTGACTGGTTATTTGCCAGGACACCCAAAACACACATTAGCTAAGACTAATCAAGGAGGAATTTATTCTAGGCAAAACAATAGCTGTCAACCTTCAGTCAATCATGCCAAGGATAGTCCAACACTACAAGAAATGCAATCGATGATAAATAGCCACTCTGATTAGCAAATTTAGTAGATATTATCTATTATTCATGGTAAAGGGACATCTCATTCTACCAATCCTAAGGCTAATGCCTCTTCAGGTTTGTCACAAATGCAATAGACCATATTACTTCATCTCCAACTTTACTTGTCAATAGTATTGAGAACACTTTCTTACCCTCAGTTATTATGCCAAGTGGAGAACAAGCTCCAATTACTTCTACTGAAAATTTATCTTTGAATTCAGTTATAACTTTGAAGAATCTGCTTGGTCTGACATCTTGTAAGGTGGATTTGATGTTTGTGAGCCACATTACACGAGATCTCAAATGCTTAGCAAATGTTTTCCCTCATTGGTGTATTTTGCAAGACTTGATGAGCAAGACGATGATTGGTTTGGGTAAATAATGAGATGGACTTTACCACTTAGTTACAATGACAATAAAAATACCTAAAGATAAAATTCGATTTGTAGCAACCATTGCTGGCCATTCATCTTGTTCTCAAGTCACCTCCTCCACCAATTTGTGGCATCACAAATTGGGGCACTTATCTTCCTCTAGACTAGATTTTATGGAAAATTTTGTTGGATTTTCCTTTTAAAACTAATGATCCCTGTGATGTCTGTGCCCTTGCTAAACAGCATCGACTTCCATTTTCTACTAGTTACATTAAATCTATTAGGCCTTTTAAATTAATTTATTGTGACATTTGGGATCTTTATAAAATTCCTTCCCTCTCTGGTGCTAGATATTTTTTAACTGTGGGGGACGATTGTTCTAGATTCACTTGGGTTTTCTTTATGCATCACAAAAGTGAAACACAATTTTTGCATACAATTTTGTTCTCTTTTGTCCAAACTCAATTTATTGCTTCTATAGACCACATTCGAGTGGACAATAGGAGGGAATTTTTTCCATGCGGGATTTTTTAAACATAAAGGCATAACTTATCAACATTCTTACATTTACACCACCAATAAAATAGGGTTGTGGATGCAAACATCAACATATTCTTGAGTCAGCATGTGCCCTTCGCTTTCAAGCCCATCTTCCTCTATATTTTTGGGTAGAATGTGTTTTCACTACCGTCCATATCATTAACCGTTTGCCCACACCACTTCTTTCTCACTAAACTCCTTTTGAACGACTTGATGGAAAATCCCTTCTTATTCTCATCTTAAGGTGTTTGGATGTCTTGCATATGCTATTGATGTCAATGTTTCTCATAAATTTGCTCCTTGAGCCAAACTTTTTATTTTTCTTAGGTATCCAATTGGCCAAAAAGCTTACAAACTTAATGACCTTACCACGCATCAAGTGTTCACTAATCGTGATGTTGTTTTCTATGAAAATATTTTTCCTTATGAATCTATTCAACACACCACCATAAGCACAAATTCAGAAACTGTTGTTCCTACTGTTATATTAGATCATCCTTCTTCTTCAGCCACTCTTCCAACCACTTCCCAATCACCACCTTTAGACCCCTTCTCATTACTAATCCTACACTAACTTTATGTCATTCTCAAAGATCTTGAATTCCTCCCTCATCTTTACAAGATTATGTTTGCAACCAAGTGATGTCTCCCAAGCCATTGTCGTCTTCGTTATTTGGTTCACAAAAAGGTATTCGATATCCACTTTGAAATTTTTTCTGTTATCATCATTACTTACCGTAGCATCTTTCATTTATTACTACTATTAGTCAGGATATTGATCCTACCTCTTATGATGAAGCAACTTCTCATTCGCATTGGCAAGAAGCGATGCAAACTGAATTGCCCACTTTAGAAGCTAACAACACTTAGTCTCTCACGTTTATTCCTACCGACAAGAAACCTATTAGACGTCATTAGGTTAATAAAATAAAGTGCAATGAAAATGGTACCCTCGAGCGTTATAAAGTTCGGTTGGTTACAAAAGGCCACACACAACTAGAAGGTATCGATTATCATGACACTTTTTCTCCCAATGATAAAATGATTATTGTCCGCTATTTGTTAGCCTTGGCAGTTGCCCATAATTGATCTCTTTATCAACTTGACGTTCACAATGCTTTTCTTCATGGTGACCTTCACGAAGAAATCTATATTTCTCTACCTTCTGGTCTTCAGCGACAGAGGGAGAATCTAGTGTATCGCCTTAACAAGTTATTATATGGCTTAAAGTAAGCATCCCTGTCAATAGTTTGCCAAGTTCTCTACAACTATCCAAGCTGCTAGTTTTGTTCAATCTAAAGTAGATTACTCATTGTTTACATGCCAAAAAGGAGAATATTTTACGACTCTATTGATATATGTTGATGACATCCTTATTACGAGTAATGATCCCACTGTTATACTTGCTTTTAAGCAATTTCTTCATAATTGTTTTTGGACTAAGGACTTGGGTGATTTAAATTATTTCTGGGCATTGAAGTCTCTAGATCAAAGAAAGGCATTTTCATCTCTCAACGAAAATATTCTTTGGAAATTCTAAAGGATGGTGGATTTTTAGGTGCTAAACCTATGAACTTCCTTATGGAATAAAACATAAAGCTCTCAGATGAAGGTGAACTCCTTAGATATCAATCTTAATGTAGGTGGCTTGTTAGACAACTAATTTACTTGACTATCACTCAGCAAGACATCACCAATTCAGTAGATGTGTTGAGAAGATTTATGCATGCACCACGTAGACCATATATAGAAGTTGCATTGTGTGTTCTTTGGTATATGAAGAATAATCCAGGGCAGGGAGCCTTTTATGATTCAGATTAGGAGATCAACCACAAGTTATTGTGTTTTTTGGGATTATCTCTAATTTCTTGGCAAATAAAGAGATAGAAAACCGTATTCCTTTCTTCGACAGAAGCTGAGTATAGAGCTATGACAGGTACATGTTGTGAGTTATCTTTATGCGTGAATCTAACGCAAATAATTCTAAGCCAATCCCGTGTTTCATAAAAGAACTAGACGTATAGAGATGGATTGTCATTTTGTTCGTGAGAAAATTCAAGACGATTCGATCATAACCAAACACGTTTCTTCAAATGATCAACTTGCAAATTTTTTCACCAAATCATTAGGGAAGGAAGCTTTTTCAAAGATGATGCGCAAGTTGGGAGTTCTTGATATTCACTCTCCAACTTGAGGTGGAGTGTTAGAAAGTCAATGATATCCCGTTAGTCACGGGACAAATATGTAATGTATTATGTGTAGAATTTTAGTTTCCTTGTACATTTAGAATTCCTTAAATACATTAGTGTAATCCTAGGCCATCTCCGTATGAAGTTGTATCCTATGTATTAAAGATTCATGTTTTTCCAATTCGAATACAAATACCTTCTCTTTTCTTTTTCTTTTTCAACTGGGAACCTTTAAGTCTTCTTCATGCATAGAAACTAATAAAGTAGTAAATAAGTTTAAGTGCTTTGTATCTAACAAACAAAATCAAGCACATGCATTAATCCATAGCCACATAGTTTGCATTATTAGTTGATATGTTTCTTAAACTTTGGTTAGGCAATATTGAATTATGGGACATACATGCTATGTTTCCCTTGGCAGCAACCAAACCTGTGTCGTCTTTCACTTTCTCTTTTCTTTTCTCCACAGACGCAGACTCGCAGTGTTTAGTTTCAAGTTGTCTTGGCCATATGTTCCGTCCCAAGAAAGTAATGAGATAGAGAAATTCTAAACCATTCAAGTTCCTCGATCTCATCTTTGGAAGTGTGAACATATGCCTGTGCTTCACGAGAAGATGGTCACGGCAAGAATGTACGCAAATCTGAAACCCTAAAGTATCTTCAAAAGTTTAGCACATGTGCAGAAGATTATTGGACCACTACCACGTGGAGCAGAATGATAGGGCCCTAGTGTAAGTTTGTGTGTGGGCCTTGGATACGTGGCCCATGAGTGAGTCTTGCATGTGAACACCCCCATTCCTATTTCTCCGCACGCTGCCACGTTCATCATGTGCCTCCTCTTTAGGACCAAGCTGTCCGCTTATATTTATTTTTTAGGCTTATCAAGTTTACTTGTTCCAACTTTTAGGGCCTATTTAGTTGGATGTTAATTAATAAAACGGAACGAAATAAAACGAAACGAAAGGGAATAGTTTATAATAGAATAGAATGTAATATAGTGAAAAGTTGTTTGGAAAGGATGAGAGAGTTCATAATGTAACGTAGTCAAAAATTGTTTGGAAGATTAATGGAATGAAATGTAATGTATAATAAATGACTATTATACTCTTAATATTAAAATAACTGCTACAAAAAGTTTAACGTTATGATTTTAAAACAGAAATAATGTCCAATTAAAAAGTCACGCACAACCGTGATAAATAATTTTTTATATATTTTCTATTTTAAAATAATAAAATTTTTATTATTTTATTATTAATTATATACAATTTATTATTAATTATATAAAAATATTATTATTAGTTATTTAATAAATTTTATTCTATTATATATGACTTATATTTAAAAATTATTTATTTATATTTTTATTTATATGAAAATATATACAAACAATTAAAGAATAAAATTTTATATATTTTCTATTTTTAATAATAAAAATTTTATTAAAGTGTTTTTATTTTATTATTAATTATATACAATTTTTATTAATAATATAAAAATATTATTAATTATATACAAGGGGGTTAGGATTAGAAGAAATAATTGGTATTAAGAAAAATTATTGAAGGTATATTAGGTAGTATGTATTTATTAATTTACGTTCTATTTAAACTCCCAAATCGGAGGTTTTTTATTTTCACTGTTTATGATGGAATGGAACGTAACATGAAACCCTCCGCTTCCATTCCATTCCATTTCATTCCATTTCATTATGAAACTCTTAACTAAATGATGAAATTGTGTTACGTTCCATTCCGTTCTATTCCTAAAGCTCCAAGCAAACAGACTCTTAGGCTCTTCAGGAAGAAGTCCTAAAGCTTCATACCTTCAATCTTTTTTAGCTTAGTAAAAGGAAAGATACGTTTAACTCGAATTTGGATCCTCTGTTTAAAATAATCATGTCCAATTATATCCAATGTCCAAAACGCTCATCTATTGACAATAGATTCCCATTCCTGTCCAGCCATGGCCCAGCTGCATATCCAGCAGTAAAGTAGCTGTTGAAGTTGATCAACTCTTTTAGACTTTGAGACATCCATGGAAGCTCACCCTAATGGGCATGCAAGCTCCATACCGTACAAAAGGGGACAATTCAAAGACAAAAATATTTGATAATCACAACTTTGTTGGCTCCATCCAATAATATCCCACTTACAAATGAATCACTTGTTAGCTGTTTCTACTTATCTGGACAAGCCTCTTTACATTCTTCTCCATTTCCCTTTTCATTTCTCCTTTATATTCATATCTGAAAAAAATGGAAGAAGAAACAGATTGTGTATGTTGTTTCTGGGTTGCTGTCAACTCATATTTGTTCCTTTATATTCATGTTAAAATTGTCTGTGATTCAAGCATATCCATCCAACCAGAAGCAGTGCCAGTATTGCACATTAGGCCCACTACTAATAATTCCCAAGAGATTAGTTTTTGCATCCCTCAACTGAAACCACATTGATTTCACCCTTCATCCTCTTCTAACTAGACAGATGTCACCATTTTCCTGTTATAGGTATCACTGTATCAGATACTAATCTACATATACATATATAATGGAGGGTTATATTCATTAGAATTTGAAAATTTTAGATTTAAGATGTTAGGTGTGAGTAATGTGAAGTCCAGCAAGAGAGCTAAATAGGATGTCCCTCAATAAGACATGACAATAACACACACATGGAGCTGTCTACACCATGTATATGCATAAATGAGAAAGAAATGATGAAAGAATTAAAACCTATAAGAACATCTTTAGATATATGGGCATTGTTAGAGCAAAATAAATGTTCCAACCGAACACATCAACATCGTTACCATGCAACTTATTGCTGTGTCGATTATGACGGTCTAAATTTGCTAAAAGGATGATATAATATTCCCTCAACTGTGTGCACCTTACTCTCTCCTATGACCCTTTTCAATCTATAAAATGATCATATCCATGTTGTATAGCTTTGTTTACTATGAGACTAACTCAATCTTTTCCTTCCATGGAGATGAAGTCCACTGTACCAACAATCTTTGTTCTCTTTCTTCTCCTTTCTTCGCCTTGTGCTTCAAGAGGTTTGTAGTTCTTCAACTTAGTGTGTGCTTATGGCATGATGAATGGTTTTGTTGGCTAACATGGAAAAACATGTCTCTTTGGTCCAGGGGTGGCTGATCCAGAGGTGTATGAAATTGATTATAGAGGACCAGAGACTCACTCCTCGATGCTCCCTCCTCCTGGTCATTCTCGTAGATGGCCTTGGATTCGTCGAGGAGGCCCTTTTGCATCTCCCTCCCAAGGTTTTAGAGATGGTAACACTAGAGGAAGTGTAAGAACACAAAACCAAGATGATGATCTAGATTAAATTATATTATTTGATTGTTTAAGGTGTCATTTCTTTATAAGCAATGCTGACTTGTGACACAGTAAATCTGTTTCATGTATCATTGGGATCCCATGGATTAAGAAACATATGCGATTCTATAGCTTGACTTTTACAGTCTTATGATAAGTGGATGCACTAGCAGTTAGTTATATGATCAGATGACTTTATTGTGCTTTGCAGGAGAAGAAAATTCATGGATGATCCACTCATGGTGTTGGATTTTGCTTTTTTTTTTTTTTTGGGTCTAAAGCCATTACAGTTTCTTCTCATTCTCAGCATTACAGATAAGAATGAGGAGAGACATTCTTATTTTAACTTTTGTCTATCTATCTATACATTAGTGTCGCTTGTTGATGTTATCAAATCATCAGAAGTGGATGTTACATCACATTATGAGGAATGGCTTCTTAAGAAGATTGAAAAATCGCTTGTGGCTATGGTTTTGGATTTGTAAGCTAAATATCAAGCAGAAATGGCTGCCTGCCTAGCTAACTAATCAATCCCATCTAATTGCCACAATCATGATAGCTGTGGATTGAGTTGTGAAATCTGTTTCTTCCTATAGTCGTTGGGATAATTAGGAGGGACCTGTCAATTCAAAAACCTAAGTGGGTCTTATGTACGATACTCATCACTTCAATTACCAGAATGATTATGGCCATTTGTTTGTGTGTAAACTATGAAGCCTGTGAGCACATAGAGGTGTCAATTTTGCACATTACTACGGCATTGATTGGGAGACACTGAACTTGAGTGCCAGATCCATTCGCAATTTCTAAGTAAATGCAGATGGTTCTAGGGTTACATGCAAAGTTATGATAAGGGAGAAGATTGTTTTTATTTTACATTCTGAAGTTAGGGATGTATACGAACTAGAGATGAAAAGATCATTCTTGGTTGATGAGTAATTCTGATTTCAAGAAATGAAAATCAAAGAAGATGAAACATCACTTTGCCCTTGTCTTTGATGGTAACATAAAACTAGAACATGTAAAGATTTGAAGCCATTAGGGGACCAAAACGAGTTGATGCCAACAAGACAGCTACGGCTTTCCAAATTATTGCTTATGCACTAAAGTTAATTTCAACATGTCACTTCCGTTTTTTAAAAATAAAAAAATAAGAGATTTAATATTTAAAAAGTTAAACGTAATATATCATTATTAAATTAGTTAAAAATTAAATAAAATTAAAAATTTTAAAAATATGATTTTAAGAAATTGTCTTTATTTAGTTAACGACTGTTCAATCATTTTTTTTGACCGATTGATTACATTTAACTGTTTAATAAGTCAAAACGTTATCGAAATTGTTTAGTAATTAATTGATTAATTGGCTGATAAGCTGGAAATGAAAAAGCTACCATACACCAGCGATTTATCCTATCTACGACCCTTGTCCCGTAGGTTGCTTTATGAAAATTTGCAATCTTTTTCCAACTCTATTAAATGTGTTTCACATTGAGAAGTCCTGAAATAGGACTCTTAACTTTTCTAACTTCAACTTTTAAATAATCTATTTCTCTTTAATTTAAGGACTATTTTCACTTCTTAAATATATACATATGCATATATATATATATATTAACTTACTTTATATCCCTTTTCCCTATTAGTTGTAATGAATAAGATTTTTTTTAATTTATATACTCATAAGTCATTTTACACATAAACAATTAATAATAATTAGTTAATTTTATCAAACATCTTTAATACACAGCTGATATTATCAACTATTCAAATTAGCTGATATTATCAACTATCTACTGTCAGCTAATTGCTGATAAAATCATTTACCAACTAATGCAATTCGCTGATTGTCAAACCGGGTCATTATCTTTACTTATTGAAGAATTTGAAATTTAATTGAAAAAAGATAGTTAAATAGAAATTATTTGATTTATTTTAATTTATAAAAACTTATTAATTTACAAAAATTAACTAATTAATTAATAAATTAATCAATTTTTAACAATAAAAATTATTAAAGTAAATCAAATCAGAAAATTGAAAACTAAACTAAAAAATTAGATGATTCAAGATTTTTGTGTTTGATTTGAATCGATCGTACCAGTTAAATTTTTTAATCATACCTAAATAATATAGGGAAAAAAAGAAAAAAATTATTGTTGTTGACGATCTGTACTACACAAATTGTATAGTAAAAGGAAATTTCAATTGAAATAGTGTTGGCCGGATATATATATATATATATATATATATGTAACTGAGTAATGTCACCAAAATTTGATAAGTGTGATTGAGACAACTTTAAGAAGCAAAGATATTGAAAATTAAAACTAAAAGGTTATATTTCTTACCTGTTTAAAATATTAATCTTTAAGCTTATGTTAGTCTCGTTTAATAATTAATGACATAAGCTTACTAGAAAGTTAAAAATATTAAAAAGGTAATAACATATTATACAACAATAAATAATATTTTTGTCTCCTGTGACATAAACTAGTAAGAAAAGAGGTGTAAGGTTTAAAAGGTTCAATTAATATTAGACTGTCATAAAATCGGCTAAAGATTAAATAAAATTTAAAATTTAAAATATGATTGAAAAAGATTGTTCTTATCAATAGAAGAGTTTGAAGGTTAATTAAAATATAAATTGTTAAATAAAACTTTATTTATTTATTTTAATTTATAAGCATTTATTGATTTACAAAAATTGACTGATTAATTAACAAACTGATAAGTTTTTAACAACAAGAGTTATTAAACTAAATCAAACCGAAAAGTTAAACGATTTAAAGTTTTTACGGTTGAATCAATCAAACCAATTGGGTTTTTTAATCATTGATACTAATATTATAATTATATTCTTAATTGATTTCATAATTTATGGTCTAATATCATAATTATCATAATCTGCAATTTTAACCTTAAACCTTACGTTTCTAACAGAATTTAAGTATGACTAATATGTCACAGTCAAAGGAAAAAAATAGAAATAGCATAAAAAAAGAGAAAATCATTTGACCATTTCATTCCTAAGTTTTAAAAAAATTATGTTAGAGATTTAAAAGCAGGATCAATTCAACATACGTTGTTGGGTTTATCAAGTTAGCATAATATCTTCATTAAAATTTTTCATTAAATCATTGACTAAAATTACAAAAAGTAAAACCCATTCCCTTCTTTTATGGGCTGTTTGATTCAAAGAATGGAATAGATAAAGAATAAAATAGTTATTCTTTAAAAATAGAAAAGATCAGGAATAGAATGAAATGAGTATTACTTTGTTTGGTTTAAAAAATAGAATAGATAAACAATTCTACGTCAATGTTTGGTTTGAAAATTTAAACTTAAAATGGTAAAGAAATAACTAACAAAAAGACTAAATTATTCTTATTCTTATAGCGCATCGTATAAAGGGTAAAGCTCTTCGCTTTGTGAGAATCGGAAATAATTGTTAATTATATGCCACCTTTGCTTTGCGTCTTATAAAAAGAAGACTCGAACTCGTAACTTTATAATAAAAAAAGAGTAATTTTATCGTTTACTCCAATGTTTGCCTTAAAAATAACCCATTATCTATTGGTTTAATTATAATAAATCAAATAACAAACTCTTTCTATTTCTACTATATAAAAATTTTAGCTCGTATCTAAATTAAAATTTGCATTTTCTAACATTATCAAATACTAAAAATATAAAACTTTAGTAATGTGGCTAATATTTTTGTGATTAGTAAATCGTGACTAAAAATTTAAATCATAAACTTCTTTAGAAAATATTTTATCATCATTTTATAAAATTTTATTTTGAAAATAACCTCTCTATTAGTTAAGAATAAGGCTGCATACTACCGAACTTTCTCGGATCTCATGAATGAGCGGAATTCATAATCGGTGTCGTTGATATTGTTGTCATCTACAAAATTTTATAAAAAAATATCAAACCTTTTTCATATATATATATATATATGATATTAATAACAATTCTATCAAAATAATTATATTTTTTTTTGTGTTTTTAACAATTTAAGGAAATTTGTATTATTATGTTAATTAATGGCAAAACCAAATGACTATAAAAAGTTGAAGTTGACGGTAAACAAAACGCGGTGGACACGTTCTTTAGTAATTTCATGGAAGTTTTAAGGAGAGGAAGAGGCAAAGTCTGTCGTTTACTTTCACAACGTACGATTCAATTCAACTCACTGTCTCTCAGCTTGCTCTCTCCGGCTCTCTCTGTTCCAATCTCTTTTTGTCTCTGTTGAAATGGCTGGAAGCAACCTCAATAACCAAAACGATGCGTTTAACGGCAAGAACGCTCATGAGGAGGAATTGAGTCCTTTATTGAACAAAGACCTTCAGGAGAGAGACGAGAAACCGGCGAAAGTCTCCGATGAGAAATCGCCGCGATCTGGAGGTTCTCCGGCGTGTAGGTGGACTGCTGATGGGCTACCGCTTGCTCATGGAAGTGTGGTCGGAGAGCCCGTGGCGCGTGCTCAGTGGGACACGGGCTTCTTCGCTTGTTTGGGTCGTAACGATGAATTTTGCAGCAGTGATGTTGAAGTTTGTAAGTGATTTTGGATTCTTGTCTTTTGGGCTTTTGGTTTTGTGTAATTTGGATGAGTTTTAATATGACGATCTTTGGTTTATGAGGAAGACTTCATCAAGGGTAGATGGAGGTGATATGCAACTTTAATTTAAGGGTTTCATTCTCTGTTGGTGATTGGTTTCAATCTCTTTTTAGATCGACCGTTAATTGAAAGAATTTTTGTTTTCTGTTTGGCATCATTGATTTTGCATTTGATGATCGTATTTGGCATAATAAATGGGGCATTTCATCTTTTCAGATTTGGCATGGTTAATAACTTGAAAAGGTGAATGCTTTGCAGTTTAGGTCTCTTGTGATGGGCTTAAGCTCAATTGTCGGTTTAATATCTTTGCTTATTTTCTATCATTTCTCTGAGGTTGGATCGTTGACTTAAAACTAAATCTTCCACATGCTGTATTGATTTATGATCTTGTCCGCAGATTTTTATAATAGCCAAACTTGATGTCATCATTAGGGAACAGAATGATTTAAGAGATAGAGATCTGTAAATATAAGGGCTTTTTTTGTAGTATTTCACGTGCTATCATCTTGATCTTGATACTATCTAATGTGTCAGATTGGTTTTACAAGTCGGTATGAATTTGTTAACGTTTTCACAGGTCTTCTGGGAAGTGTTGCCCCTTGTGTGCTGTATGGAAGCAATATTGAGAGGCTTGGATCAAGCCCTGGAACCTTCACAAATCATTGCTTGCCCTACACAGGTCTATACCTGATTGGTAATTCCCTTTTTGGCTGGAATTGCCTTGCACCATGGTTTACGCATCCTAGCCGCACTGCACTTCGCAGGAAGTTTAACCTAGAGGCAAGTTATTTCCTTACTTTTTCGCTCCATAAACCTGCAATTTGGACGGTGTTTTAGATTCCTAATGCTTGTGTAGTTCTTCCTTGACATTGGACTTTTGGTGGATGTATAAAAATGTCTATAATTCATTTCAATATGCTATGTGGTCATGATTTTGGTCCACCCTTCTAATATATGTATTTTTGAGTTGTTGCTGTTCCAAGATTTACTAATTATTGAGAATGGTATTGGTGTGTTGTAGTGCCAATTATGCTTGCTTTTCTTCTTACATCATCTTTTGCATAAAAGCATTTGCATCTTTATACAATGATCCGTACCATTCTCCGACTTTGTATGATTTCCTTGATTTTATCCAAAGTGAGCATGGTCTAAAGGTACTTCCAAATTGTTTCTATCTTGAGCTTTGAATTATAATTTGGCTTCAAAATTTGTTGTTTTTCGTCAGTGAACTTGCCTTTATGGAATATGGTCCACTTGCCTTTATGGAATATGGAATATGATCTATTACTTAGGAAAAACTTGAGCTGGATTTTTACTCTTATGCATTTATTACCTATGAGTAGGTTCTGGATGAGCAATGTGTGCATTAATATCCATGGTTTTGTTATGAAACAGGGTAGCTGTGAGGCATTTAATAGGTCGTGTGGTTGCTGTGGAAGCTGTGTGGAAGATGAGCTGCGACGTGAGCAGTGTGAGTCAACATGCGACTTTGCAACTCATGTTTTCTGCCACACATGTGCACTTTGCCAAGAAGGTCGCGAGATTCGTCGAAAGGTGCCTCATCCTGGGTTCAATGCTCGGCCAGTCTTGGTTATGATCCCACCCGCCGAGCAGACAATGGGTCGTGGAGCTTGAATGAATCCCATTTCGACGTTGCATCCTATCTATACCTATGTCTATTGTTATGTTCTTTTTCTTAGATTTCGTGAATCTTTGCTTGCGTGGTCTGCACTGCATTTGATTCCCGTTACTGCAGTTTTATTTACTGGTAAAATAAACTAAAGATGTAGCGTTGGCTGAACTATGTTTGTATAGTACATTGTATACATGGTCCAGACATCTTGTACTTTGGAATTGAGGAGTTGATGTTTAGATTAAGATCATGTTTTGACAATCCTATTCATGTGTTTGTTTAAAACACGATAACCTTAATTGAGATTGGATGCAAAATGAATCTAAGATTGCTGTCTTTTATCAAACTAAATTGCTCTTCAAAATAAGAGTTAATGAAGAATGTTAAACCTCAAGAAGCTGCTTTGCGAATTGCGAATAGGCCAATGTGTACGTCCCTAGAATTTAATATGCTTGAATCTTTTATAGTTTCTTGATTAGAATAAGCATTTGCACACTCTTTTCACATGGAGACCATATGGAGGAATTATAAGGAGAAACAAATCCCAGTTCTTGAACAATCGAATAAAGAAATATAGTAAACAAAATCCACAAGGAATTAACAGATTCTAACCCCATGATAAACATAGCTGGCAAAATCCAGATTGAACGACTTGACAATGTAGATAGGATGATTAGGTTAGGTTATTTTGTACTTCTAAAATCGACCTGCCAACTAAACATGTATGGGATAGCCATTGCCCTTTCCACAAAATACACCTTTATCTGAAGTTCTACCAAAATGTAAGATTAACATTTAAAGTATGAATTTAAATTCCTAACTATGAAGCCAAAATGTGAAATAGCAAAGATAGTTCTCTCGACATTAAAGGATAGGAAGATTCATGACAGAAAACTTGACGTTTAAGAATGCAACACAAAGCAAGTTCTAACTTCTATATTCTTATTCTCCTGGTGCAGAAACACCTTGCTTCAGCCTCTCTCTCTTCATCTTCTTCTTGGAGACGGGCTTCTTTTTTCTTGGAGGCAGAGTCTTCTGTGCATATAGGTAAAGTACATAATTTCCAACAAGGAATGTCAATACCAAACCCCCCACAACCAGCAGCACTATCAATCCTGGGTTTAACCCTTTTGCCGGAACATCGTTAATAACATTTCCCTAATCACCAAAACATGCGTCGGTATTCAGTTAGAAAACACACAACTAAGCCCCAAAAAAGAAATTAATTGCAGAAAGAAATTAACAAGACCATGAATCATTACAAGCTAGGTTGATGGTAAATCCTGACACTCTCAAAATCCTCTTCCTGACAACACTAACAAGCAAGAAAAGAAGAGCACGACGACTACAAGCAAATCAACTCGCGTGAGTGTGAACGAGTTAATTTTTGAAAACGACAAACAATTTGGAAAAGAGTTAGAACAAATGACCTCTGAATGAAGACAAAAAGAAGCTCACAACTTGAAAGAAGTAGGTCAATCAGAATCAAAAGATCAAAAATCAAACTTCAAGATTCAACCTTTGTTTATTTACTTAAACCAATGAAGCTCTAATTCTTCAACATAACATGATAATGATCTTTTTGATCACCATGATTTTCTTAAATTGGACTAAAACTAACAAACATAGTTGATCACACACGATTTGGTCAAACTCAGAATTAACCAATTGACAATATGGAAACCACCACGAAGTCACAAACTCACAATCAATAACGCGTCAATAAATCAATCAAAGAAACAATTTCCCGTGCATCACATTCTCAGGCATAAAACAGGGAAGCCACCCATTGGATCCAAAAACGCATTTTCCCAGCATGCAATCCAAACACAACATACAAACCATAGAAAGAACTGTGAGAAATAGAAAGCTCAACTATCATTATCCAAGATCCAAAACCACAATATCACAACAAAAAACGAATTGATCTACTCTTAGTCAAAAGTTAAAACATATATATATGTATGCATGTTTCAGTGTTATCAGAGATCTCAAATTAAATCTGAACACATCAACAATTCAAAAAAGAACATTAGGATGAGGCCTTACCGTTCCCTGAAACGACGGCGGTGACTGATCGGAAAACTCGAAATCGTCGGCCATGCGCAGCGGCTAGAAAAGAACCCGCAGAGAATGCAAGATTCCGGAGAGGAAAGGAGCTAGTATATTAAAAGCAGCAGGTTCATCATAATTGTGTGTTGGTCCTCTATTTTTCTACCATTTCGTTTCTGCCCCCTATATACTTCATTTTGTTCAATTCCACCAACCGCTATCAGGTTGTTGAACATATTCCATCAAAATGAATAATGAATAATTGTATTATTATTTTTTAAATTAATATTTTTTATAAATTAAAATAATTTAATAATTATATTTAATTTTACAATTAAATATAAACCTTATTCTATTTTTCATTCTAAAATCAAAACAGGTCTTTTTTTTCCCCCCTCTTCTATTGCAGTCGTTGTTTTGCCTCCCGTATCGACGAACACTTTTGATTCCTCACAGGCCGTTTGGAAACTTTGGAATTGAATTCAACATTAGAATTGAATTCAATTACATTAATGAGATTGAATTGAATTCAATTTACACTGTTTGGAACAAACTCAGTAATGTTATAATTGAATTCAATTAAACTGTTTGGAACATAATCAAAATGAATTCAATTATTTCATATGACATTTTTACCCTTGACTAAAAGATAACCTTATTAACTATTTAACCACCTCCAGAAAATAACATATTATTAATGAAGTGTCAGACTACAAAAGTTCAAATCAAACAAAGCAGAGTCTAGGGCCATTTTATAGTAAACATAGATGATGAGTCGACATTCTATCAAAATATGATATCAGACATGAAAACTTGACCAACATTCAATACCGTGAAAAGTAGGTAATCTTGGCCAACTTAAAAAGCACTTGGCCCTGTGAAACATAAGCAAAAAAGCATGAAACACATTTAAGAATGTTAAGATAACTTACAAAGTAGAGACCACAAAAGAATGCCAACGTTCCAAGTATCAATGGCCAAAATCCCAAGAAGAATGTCCCTCCAATTGTAAGCAAAAGTTTAGCTGGAGGAATTAAACCCTGAAGAGATTAAAATCGCAAATCTACAATAAATGTCAATGAACAAAGCAAACAGAATCACAGTTTCCTGTTTGGATTAATTAAAAATACAATATATTATTAGTTGATCAGATTTGAAAGTGCTAATTGATTATCAGAAAGAATCAATAAATAGTAAGCAAAAGAAGATTATAACTCAATGTGAGAAGCCCATCCCCACTGCATTTTGAAAAATGTTAACTGAAATTCCAGAAAGTACACACCCCACTGCATCTTGAAAAATGTTAACTGAAATTCCAGAAAGTATCAAGTGGGCCAATATTGGAGAAGTTGGTATTCAATTGAAAATGAAACAAGGAAAGAAAACAAATTTACCTTTTTCCATAACAAGAAAAGAAAACAAAGAAACAATCAACAACACAGAGCCAACAACACAGAAGTGAGAGCTGGAAAATTGTCAATCCTTCTTTGTGGTTGATAAACAAGAAAACGGAACAAACTAGAATTGAAGAGGCAACAACACAGAGCCAAAAGTTACAAAACCTGGGTATTGTAAATAAGTTGAAGAAGTGAGCGCTGGAGATCAGTTGAAGAAGATAAGTTGTGAGGGTTGCGTTGAAATGAGGGTTAGAGAAGTGAGGGCTGCGTTGAAGAAGAAAAGTGAGGGGATGTGTTGAAGAGAGAAATAAGGGCTTTGTTGAAGAGAGAAATAAGGGTATTGTGGGAAGATAGTTTTCTAACGTTAAAAAGTAGCGGTTAAAACGAGAATGTAATTGAATTCTTGTGATTTTTAGCAAGAATTCAATTACACAAGAATTCAATTACTGAAGCTGGTTAGTTGTAGTTAAAGAATTGAATTCAATTCTTTTGCTTCTTTCAGTTCCAAACATAGGAATTGAATTCAATTCCAACATTGAATTCAATTCCTATTGTTCCAAACAGGGTGTAAATAACATTAATTTTTTTGAATGAGGATACCTAAAAACATGAAGTCTCAATTCCCTCTCCTTAAGGACAGTGATAAATATGAAAAAAAATGAAAAGGAGAATAGAGACAAAAACAAAAGGAAGGCATTTAAAGCCTTTATTTAAATTGATAATGATTTTGAAAGTGGCATTTATAAAGAGAAATAGCTCGCTTATGCTTTATAATTAAAGATGATGATAAAGTACTCTCTAACTAAATCTTATAACAAAGATAGTGATATTAAATTGTCATATGAACTAGTTAAAAGCATTGAAATTATGATTATGAAAAGTAAGAAGCTAATTCTAAACTCAAAGAGGCTCAACTGTATCTAAATGCATGTATAAATGAAAATAAAGAGATGAAGATTGAGTTAAATAACATCAAAGCTTCTATGAGTGTGGCCATTATTGATAATCATAACTTAGAAACATTAAAGTATGAGAATGAAGCATTAAAAAGGATCACAATGCTATAAAAGACTCATTGTCTAAATTCACTAACGGAAGTGGGAAACTTGAAAGCATGTTAAGTCTTTAAAAACATTCAAATAATAATCATAGGATTGGATATAACTATAGAATTTTATTTAATACCAAAACTACTTTTGCTAATGGAAAGAATTTGTATAGTGAAGAACTCTTGCTTAGATGACAAATAATCATAGAGCCTCTAAATCTAAGTATAAACATAAATAATATCACTTGCTACATCCACTAGGCTTTACGTTAAATGCAAGCCCTATGCTTTCATATATGGCTCTCAACTAAGGCCTAGAAATTAACATTCTCAAGGCAAAAATAGGAATAATTTATATGTAAAGACATATGATAATATGTAATCTCACTCACACTATTTTAGGCCTTTACATCAATCTAGAAGTAATCATCAATCTTCTACATATAATAAGCTTCATACTAAGCATAATGTCATGATACATGTTTACATTCCGTATAAGCATTAACATAATTAAAGAAACATGTCTCATATGTGCAATTATACTAGGCTTTTCCACTACCTAAATGAACTCTTGACACGTTTAATATCTAAATGAGGTATTCTTACTATTTATATATATGTAGAAGAATAAGGAATGCATTTCTGCATCAAAACCTTAAGTTTCATTATTGTAGCACAAACTCATATAATTTATATAACATGGTATATCACTCTTCTGGTAAATGTGGGCACATTAACAAATTTTGTTTCACAAAATAAAGTTTCAAGTGTAAACCTTATAAAAGTATATTGAAAAAAAAGCAATGACTAATAATTAAGGGCCTAAGTTTATTTTGGGTACCTAAAACATATTGATTGCCTTATTTATAGGTATCTTACAAAATAAGAGAAAATGGTATATGGATGGTGGATACTCAAGGCATATGACCAATGATGCATCCCAATTTCCAACTCTTAGAGACAAAAGGATGGATGATTTTATCATTTTTAGAGATAATACCAAGGTTAAGATAATTAGCATTAGCAAAGTTAGTATGGAAGATCACATTATTATTGATAACGTGCTTTTAGTTAATGGTTAAAACAAAACTTGTTAATTGTGAGCCAACTATGTAACAAAGATTACACAATATGTTTGAAGACAAATCATGCATTATATATAGAGTAATTGATAATAACATTGCATTTCTGGGCAAAAGAGAAGAAAATATATATGTAGTTGATCTTGATAATTTCTTTAACCAAAATATGAAGTATGCAATGTCTATTAATAAAGATGAATATATTTAGGATAAAAGAATTGGACATATAAACATATACCTTATCTCCAACTTTAACTCTAAGCAACTTATAAATAGACCACCAAGGATCAAATTCAGGAAAGATAAGGTGCATGAAGTATGCTAAATAGGAAAACAATATCAGAGCTCATTCAAAACAAAAAAGGTCGGTAACTTCCATTATACTTTTATAATTACTTCATACAGATTTGTTTGGCCTAAAGGTAATAAAATTGATGATTTCATCATATTGAATGGTTTTAGTAGGTTTATATAGATTTTATTCTTAGCTAGTAAAAATGAATGCTTTAAAATTTTGTTAAATGTGTAAAGAGAGAGAAAAGGACCTTTAAAAAGTGAAGTTATTAAGAGAAAAAAAGGATATTATAAGACATTAAAAAATGGAGTTATTAAGAGAAAAAATAGGATATTATAATACATGACAAGGACTATGATAAATGAATATGATCTTTCAAAATAATTTTGGGTGAAATTCGTAGCAACCTCATATCGCATTTCTAATAGAGTTTATATAATACTAATCTTAAATTAAAAAAACTTATGGACATTGAGGAAGAAGTCAAAGATTAGTTACTTCAAAGTTTTTTGTTGTGAGTGCTATATTTTAAATACTAAAGATAAATTAGGAAAGTTTGATCCCAAAGTGAATGAAGGAATTTTCCTTGGTTATTGCTTTACTAGTAAAGCATATTCAGTGTTTAATAGGAAGAGTGTTGTTATTGAAGAGCCTATGCATGTTGCTTTTATAAATTTAACCTTCTTGTATCTAAAAAGGTTTTTAATATGATAATGTAGGTTTATCCAAGAATTTGGAGAAATTAGCCCATGAAAAGAACAAGATTGTTCACTGAGACACCTTACATGAGTCAAATGAAATATTAAACTATGTAAGGGATACAAGAAAGATAAGGTGCTTCTAAAAGGATGGAAATTTAAGAAGAATCATCCTTCAAAAATTAAGTTATAAGTGATTTTTGAGAAGGGTTAATCACTAGATCACATTTTAGATATCTCATATTACTTTTATTTCTCAAATTGAGCCTAGGATTATAGAAAAAGCCCTCAGTAATGAAAGTTGTGTTCTTGCTATGAATAAAGAGTTGAACTAGTTTAAGAGAACTAAGGTGTGAATTTCAACACGTATACCAAGAGACTACCAAATTATAGGTACTACGTGGGTTTTTATAAACAAATTAGATGAATTAGATACCATTGTGAGAAATAAAGCTAGATTGGTGGCTAAAGGGAATAATCAAGATAAGGGTATAGATTTTGAAGAAACATTTGCAACGGTAGCTATATTAGAAGCTATTAGATTATTACTTGTATTTACATCTTACATGAATTTAAAATTATTTTAAATAGATGTTAAAAGTACTTTTTAAATGGTTTTATTCAAGAAAAAATTTGTGTTGTTCAACCTCCTAGTTTTTAAATTCATGATACACTTAACCATGTTTACAAACTGTTTAAATCTTTATGTGGTCTAAAATAAGCTTCTAAAGCTTGATATGATAGCTTAAGTATATTTCTTTTTGGAAAATAGTTTTATTAAAGGCAAGGTTGACATAACATAAATATTTTTATTAAAAAGCATAAGTATGACATTCTAATTGATTAAATTTATATTGATGATATTATTTTTGTATAACTAATAAAAGCTTATGTAATGAATTTTCTAAATTTATGAGTTAAGAATTTGATATGAGCATGATAGGAGTGCTCAATGTCTTTCTTGGACTTAAAATCAAGCAAATCAAGGAGGACATCTTTTTAACTGATAGGGAGCTGACCCCATCAAATCTTCCATCCACTTAAAGTTTATTCTAAACTTTTTGAAAATGTTAAGGTTCAATTTGAAAGCTTCAAAATGTTAGGGTTCAAGTTGTATTATGTTGTAAACGTTGAGATTCATAATATACTTTTTGTCAATTACAAAAAAAAAAAAGTTAGGGACCTGGACTTAGAAAATTTCAATTAATTTAAATTTTAATTCACACTATAATAATAACAATAATGCTTTATGGTATTTAGTATTTATTTTCCTTTTCTTAATATGTGAGTGTAGTATTTTTAATTCAAAATTTTAAACTTTAAATTTGACTTTATTATAATATAAACCATATAATTTACTAAAAAGAGTAGTTTTATTAAGTTTGTGGTTTAATTTTTTACTTACATACTCCTTTTGATTTTTAACGTAGATCAACACAATATAATTAAGTAATTATCTTAATATATTTTAACATAAATAATAAAAATAAATTATATTTAATTTTGATATTAGTTAGAACTATTAAAAGTAATAACAAAATGAGCAAATTTTTAATCTATTGTAAAATTAGCATGTCATTAATTCTTTAATTAATGATGTTAAAAAGACATACCACATTTGTTGATAAGTAAACTTTTACGTAGCAAAAAATTTTTATTTTAGAAATAGTTTCTCTACTAGTTAGGGGTAAGGTTGCATATTAATGGACCTTCACGGAGTCCGCGTGTTAGCGAAATTTTTACTGAGTTATTCTTATGTCATCAATAAGGATGTTAAAACTGGTCGAGTCGGGCCAGGCCTTTGGCTTAGGTTGACCGATGGCTTGTGGCCCGACTATTACTTTCAAAATGACATCGTTTTGTCAAAAACAACGTCGTTTTGGAAGTTTTTCCTTTAAAAAAAGACGACAGGTGTGGGCCCGACCCAGCCCAGCCCATTTACATCCATAGTCATCAATTTAATTAAAAAATTTTAAAAAACAATAAAAATAGTAGTTTCTTCCTTATTTGTTTTTGCACCACCTTCTTGAAAGAATATTGTAGTTTTACTTAGTTTATTAAAAACCTCTTCAATATATGCTGACATGAAACAGGTCACCCTTTGGTTTCTGTGAATCTTCCTTAAAATCTTGAAAAAATTGATTGTTTTCTATATCACCTAAAATAAATTTTTTCCCATTCTTTTGATAAATCCTAAAACAACGCAAGTACAAAGGAAGAAGCATATACGTAAGCCATGTTTACTTTGGCTAAGAATGATCATATTATCTCTTTTTTTTCATTTTGTCCCCAATTCTATTTACTCACCATTGTTCACCATTACATGTCATCAATATTGTTCTTCTTCGACTAGCCCAGTTGGAATTTTGAAATTCAAATCCTTTATTTCTCTTTATGATTATTGTCACCATCATCTTGGTTTTCATCACCAATATCATAAGTTACTCTATAAGTGTTCCCACTATTCTTGCATAAATACTTGCACCTAAAAACCATCTATGTCTAAAAAGACTATAAATATGAGATCAAGTATTTTTTATGTACGTTAATTAGTTTAGTTTCTCAAACCATCAAAAATATCAGTTGTTAGTCCCTAATGATACCTAATATGCAGTGAATTAGGTGTTAGTTAGTGTTAAGAAAAATTTTACAACCTAATAAAGATCATTAAAAGATTTCAAATTGAATAATAAAATGTAATAATAATTTAAATAAGCGTAATCAATCAATTAAGTGAAAATTAACGAGTACAGGGAGGAGAGGTTACAAATTGAATTATAGTTAATCAATAAACAACTCTTACCTAGATTCACTCTCTAAGTTTATTTTAGGAATCCATTAATCTCTTTTTTTAACTAGGTAAAGAGAAACCTTCTTACGTCAATCTTTGATTAGCAAAGAGGAATTCTTATAAAGTCTTCCCTGAAGGGTGATAAGAAACCTCAATACTTCTTAGTATACCCAAATACAAGAAAGTCAAACCCAATTGATGTTTACAACACACGAATAAACTTTACTTGCTCACTTTAATGCTCAAAAGATCTTAGCCATTTCATAACCATTGAATCAAAGAATGTAAATGCTCAAAACTCTTATAAATATGTTATTGTAATCCCAAATGTCATAAAGAAGTCCAACAACCAAAATTCTATGTATTTATACTTATACTAGTTCCAAAATATTATTACACACAAAAACAAGTTGTTGTAATAACTAGTAACATTGATATTGGTTCACCAATCAGGTATTGATGAACCAATATATTGACCAATGTCACATACAATCTCTTAGTACACATAATATTTTCAAAACTATAACACATTGATTGACCACACCTTAAAACTAGTTGACCAATGTCTCCAAAATCACTATATTAGTCAACCAAGCTTACACATTAGTTGAGTAATCCATTTGAAACTACATTAAAGTTTTTCAAGTTCTTTTAAAGATCAAATCCTACTTCTTTGATCAAAACTTAATTTAAAAGTGTTTCAAAATTTTCCCATTGATTATCTTAAAGATTAAGAGGGTTTTCTTTGAAATCAAAACTTCGATTCCTTTTGATAAAAGAAAATATTTATGCATTAAATTCAAAACATGAAATGTTTATGTATGAAGAGATCCCAAAGTACTAAAATAACTAAGTAGGAGACACAAGAAACATTACAAACAAATTTGTAGACTTGTTGTACAATGATCTTTCTTAGTCTTTATTTTCTTATATACTTGAAAATATTTAGTCTCCATAAATTATTTCTTAACTTCATTTCATGTTGCTTTCTTTTAATTCTTCAGAGAACAAACCATTAACAATAACTATGCTTTTTATCATCAAAACATGGACTATAACCTCTCTTAATTCAATAATCTCCCTCTTTTGATGATGAAAAAACATATGATAATAAAAAGCTAATAATGAAGTTAATCATTTAAGCAAATACAATTTCTTAAAATCAAAGAAATATGAATATTTGACTTCCTTTTAATTCATACATCACCAAGGAATCTCAAATGTTAAGAATTAGATCATTTTCCATTCAAACTCAAATCAAACTAAAACATAAGCCTAATGCAATGAAATTTACCACTAATAGCAAGTGCAATATTAATGTACATCCAAAATCAATAACTAACTACAAATATAAAGTTAAAGTACATCTAAATGAAATTAATAAAGGTATACTAAATTCCCTAACTACAACATCTTCTCCCTATGAATATATATAATATCAGAATGCTCTCTCTCCCTTTTTGGGAGCATAAAAAAATCAAATAGTTTAGGAGGATACTGAGAATTAACTAATCTAAGCAAGTCTTTAGTACGATGTTAGACAAACTGAACTTTACCTTAAAGTAATGAAACTTGAGCATTTAGTACATTAAACTAAGAGCTTATAGTATAATTATAACATGGTTTAGAGGAAGGAGGCTTGTCATTTGTAGGTAGCTTAATAGTATGAATCAAAAGAGGCTTATAGGTAATTACACCATGTGAGGGGCCTTATCATTAGAATATTGATGTTTCTATCATTGATTAGATCTAGTTAGTAGCCTATACGATAAAGAGTAGTGGAATCAAAGTAAAGTCAAAATCAACCTCACCATTAGCAATTGGAATATTGAAGTGCTAAAATATGAGGATGAGGATAAGGAGATATAAAGGATGTGTTAACTCTTTTTCTTGGTATTATTAAAGTTGAGCATATTGTTTATAATAAAGTAACCAAAATAAACATTATCACCCATGAGAATAGTGGAACTAGCCAAATATCATCATGATCTAAAAAGCTAAAGTGGCCATTACAAGAAACAAAGTTATACTGGATGAAAAGATGGTGGAAAGAGAAATGACTTTTAAGGATAAAAACATTTTTGCGTTTTCGTGTAAGTTTGGCACTAATACCGATATGAAAGATGGTTTTGACTCTATTAGATTGATAATGAGTTAGAAGATGATAATTGCTAGGATAATTATAATAAACAAAATTTTTAAGTATTAGAGTGCCTAAGAACTCATTAATAAGGTCATTTATAAGATAAGCCTCTATACCATAAACCTTTAACTAACAGAGTTAACCCCATCAAATCTTCTGTCCACTTCGGATTTATTCTAAACTTTGACGTGGCATTTTTAATATACAATTAAATTTTAAATTAATTTTGGAAACAATCTCTCTAGGAAAAGGTTACATATTATTGGACTTCTCCCGATCTTGCGTGTTAGTGAGATTTATACTGGATGTTGTTGTTTAATTAATTTTTAAATTAACCAAAAAGTAGGTCCCATAGTTGCATGGTTGTGGGATCCACTGTTTGAAATGAGTCCTACTTGTCATATGACAATAGGGCCCACATTTATATATTTTAGACAGTGAGCCTCTTTTTTTTTTATTACATTAGGTATCCCAGCTTAGCCGGACTAATTCTAAGCCTCTAAGACCCCACCCCAAGAACCCTAGAGGATGTAAATATGGAACCCCAAGATCTCTCAGGTTCCTACGTAGCCTGTACATTTCTGCGCACAAGGAGTCGTCACATACTTGATTGGTCAACTGCTGATTGATCGCTGGCCCCCTACTCAGCATCAGGTTCCCTAGTAGCTTCAACTCCCACACTGCAGCTGGAAGCGAGACGTCCGTAATTGATCCGATCAAGAAGTTGTGCCTAGGGGACTCGAGGATCATCAATAGGACAAATTCCTATTTCTTTTTCCTTTTGCTTGACTCGAACTTAAGACCTCTTTTTTTAAAAGAGAGCCTTAAGTGAAGAGCTGAAACTATTAGGCCACTCATCTATTGAATGTTAGTATGCGAGAACGGTGATAAACATGATTTTCAGAAACATTTTCAATATAAGACGGAAAGATACTATTTTCTGGATAAGTCAAATCATGTGAACCTCCTTCATACATTCATCTCATCTTATCTTATAATTAAAAAAATGTATTTTTTAAAAAATTAAGATGGTCATTTCTTTTTGGGGTGCATGTGATGTGATTGACCCCACCATTCCTAATCAAGTATCAACCAATCTTTTCTCTAACTATTGTCATTAGTAAATCCGCTTACCATACAGAGTGTCTCTATCAGTCCAGAATAAGACTACATATTACGGAACCTTTCCAAGTCAAGTGTATCGGTAAAATTCAAACAGAATATTATTTATTTATTTACTTACTAAATTTATATATTATTTTCCGATAGCCATTTTCAAACATAAGCACGAAAGGAAAACCAAATAATATTAAGAAATTCCTGAAGTCAACAATTGAATAGGAACTGAAAACAACAAATGAACAGATCATTTTGATACAACAATTACATCAGAAGACTTGGAGGAGGTAACTCTTCTTTGACCAGGAAAATTTTACATTTCCTGTAAAGATTTTGACTTTATTATTTCCCTTGAAAATGGAAGTTTATCCAATACCAACAAAGGTAAAGGAATGGAAGAAACAATCAACATTGTCATATGAAGGAAGTTTGTATTTCTTCCAGTGTTCTTCCTTTTGTCTCGGGGACAAACATGCTCGTAAATGCGACCGTGAAAGCACTCAAAATCATGTAAATGGTAAAGGTTCCTGCAGTTAAAGATGGATATGAGATTTGAGTAAGAGAGTCGCATTCCGGTAGCGTTTAGTCGTGTTGTTTGTTTCATACATTTGCAAGTGTGCATATAAGCTTCAGTCTATGTGTGTACAGAAAGAAACACAGAGATGCGAGTCATAAGAGGTTTAGGGGTTTACAGACCTCCAGCACTCCACTTTAAAAGCAAGTTTGCAGTCATTGTGATCAGCCAGGAGAAGAACCAATTGGCAAGCGTTGCTACACTTCCGGCGAGGCCCTTTATATTTATCGGAAGAATCTACATTGACATTTTAATTGCATCCATTAGCCACGTAACGACAATGTTATAATTTGTTCTCGTGCAGGTCATGATAGAAGCTTCAAAACTTGTTCGTATTAACGCATTAGGCTAAGAAATGCCAGAGATTTGCATGCAATATCCTCTGGGAGCTTTTGCTGGATTGCATAAAACTCATTGCAACTTTACATAACAAAGTAAGCATTAAAATCCTAGACCATGTTCAAGATATTGTCCTAACAGATTGACTTTGAGTGTCACAGCTGATTTTTAGATAAGAAATATTAGTGTTTGTTATCACAAAGATATGAAAAGACTTAAAAATATCAATACCTCGGACATTATAATCCATGGAATGGGTCCCATTCCTAAAGAAAAGGAAATTGCCAAAGCCTGAAAGAAAAGAAGGGAGAGGCAGAATATATGAAACCGAAAATGATAGAAGTAGAAAACTGAAACTATGTCATCTCTATACATAACACATACCACAACTCCAACAATTGATAAGATTCCAGTTATGGTATACAAGCTAGAGCCTTCTGATACAAAACCCTGAATGAATAAACATTAAGAAAGTAGAAGAATATTATACTGGACGGATAACGCGCAAGTTACAATCTTCTATCACAATCTACGCAAGAGCGTTTGTCAACAGTTAATCCACTTACCTTTACAAAAAATGATACTGCAACAATAAGCAAGCTTATTGTCATTCCACAAGAGGATACCTATAACAACAGAAAAAGAAAAGCATTAATCACTTTCATGCAAATTATCAACTGACTAATCAGATTAGTTTTGCTTTGACTCACTATAAGCAGAATCCGCCTTCCTGTTCTATCAACCAACCAGGTCGATACTGCAGTGGCCACGACCTAAATAATGTGCATGATAATTTAGAACAATGACTTTATGAGATCATTTCGTAATTTATGACTTGAAAAGATGATAGGAAGGAAACTAAATTCACTTTTTTTTTTCAAACTGTACCTGGACAGCGCCAAGCCCAAATGTAGCAACATTACTATCTGTAACCCCTGTTTAAGACATATACTCAACTAATTAGAACCACTGTACTCAAATATAAATGAACTTGAAAAATCATTATGAAATATAAATAGTCAAAGGTGACAGAGTTAATATAGGGAATACTAAAAGTACATTTATAGAAGATGGACTGTGGATGCATTTTACAGGTTAGACAACAGTATGTGAGGGGCTATTAATTATACCACCTGTAAGGTTCTAGGAAAAGGTGGTTCTGAAACATGTTTAATTATCCATTTAACAGTACTGGTTTTTAAATAGGAAAGATGTGTATGATAATAGGGGACGTTTGGAGCCTTCTAACTTGAATAAATTTATGATTCTAACAGACTTTTTATCACTCCAAAGTTGATTCCAAATGATTAAAGTTTTACAAGAAGAACAGCTAGCTGAAACTTACCAGCAGCTGAAAAAATGGTACTGGAATAGAAAAAAACACCATTTATCCCACTAAGTTGTTGCAGGACAAGTAAACTTATACCAACCTGCAAAGGTCAATTGACCAAAAATAGAATATTTATGTTTTGCCCATTCCTTTGGGTTCAGAAAGTTCAAGGCAAAGATAGTGTGGTACCATCAAAGGAAACCAGTATCTTTTTCGTTTTAGATCGGCAAACCTGATTGTTGTTCTTCTGCTAGTTGATGCAACGGCCCTCTGCACAAATCATAGTTGCAAGCCACACTATCAAATACTGTCATTCAATAATGTACACGACAAAAGGAAATTTGGACTAGAACTCTCTTTTCAAGTAAGAACTCTCTTTTCTCTTTTCAAGTAAGAAATTGCACATTGGATACCAGATTAGCAGTTTCACTTGTAGGACCTTTTCAACTCTACTCAATTACCTTAATTTCATTCACTTCAATAGAGATATCAGTATCAAACCCTCTAAGGACTTGCAAAGAAGCTTCAAAATCTTCTGTCATACCCATTTTTGCCTACAATTTAGATGGGCAGAAAAAGAGAGAGAGAGTTTGAATCATCAGTCCATCAAAAAACGCTTGATTATGATCAAGGAAAGAATATTCCAGAAAGTTTACCAGCCATCGAGGAGACTCCGGGATGAAAAATAGACCAGGTATCAAGATGGTACAAGGTAGAATTCCTTAAAAAATTACCAAGTTCAATCATGTCACATGTCGATTGATATTTAGGCAGAATCAAAATTGAAGTGAAAAGAGTTTACTTTTACATTAACAAGGTAGAGCGTGTAAACTCAGTAGATAATTAATGACTAATAAGAAGTGCTTTGTTTTTTTTTTTGGTTAGTGTTGACAGAAAGTTCATCTTCCATGATTGGCTCTTTTTCTTTGAAGGAGTGATGTCTACAATCAAAGACAATATTTCGGAGTATTACCCAAAACTGCAAGTATTCTCCATTGAACAAAAATTCCGAGCAGGTAAGCAAGCATGATTCCAATTGTGACAGAAAGCTACATGCCAAGACAAATGTGGTGTTAATTATTTCAGAATGTGAGAAACTCAAGTTTATGTATCTGCGAATAAGAATTCAACTAGCATAGAAAAAATAAGCCCCCTAAATGAAGCCAACCTGATTTACTGACCCTAAGGACCCTCTCAAGTTTTGTGGAGCTATCTCTGCTATATAAACAGGAACCTGCAAAAGATAAAACAGTTGAAAGTTTTAATAAGTTCAATTTTTTGAGTAGTCAACAACCAAATTCAATCTCAAAGATACCGTATACGAGATGATTCCCACACCAAAGCCTTCTAACAACCTTCCCATGTATAAAAATGAAGAATCCTACACAAGAGCAAACCCTTAGAAACAATTGAACATGTTCATATGCTACAAGTCTCAGTGCAGCTAAGCAATGAACTCACTCTGGCAAAAGATATAATGAGCCACCCAATGACATTCGGAATGGCAGCGATCATTAGAGACTGAATTCAACACACAATGATAAATTTCAGTTGACGACAAAACAACCTGGAGCGGCAAAATATCTTGGAGTAGAAGGACAAATGACGCATGGTATTAAAGAAATCAGTACTGTTATTACCCCTTTTCGTCCAATATACTCTGCAATCTGGCCGCTAGCTATAGCCCCAAACATAGCACCAACGTTCGATAACGAGCCAAATAATGAGTACTGACACGTGAAAACTTTGTCAGAACACAAACTGAATAAGCCCAACACCGAATATAAATTATAACCCAAGATTCCAACCTCGGAGACCGAAAGTCCAAGATCCTTTGTGATCGCAGCTTGAGTTGGAGAAGAATAACCAACCTGGAATTAAATAAAAATGGGAAAAAGAGAAGAACATCCAATCATTTCGATAATTTTCAAAACCCTTTTAGCAGGCTTACAGCTAATTGAAAGACAACAAGCAGCTGCAGCTTGAGCTTCAGTTTAGGCTTGCTTCTAACGGAGAAGTGAAATTGAACAGGAAAAAGAACACAAAAACCCATGTCATTTTCGTGGCCCGAAATAAAAAATATGGGAGGATTAACATAGTTCCTCACAGTGAACCCGAATTGAATAGGACCCAAAGCCACAATCAGTACGCAAGCCACGACAGAGATAGAACTATCCCGAATGGCCTGAGACGACCCCATCAAACTCGACTGTCTGGACCCCATACGGTACCAACTACCGGTGTGAAGAAACGGCTTTCGTAGGTCGGCTCTCCCATCATCATCTTCCCTGAAACTCATAGTTCCTTCTCTAGATTTCAGATCCTTCTTTAGTTTTGCATGCAAATGTCGATGAAATGCCTCAGAGAGCAAGCATTTCGCTCTATAGCTGAGAAGAGAAGAAAAGAATAAGAATTGGGACTTAGGTGAGGAGAGGGAAAAGAGAGCGAGGGAGAACGTTCGCAATGGTGAGTAATAATAAGATGACGACGATGACGACACGATGACATGAGCAGTTCCAACTTTTGTCTCTTACATTTTTGTTTTCTTATGTTGTCTGATTATTAGTTATTACCACCAACCCAATGAGAGTAATTGGGACTGAAAAGAACATGGTCGGTCTCCGTGCCAAGCTGTAATAAATCAGCACTCGAGTCCCATTTTTGTAATCATTTGGGCTTTTAATGTGACCAAAACCGGTTCATGTCTCCGGGAACAAATCTGTTATTGTATTTTTATGACGATTTATTAAATTTTATTAATATATTTATATAGATCTGGCGTAAATAAATATATGAGATTTAATAAAAAAAATTATAATAAAATAATTAGAACAAAAGATTTGATGTGTTCTAATAATGGTAATAGGTATAATTGACCATTGAGCACGGCCTAACTCAATCCTGGCTTGACATTTTTGGTAAATGTAAAATCTATTAAAAATAATAAACTTTTTTATAATATTAGTGTAGCACAATAGAATAAGGTCATCTTTTTAAAGAATAGTAGTTTATTTCTTTTAAATAATTAAGTAAAAAATTAAAAAGGTTTGAAATTTATGTTAAAATGTAATATTAAAAAAATGAATTGATTTTAAATTCAATAAAACAGACATTTAGTTAAAGGAATTTATTTTCTTCTTAATTCGTTCAATTGATTATCGATACAAAAGCAATTCAACACATTAATGAATAAATTGGTTCTAATTATTAAAAACAGATCTATAATATCCAATTTTTCCTTACCTACTACGATAATTACGAACAGATTGAATAATCACTTCCTAATTAAAAAACAACTCTAGAGGTAGCTCGTAGAATTTAAGATCTCGACAATCTTAAAATCTAGAAAGATCAAATCTAACCAACAAATTCAACAAATGGTTTATTACAATCAAATTAATTAATTTCATGAAATAGATTAAATTTTTTAATGAGTAAATAAAATTACGTTGATGGTCACTTATTTAAAATCAATAAATAATTACGGATTCGTCGTTTTAATTAGCAGTAAATTATTTCAGGATTATTAAATATAAGCATCTATTCAACCAAACCTAAAACTACTAAATTCTAAATATCTATACACGATTAAATTCAAAAAAACATATTCGATCTCACTGATAACAACAACATCGCTACTGTGTTCTCTTTATTTAAAATTCCACGCATCAAAACCCTTGTTGCTGCTTCTCACTACGTCTGCGTTTTGCTGGCCAAATAATGGCGTTTCTTCTTTGCCAAGTGCTGCGTATTGGTCCCATTTACGCCGTTTACATCTTCTGCCACTACGTCATTTCTCATCTGCTGCGTAACCTGCGTTTCATCTTGGATGTGCTGCGTTTTGGTCTCTCTGCCTTATCCGTGCGCTGCGTTTTTGGTCTCCCAGTAGCTAGCTTATGCACTGTCATATTGCTTTTAATTCCTGCCGCATGTGTTTGCTACTTTTCTCAAAAATAGTTTCATATTTCCTAGCCTCCGAAAATAACGTAAAAATACCATAATCAAGACAATATTTATCTAATGTACTCTAAAAATATCTCAAATTAATATGTAAATTAATAACCTATCAATCTTCTAGGCCAATTGAGTCCAATACAATGAGATTAGAGATAGTTTGATTATAGATTAAATCTGAATCGGCTCTTTTTGACCTAATTTTTTATTTTTAATTTAATTAAAATTAAAAAACATTTGCAATAATTGTCGGGCATCGAGTTGAGTCAGGCTTCAGCTGCCTGAGCCTTAACTCAATATAAGACTTAATTTTTTGAAAAAAAAAGTTAGTTCTTACACTCGATTAACCTAGGCCGAACCGGAGCGGGCTCAATCTTCATCCCTATCTATGGTTCGATTGATGGGACAATATCTCGTATTTGATTTATGACTTTAATTTATTTAAAATTTTGAAAAAAATCAATTAAAAATAAAAATGCTAATTATATCAAGTTTGACAGTGAGACGATAAATCCGGTCTAAATTTTTTTATATAATTTCAAACATATCTAAACCTCAATCAAATTTAAATTTAAAATGTTTATATTTCAAATTTTTTAATTCTTTTTTAAGTTTACCAGTTAGGCTTGAATAGAATTTCAAATGAATGAAGCCAAGTACCTTAGGTTTTAAGTTTAAAATTGTTCTAAATTTAGGCTTAAATTTAATCTAAAATATAGTTAATTTAATTTTTTAATTCATTTATTTTTGGTCAAATCAAACTCAGGATAAGATATTAATCATAATTCGGTATGTCATTTAGTTTTGATCTATTAATTCGTCAAATGATTTATTTGAAATGTATAATTTAGAGATTATCATGCATAATAGATAATTAATTTAATATGTATTTAAATAATTAATATTATAAATTTTATTGTTATAAAAAGTAATTCATATGAAATTATATTATTTGTAATTTCTCCCTTCACCCTTTGCAACACTTTAAGTCTTATATCAAAAATCTACATAAAGCAAGCAAAATGCAAAGTAAAATAGCATAGCAATCTTGCCAAGAAATTAACCTATGTTCCAATTTAAAACCAGACTATGACCATCTTTGACAACAAACAAATTGTATTAGATGTTAGCTGATTTTATCAACGGTTAGCGAATTGTAGATTATATCAGTTGATTTGAACAACGGATAAAATTAATTGTTTATTTAAAAGTATTTGATAAAATTAGTTGTTTATGTGTAAAATGAATTATGAGAGCATGACTTAAAAAAATTGTAACAATATGAGTATTATATCTTAGTATTTCTTTAAATATTATCATAAGAATATATATTTTAGATAATTAATTTCACAAAAATTAAGTTTATAACTATAATAATAAATAATATTAATTAATTAATTAATTAATTAAAGATGACAGCTTGAGTAATTTGTAATAATTTATATGCACGGTTGTCTTTTCTTCTCTTCCGTTGGAGCAATACACTCCTTATAAAAGCATTTTAAAAAACAACGGATTGAGTTCAATCCACCAACCTATTTAGTTGATTATTAACACATGATTGATTATCAATGATTTGATATAGTCAAATACCTCTCAATTCACAATTCACAAAAAATAGTTGATCAGTCGTTTACTAAATAAGTTATGTGTCTCCAGTTAAATTTCATATAATAATCCTTTAAAGATTTTAAAATATTATTACTATAGTGTCAACTTTTCGAAATGTATTAAAACTTTGGAACACAAATTTTTCTTATCATAGAATAAAATTTATAATCTATAACTACAAATTTGTAAAAGTTACAATCCAATCTTAATTAATTTAGTTTGAATTTACAAAAAGGACAAAAGCTTTTCGATCAATTATTTAACGAATCAGATTTGAATATGAAATGTTTAAAACTAATTGCCAATTATATTAGTATCGATAATAATTTAAATCGGGTTTAAATTAAATCTAAATCTTTCACAATTTTAAGTGTACATAAAATTAAAATTTAAGTTAATTTAAAATGTGAACTAAAAAAAAAGAATTAATGAGTGCACACCAGAAATGGTAAGTACATCTACTTGTCAACATTGTTGGATAGACTGAAACACGTGTTAGTTGTAACCTATGTCACAATTTGCGAAATTAGGAATTACACATGCTGGGGAGAATGACAACTGACAAAGTCTACTTCAACTAAAAATTAAATTCCAGTTAGCTGTATAAGTGTGAAGGGAAAGCTATTAATTGCCTAAAGTAGCCACCAAATTTAATTTGTCCAATTGAAAGTATAGAGAAGTTTCTTAGGTATGGTTAAATTAGTAGGGATGGTCACAAAGAGCTTCTAATACAATAAATCAAGGATTTTCAAATTTTGAAATTCTTTAAAAAAAATAAAAAATTAAAATGTCTGAATTTTTTATATTTAGAATTAATATCCTTAGTCAAGTTGAATTTATTTTTAACATTAAAATATTACTTAAAATAAGGAGTAATAATTTATTAAATATATCTTTTTACAATCGCATTAAATATGGTTGAAATAGCATAATTATCATGTTCACCTTTAATCTTGAGTGCTTTATATATATTAAAAAAAGGAGTCTTTCAGTCACGTTACCGGGGCCTCGTTTCAAAAAAATACGACATCTAGGGGTTTTATTGGGACTTACTAGTAAATTTTAGTTACTTTTAGATCTATTTTTACATAAATTTGAAATTTTCTAACTTTATAATAATATAACAATTTTTTGGAGGAGCCAGGTTGACTTGATCGAGTCCTGGGTTTGATTTTTTAAAAAAATTGAGCTTCCAAAACCCGAGCCTAACTCAACTTGAGCCCCAACAATTATAAAAAAAATGATGTCGTTTTGCAAAAAAAATCTTAATTTTCTATTTTTAATTTTAAAAAATAAAAGATCAAACAGGGTTCGGATGAGTCCAGCTACAGGTTGCCTCGAGCCCATACCCTGGCAAAAACTATCTGGCCCTGATATTTTCAACCATAAATTTTTATTTTTATAAGATTTTAAAAATAATATATTTAATTACTGTATAAAAATTTAAATTTAAATTATACATATTGAATAATAATTCAATATAATTAAATTATGTGGTCAAGTGATATATACATATATATATTATGCAGTCTAATATTGAAAAATAAAAATTTAAAATATATTTTATTCATAATTCATAATTTTTAAAATAGGTAATTAATTATGTAGGAAATTACGATTTATCTTCCAACAATTAATTGAAATGGGCCCCCGTTTAGTTGTTCCAGATGGGCCTTGTAACCACCCAAAATCATTTAGTGGGCTTAGTTTGGCAGCCCAAGACAAGACAAGGAAAGAGGAAAAGTTCACGCGTGTAGTAGGAGCGTAGAGACGACCGGAACTGGATATCTTCCACTTACTTCCCTTGTCGGAGGACAAAATAAGAAAAGGTTTGAAACTGTGTAAAGAAACAGACAGTAGTTGTCTGTCTCTTGAAACTACGTCTAATCCTAACTTCCGACACTCCACACACACACACACACTCTTTTCACTATCATGCCGTTAATTTGACCACAAACCCGCCGTTCAATCCCCGCCGCCGTAACTGCCGCCGTCACCACTAGATCTCTCTATCTCTTTGTTTATTTTCTTCTTTTGCTATATCAAGTTTGGTCAACTAGAACTAGGTTTCGGTGATCGCACATGGGCGAGCAGTCCCAACACAATCCACAACCCCACGTCCATGTACAAACAGAGTCCCACTCTTTTCCACAGCCCCTCCATGACTCCGCCACTGAATTGGCCACTGTCCCGCCACAAACAGCCGGTCCTCCGGCGAAAATCCCCTCTCGTCCGCGTAAAATCCGCAAGCTTTCACCGGAAGATGCCTCTACAACCACCGCCACCGCCACCGCCAGTGCTGTTTCCAACCAGACTTCGATCGCTGCCACCGAGACGGCCAAACCGACGAAGTCAACCAAAACCAGAACCGTCCAGCAACGAGCAATCGTCGTCGCGGCGCCACGTGTGGTGGCGAGATCGCTCTCGTGCGAGGGTGAGGTGGAGAGCGCGATTCGGCATCTACGTGAATCGGATCCACTTCTGGGGTCACTGATGGAGGTCCATCCACCACCAAGCTTTGAGAGTTTTGACACACCCTTTTTAGCCCTAACTCGAAGCATTCTCTATCAGCAACTAGCTTTGAAAGCGGGAAGATCCATCTACGCTCGATTCATCGCTCTTTGTGGTGGAGAATCCGGAGTGCTTCCAGAGACGGTCCTGGCTTTGACTCCACAACAGCTTAGACAAGTTGGGGTTTCTGGTCGTAAAGCGAGCTATCTTCATGATCTTGCTAGAAAGTACCAGAATGGGATACTATCCGATTCCGCAATTCTTAGTATGGATGATAAGTCGCTCTTTACTATGCTTACTATGGTTAATGGAATCGGTTTGTGGTCTGTGCATATGTTTATGATTTTCTCGCTGCATAGGCCTGATGTTTTGCCAATTAATGATCTTGGTGTGAGAAAAGGAGTCCAATTGCTTTACAATTTAGAGGAACTGCCACGGCCGTCACAGATGGATCAATTGTGTGAGAAATGGAGACCTTACCGTTCTGTGGCATCGTGGTATCTATGGAGGTTTGTGGAGGCAAAAGGGTCACCTTCGAGTGCAGTGGCAGTGGCTACTGCTGCTAGCTTGACCCAGCAGCAGCAGGAAGAACAGGAACAGCCGCAGATTCTTGATCCAATTAGTGGCATACTCAATCTTGGGTATGTACAATACCTGCCAATTTGATATCACTATACATTGTTTAGATGACAATTCGCTTTTAATAGTCCATTGTTGATATAATTTGGTTGAATTTCGTTACAGTTCTTGTACTTGAAAGGTTGTGTTTATTGTTAGTGATATGCAGGGCTTCTTTTAGTTGTTATAGATATTGATTACTTTATGTCTCATAGTTGCATTCTTGAAGGTTATCCAAGTTAATAGTTGATTTTGTGATTTGAGTCTCTTGTTTGAGTTGTAATCGGTATTTTCCAAAGATTGCATCTCAATAAATAATTGGTTGTGAATTGATGCAAGTCCATGACTAATGAGCTTGGAAGTTTTTCACGTTGTAAAGTAACTTCTCATTGCTATTCCTCGACTTTGCTTCCCATTGAAGAAGTTATTTTTGTTGACAGTTGAGACATCTTAATGACATAAAAACATGCAAGAAGCTAACATCTATAATTGTGTTCCCCAACAGTTTGGCTAGGGTTGATATTTTGTCTACCAACTCGCAGAGAATTATAGATCTTCTCCCATAAAGCTCATCCGATTTCCCATACCACTTGATCATGATTCATGAAGTACAACAGTATATAAACATGGACAGCAATTCACTCTTTACTTGGTTTACGAGTGTAACTGCAGTTAATGATCAAACAACATTTACAAGTGTCCTGCTTTTTCGAGAATTTTACTTCGTACTTTAACAATGCTTGTAGAACTTAAGGCTAACAGAACGAGCTTCAGAACATGTTGACTCCTATTATTAGTTAGTATCCGCAGTTATATCCCACACTTGGTGGAAAAAGTATGCTAAAGTTTCTTTTATGATATAGTATTGTCCCAATCACACATTCTTTTTTCTTTTTTCCTTTTTCATCTGTTACTCTACATTTTTATCATATGGAACAGTGATTCTTCATTATATCTAAACTGGACAATGGTTGTTGAAGTGTATAACTATGAATAGGTGATGATGTTGGCATGTATGACAATCAGTAAAAATTCGACTCGAAGATTCAGAGATTTGTTTATGTTGTTCCTCCTCATTTCCTAGTTCCTACTGTAAAAGGGCGGATTCTTTGTTGTCATGAGTAATGGGTTTTCCGAACCTAGCCGTCGTTGATAGTAGATTTCATTTTTCTTCGCATATGATCATCTCATGGTTTTGTGTAACATCAATGCATCTTTCTTCTACCATGCTACCTGACATAGGGCCTGCGCTTGGGGACAGTGATGACATGGATGATGGATTTGGCGCTAACCTCTTTCCAGTTTGAGTGATTAGTTACCAGTATAAGAAGGTAAATTGGTCATCCTGGAAAGCTTGTACATTCAAGGTTTTGATAGAGGTATGTATAGACTTTTTGTAATTTTGTGTACCAAAATGCTCGGAAAATTGAGCGGCTGACGGTGACGGTAACGATAACGATAACGTTATCACGACCGTGACCTTGGTACAGAGGTGGAGCTTCTAACTAGGATCAATCCGACCTTCCTCATGTTAAAAAAGTTCTGTGGTCGTTGTCACAAGACTGGAGTTTGTTGTCTGCTCCTGAATTTGAAGAGCTTTAGCCTCTCTGTAATGGAATCTAGTAATGTCAATGAATTTAGATTTGGACTGACATGGCCTTGTTTCCAAATTAAGAGCACTTTTGTTTGCTAAATTATGTATTTTATGTTTTTCTAATTTATAGTGTTATTTTTTATATTTTTAAATAATTATTTATTATTAAATTATTTGCTAAATAAAAATAATCTATAAAATTACACAAGATGTAATGATGATAAATAATTAAATTAAATTGGATAAATTAGTATATATTCATAATTTTGACAATATATAAACACGAACATCACTTAATCAAAATCACTTCCTTGTAAAAACTCATTTGAAGTTTCACTAAAGTGTGAAGTTTTGGAAGATTCGGTAATATGCAGTCTCTCTCTTACTTGATAAAAAGATAATAATTATTGATTAAACACGCTTACGTATAAATATTAGGTTTATTACATGTTTTAAACTTCTTAAGCTTAAGGTTTTAAACTTAAAACTTATATTGATTATTAACATTTAAGTTCCTTAATTTTTAGTATTAATCCATTGAAGTAAAGATAGTGCTCCACATATTTTGTAATCACTGGATTAGTGACATAGGGATCACCTTAAAGCTTGAGTTTGATCAGCCTGATTATATTTGAGTTTAGCTTAAACTTATTAATGATTCGATCCGAGTTGATAGGATTTTGTGTCAGTTTGAAAATTTTTTTTATCTCGAGATTTGTATTAGATTCGGGTTTGAACTGGCCAGCATGACGATTGGTCGAAAACTCGAAATTCTGTTTTCGGGCCTGGACCAAAGCCGAAGCTCAATAGAGTCCTATTTACAAGGACTCTGTTGATAAGTTTGTTGATTGGTTTAAGCCATTCGGGCTTAACCCATCTTCCACTTCTCCATCTTATGGATTTGCACAGAACTGCACCTTTTACTCTACAGCTCGGGGAAGCCATTCCGATTTCTCCAACATTCCTACACACAAGAAGCTATTACAGAGTGCAAGACTGGACGAGGACAATGATCCGGACATGAACGTGACTGCTGTGAACGAAGACGGACGTGAACTTGTCGACGATGGAGTTGAAGGTGAGATATGGGTTTCATCACCAAGCAACTGCTCTGATTACCTCAGCCATCCATCTTTGACTCGGGAGTTATTTCAGACGAGACTAAACAACACGATAAGCAAATGCTTCGTTCGGACAGGTGATAGAGTTGTCAAAGGTGAAAATAGATATCTATAAGTGACATGTCGGTGTTCCGACGTAATTAAACTCAGAAACGGCCGAGAAGTCTCATTTCATTGGGACTACGGGTCACAACAGTTGCCTTGCCGGAACTATCTCAGAGGAGGTTGCATCGCGGCGTTTGAGGTTTCAGGAACGGTGGCTCTTGTTGCAGAGATGAAAAGAGCTGAAAAGGAGGGTTTTGAGGAAGAGATCAAGAAGCTGTTTCGAGAGAAGAACAAGTTGAGCTTGGCTTGGTGGTTCTCGTGAGAAGTAGGAGTGTGTCGAAAATAACTTCTGGTAAAATTCGGAGATGGGTAGCTAAACACAATCTTACTGAAGCAAAAATGGAGATAGTAATGGAGATGAGATTTGAGGCCGATGGTTATAGATTTTTTTTCCTTCTGGAGATGGTGAAAGAAACAGAGATCATATCTTGTTGGCTTCTTCAAAACCTCCATTGTCTTCTTCCTTGCGCTCTCTTTTGCGAAAGCCTTTCGATGGCTATTGACTTCGAATTATAGATTTTATAAAAGTCTTAGGGCCTTTTTTTTAAAGAGATGATAATGAAATGGAATAAAATAAAATGAAATAGAATTGAATGAAACGGATTGAGTTTATAATAGAATGAAATGTAATATAGTGAAAAATTGTTTGGGAGAGATTGAAGGGTTTATGAAGTAATGTATTGAAATGTTGTTTGGAAGATGAATTGAATGGAATATAATATATAATAAATGACTATTATACTCTTGATATTGAAATTGTTGTTCAAAACATTTAACATTATGGTTTTAAAACAGAAATTATGTTCAATTAAAAGTCACGATTGTAACTTGTTCAAGTCACACTTGTGAGAAATAAGTTTTTTATATATTTTCTATTTTTAAATAATAAAAATTTTAATAAATAACACGAGAAGAAGAAGAAGTAGTTGAACATAAAGAACGAAAAGAGAAGTCCAGAAATGATAAGCTTGTAAACCATAATAGATATTTGTGTGAGTGTGATAAACTTGTGGATCGTAATAAATGAGTATGGGGAAAAAGAAGTTACGGTTAAAAGAAATAATTAGTATTAAAAAAAATTATTGAAGATATATTAGGTAGTATATATTTATTAGTTTACGTTCCATCCTAAACCTCTCGAATCGAAGAATTTTCTTATTTTCACTGTTTATGATAGAATTGAACATAACTTAAAACCTTCCGTTTCCATTTCATTCTATTATGAAAACTTTTTATTTCATTCTATTATATTCTATTATGAAACCTTCAATTAAAAGATATAAGTGTGTTACGTTCCTTCCCGTTCCATTACTAACCTCTCAACTAAACAGGACCTTAATTGTCTCATTTTATCAACTACATAATTCAACACATATTATGAAACCTTCAATTAAAAGATAGAAGTGTGTTACGTTCCTTCCCGTTCCATTACTAACCTCTCAACTAAACAGGACCTTAATTGTCTCATTTTATCAACT
>JAOTAY010000002.1:1424051-1454024 GCA_025629805.1 Erythroxylum baracoense | reverse complement strand
TTATAATACATATTTTATAACTAATTGTTAATTAATTTTATTAATAAATAAATTTATATTTCTACAATTTATATTAGAAAAAAAGTTATTAAAAAGTTGTAAATTTGGTCTCTTTTTTAGTACATAAGAAAGGGTATAATTGAGTTTTAAAAGTTAAATAAATAGCTTATTGATGAAAACGATACTCTACATTAGCGCTTTCTATTTTAGGTGTTTGCCTTCAACCAACTAATGTTTCAGCTGCTCTCTAAACAATATTTATGACTGTTTGAAGAGTCAAACAGCCAAAACATGCCAATCAACTAAGCTAATTGGCAGCTTACCAAACGGGGGCATATTTTAAATTCCCATTGCATACTCACCTTGAAATTTTCTTTTTGCTACTTTTTTGGCATAGACTCCATGAACATCTATGAATTATGGTTACATAAGAAATCAGACCTTTTCCATACCCACAGATTAGTGAAATGCTCCATTTTCAATTTGAAAAGGTTTCAAATTTGCAATACAATGCTTTCCTTTGTAATAAGTAATGGTACCTTAATTACGTAATCCGAATCAAACGTAAAAGGACAAAAAATGAAGAAATGCATAACATACTTGATTTCGGTTCCGTTGGTGAGACCTTGTGGCATCTGTACTCCAAAATCCCCAGCCAATGTGATACTGTGATATAGTCTCTGTGACAAAAATAAAGATAACTTGTGAATTGCTATTGTAATAAAAAAATAATTATTATTTTTAAATATATATCTAGAAGATATAATATTGCATAAATTATGTATTTAAAATTAAATAATAAATTTAATTTAAGTGAATATTGTTTTTTAAAAATTAATATAGCATATTATTGTTTATATACTGAAGTAGAAATTGTTAAGAATAATAACGAAGTTAATGAGGGTATAATCTCAAATTTAATTATTTTAACTTATTTAAACCATTTAAAATAATATCATAATTAAATTAAAACTTCAACTATTTTTAATATTGGATTCAATTTTAATAAATTTAAATTTAATCTTATAATTTCAAATTTTGTCATTTTATAAAAATGATATTATTTTTATTTTTAATTAAGAAATTTAAAGTTGAAATTTACTCTATCCCGACTCATTATCATCACTATTAATGTGATTGTGAACCTCTATTTTGAGTAATATTTTAAAAACTGGATTGGGCATCAAATCGATCAAGTAAAAAGTTTAAGGTTTAAAGGTTCAACTGATATTAAACTACTATAAAATCAGTTTATAATAAATAAGAAATAAAAATTATAAAAAAGAAAAATATAATATAAAAAAATACTTTATTCAAATAAAAAATGCATTAATAGTGTATATTAATATGTAATAAACTAATAATAAATCTAATAATTTAAACTAAGATTGATTATAACATTAAATTTAAAATAACAACAACAACAATAATAATAATAATAATTTTATATTATCATTATTTAAAGACTAATAAAAATTGAAATATGTCTAAAGAACCAACTTTATTTTAATTATTTTCTAATATCCTTTAAATATGATTATTTACAGTTTAAGTATGATATTTAAACATATTTTCAAATTATCTTAAGAAAAATTACTTATATATATTAATTAATAATTTAATTTATTAAACAAATTTATAATAAAAATAATTATTTTTTAGCAACAATAATTTAAAATTATTAATTAAATATAAAAATAAATAAAGAACCTAAATTTTGATAAATAAAATTTATTAGTGAGATTAAATAAATAAAATAGTAATTTATTTTTTAAAATAATAATTTTAATTAAAAATAATAATTTTCATATAAAGAGATAAATAAAAATATAATTTATTAATTAAATTGTATAAAAAATTGAAAAAAAGTGAAAATTTTGGCACATGTAATTTGCTAACTCTTAAAGAAAGAGCAAGTTAAATTAATACACTCCATTGGGAAGCATATGCACTCCATGTATTGTAAAGCATTTATTGCATTATGAATTATTGGACCCCACATCACTGGTGTATTTTTGGGCATTTTTTTTAGAAAATAGTCCGGTTTATTACTTAACCGGCCAATTTCTGCTTATAAAAAGTTATTAACTTAAATTGAACAAAAAATCAGATCAGCTCATATTTATTTCGGTTGAACCGAGTAGTTCGATTTTAAATGTATTGATCCTGACTTTTGTTGAGCCGCGTTTTTGCCCTAACTTTGATCATAGACAAGTTTATGCAATGTAAGTATTTCATAATCAGATTTTCTCTTTGGGTTATAATATTTTTATTATATTTTATTAAATATAATAAAAATTGAGTCTAATTGAGCTTGAGATAGCTCGGACCAAGCTTGAGCCCAACTCAATCTAACTTAAACTATTTTTTTAATTAAAAATATCAAAATGACATCGGTTTATCTAAAATGTCAGTTGTTTTGGCAGTTCTCGGGTCAAGCAAGGTTTGGGCAGCCTGTTCTCGAGTCCTATTTGAAGCTCAAATCTAGGCCCACTGACCTTGGGCCAGCCCGGCGTAATTGCCATCTCAAAGGGTTCTTGTTGTAAATAAGGTTATTAACAAGGGCTTTTGACATAACAATGCTCGGTGAAGCCCTAAAGCCTCTGCTGCATTACGCTACCATATTACATCTAACTTCGACTCTCGAGTTTCGAATGGTGGCCGTCAGATCGTCCATTTTCCGCCCATCGGCGACCGTAGCTATTGCTCCGTTCAAGTAAACCTGTTTTCTGAAGTTCTCTTATCCAGGGGTCTCTTCTGTGTATCATTTGTCTTGACTCCGAAGCTGGAAACGTTCCTCTGGGGCTTGTGTGTACTTTGTTTTACGGAGGGAACTGAAAATTTTCAATCCCTTTTTTCTTTTCCCATTTCTTTTGCCGGGAAACAAGTCAAACAACGGGTTGGTTACTGTTTTCTGGTTGCTTTTGTTTTTGGGTTCAAGGGTTTTAGCGCATTTGATATTTGGACCCTCCAAGGACGTACCTTTACCTCTCCAAGAACGCATCTTTACATTTTGGTTAGTGTTGATTCGGAAAATTTTGGGAATTTTTTAAGTTCTATATCTCGACATCTCTGAAAACATGAACTTGAAGCGATTAGTTAATAGGCAGATATTAAACGGTATAAGATACGGCGGCGTTCTTGGGCATTTCTCTACCATCAATGCCCCAGTTCGTCCGTCCATTTGTTTTTTGGGCAGTTATGACTCTACTAATCTCCATAACCAGGAATCCTCAACACCCACTTGGCTTTTTAGGAGATTCCTGCACACTAATCCGCAAAGTAGTGTAAACTTGTCCGCTAGTGAGCTAAAATTTGCCTCGGCTGATCGAGAGGAAGATGAAAATGTGAATGAATTTTTGTCGCGATTCGTGTGGAAAATGCGTGGGATTTTGTCGGAAGCTTACTCAGATGCTGATAAGCAGACCATTGATGGCATGCTTTTGATTATAGTTGAAAAGGTTGTGTCAGAGATGGAAAAGGGTAGTCTTGAACAGGCGGTTGGTGCTGCATTGACTGAACCATTAGAGAAGTTAAGTGCGGATTTGTGGAGTACAGTGTGCGATGTGAGTAACTCGGTGTTGGAGGACATGCAAAAGGAAAGAAAAAAAGAGAAAATGAAGAAAGCACTGTATGATGCTGAGGTGAAGGAGATGTGTAGATTTGCTGCTGAGATTGGTATTCGTGGGGACTTGATGAGGGAGTTGAGATTTAAGTGGGCTCGTGAGAAGGTGGAAGAGAACGACTTCTATGAGAGTTTCGAGCGACTCAGAGAAGAAGAACGTGCCTATGAGAAAGAGGAATTAGAGGGCAGGAAAGCTGGGAGCATCAGCGAAGAGGTTGTTGTGGCTGAAGAGAAGCCTAAAGTTGTTTCTCTTCCTAAGAGACATTGGAAGTTAAAGTACAAGATTTATGGACTTGATCTTTCTGATCCTAAATGGGCTGAAGCTGCTGACAAAATCCATGAGGCTGGAGAGATAATTTGGCCTCAGGAACCTAAGCCGATATCTGGGAAATGCAAAGTAGTGACTCAGAAAATTCTTTCTATGAAAGTGGAGGATGAACCTTCTCCTTTACTAGCAGAATGGGTGGAGCTTTTAAAACCTAACAGGGTTGATTGGATCACCTTACTCGATAAACTGAAAGAACAGAATTTCGGTATATACTTAAAGGTATGACTTCCCCTTTCTTCCCATGGGGAGGAACCAATTTGTTTGTATTTGTATAGTTGCATATTTCTAACAGGATTGCTAATCAGTTTATATCAATGGGAAATAATTGATATCCCATGGCAGCTCTATGCTCAGTATCCTCTAGGGCAGCTTAATTGTATGTGCGTTAGCTGCTTACTTGGTCAAGTGAAACATCTGGGTCTTCTCCCTGCATGAGTCTTACCCTTTTTAGCCCATTGGCTAAGATCTAGAACTGTTTCTTGGATTCTTCAATTCACTTTTGGGGTAACTGAAACGATAAGTTTATTATGTGCTTTGATTACATAATCAACATTGCTAGAGATGCACAAGCCCGTGTGACATCAAAATATGCATACAGAGAGTAGATGTTGAAGCTGTGCTTATGAAAGGGAATCTAATGCTAGTATGTGATTGACATGTAGTTGTTATGATAGTTCTCCTTCTGGTTGTCACATTTTCCGTGACCATTCTCACTTTGAGCAATGCTTGACTATTGATTTTGGACTGAAGATATAGTTTTTAATTAACAATTGCCAATATGGAAGCTAGCAAAGCAGTTTGCTATTAACTTGTAATATCAATTTATTGGAAGTGCTAGATATTGTTGGATAAGAATGGAAAATTATTCATCTGTGCTTGATATCTCTTTTTGCTTCAATTTTTTGTGCAAGTTTCAATTGTGTTAAAACCATTTGTTGTTTCTTTTGGTCTTCATTCATGCTATGTTTATGTTAGCAAAAAATCAACATCTGGTATGGTGTCATAGGTGATTGCATAATGTACATGACAAAGCAGAATTCTGAAATTCATGATGTAAACTTTTAAACAGTCAAATTTCTATATCAAGTGCAATGTTTTGATGTTCAGTTTGAATGGACCATTTGCAGGTGGCTGAACTTCTGTTGAGTGAAAAGTCTTTCCAACCGAGCATCCGTGACTACTCCTTACTTATTGATGCTTATGCTAAAAAAAATTGCATAGAAGATGCTGAGAGAATTCTTAGAAAAATGAATGAAAATGGTATTCTACTTGATATCATAACAGCAACAATTTTGGTACACATGTACAGCAAGGCAGGCAATATTGATCGTGCTAAAGAAGCCTTCGAAAGCTTACGCAGCCATGGTTTCCAGCCAGACTCGAATGTTTATAATACAATGATAATGGCATATGTAAATGCTGGTCAAACCATGTTTGGGGAGTCATTGATGAGAGAGATGGAGTCGAGAGATATCAAGCCCTCTGAGGAAATTCACATGGCATTGCTCAGGTCATTTGCTCAAAAAGGTGATGCTGATGGGGCAAGACGAATTTCAATAAACATGCAGTTTGCAGGATTCCAGCCAAGTTTGGAGTCATGTATGTTGCTTGTTGACGCTGAAGTACGTGCCGGTAACTTAGATCAGGCGAGGAGAAACTTTATATATATGATGAAAATTGGACACAAGCCTGAGGATAGGTGCACTGCTGGCATGGTTGCAGGTTATGAGAAATCAAATTCGCTGGACAAGGCCTTGAGCCTTTTGTTGGAGATTGAGAAGTATGGATTAGAACCCGGACCTGCTACATACTCTGTTCTTGTAGATTGGTTTAGTAAACTGCTATTAGTTGATGAGGCTGAACAGTTGTTAGGGAAGATTGCTCAGTCGGGTGAGGCTCCTCCTGTCAAGGTTCACATAAGCCTCTGTGATATGTATGCTAGGTGTGGAATGGAGAAGAAGGCTCTTCAAGCTCTGGGGGCGATTGAATCTAAGAAAGATCAATTGGAGCGTGAAGATTTTGAGAGAGTTATAAATGGGCTCCTTGCTGGTGGGTTTGTGCATGATGCGCGAAGGGTGCATGGATTAATGGAAGCACGAGGCTTTACTGCATCGGAGCAGCTGAAGATGGTTCTAATGCGATATAGAGATAAGCTTTTCTAGAGCAGGTACTAAGGATATGCTCCTGCATAATCATGACACCACATTTTAGTATAAGAAAACCAGCACTGTAGCCATGGTTAGTTTTCTTGCATTAGGCGGCTTGAGATCATCATCACCGATGGCAGTTTCATAGGTATCCAGGACCTTCAACACTACCTGACTGTTGGCTGTAATTTATTGATCAGACTTGAGGTTTTACTCCAACAAGTTTGGCCTTAAGCATAGTTAAGAGAGTTTTGTTACTGTTCTTGCGCCGGTATCGGTGCAATGCAGGACTTGTTTCAATAACAATGGAGGGGCTCTTCACTGTTAGTTACGAATTACAATATGGCGTTTCAGCATCTTCCTCGGATAGTCTGCTTGGGCATCCATTTTCACCATTTCTTCAGCTTACATTCGCTAAGTTTTGTCAACGAAATCATATTAAAAGGAGAAAACACATACATACGTTCTTCACTGCATCATAAACAGTTTGATTGATGCAGGACCAGAGCTTCCTTTTTATCTTTTCTTTGTTCAGAGTTCTTTACTTGAATGAACTGACTGAGAAAAGGAATAACTTTGTAAGAAAGAGTTCACCCTCGTCTCTACGTTACCTCCGTTGTCAGGTGTTGTCATTTTTACATTTCTTGATTAACCAGTCCCTCCAATGTCTCTACTTTCTTACAGTGCTCCATTTTTAGAACCTTCTGATTGTGTTAAAGAAAGGAAAAGAAAAGAATTTCTTATGCCTGTTCTTTTCCACTTGGAATCATCACTGTGAAAAAAAAACCTGCGAGAGTTGCTCATGAATCTCGTGGATGAAGCTTGCTCATGACCCATGAATGAGTTCAGGCAAAGTATATATCCATGCATAGGACACCTTCTAAAGAAAATAGACTAAAGGTATAAAGTAAGTTCTTTTTTACTTTTAATATTTGATCTTTGGTCATTCTATTATTTATTCCAAAAATAAAATAATAATATACAAATAAAATTTAAAGATTTTTTATTTTTTATTTCCAAGAATTCTAAAATGCTATCTTCATCTCTTAAATCTCAAAGTGATTTTACCATTCTATTTTAAAATTATTTTTATTGATTTTATGGTAAAGTGGTATTGGAAATAAGAATAATAACTTATTTAATATTTTTGTAAAATTTTAGGTTGTAAAATATAATAAAAAGGATAGTAAAGAAAATGGATTTCTCGTACAGTTTAAGTAATTTTAAAAATTAATTTAATTATAATAAATTATTAATTTAAATTAAGTTTAATAATTTAGTTAATGTCATATTTTTTTTCAAAAATTAGTTAATTTGTCATATTACCAATATTTAATTGGTCATTATGTCATACATGTTTCACAAATTTTTGTTTTTTCAGAAAAATTTTGAGTTTTTAAAAAATTGAAAAATCACAGAATTTTTTATTAAAATTTTGTTTTAAAATTATTTAAATTATATAAAAAAGGGCAGTATCAAAAGTTACTTCAGACTTTCTCAGGACAGACAACACTACACGTCATATTTGCTTTGAGAAGCTTGAAGCTTAACAATGGAAGAATTGGCAAAACCTGAAGACAACAAAGGAGAGATGCTAGAATTCAGGAAGAAGGAAAATCTGTTATGAAGAATTTGGGTATATCTCCAACTAAAGATTTGTTCTCTTGGAGATGTAAAGAAGATTGTAAATCACAAATCAGTATCTCCCCAAAGCTTGCTTTCCACAGTATCCAAGCCAAGATCATTAAATACCGTATGAGTTAGGACTATCAATCAGAATTCAGGTAACAATCTAGCTAACAAATACTTCTTGAGTTCCTTTCATCTAAAATTTACGCTGATTCATTCATGGCAGAGCAGAGGCCATTTCGGTTCAGACTCCCTTGGCTGGCCATAGCTAGTGCTCCTCGTCCTGCAGTTGAACCCCAGCCACCTCGTCCAGCTGGTGAACCCCAACCGCCTCGTCCTACAACAGAATCACAGCCTACTCGTCCTGCAGCTGAACCACCTCGTCCTACAACAGAATTCCAGCCCACTCGTCCTGCATCTGAACCCAAACTGCCTCTTCCTACAACAGAATCACAGCCAACTCGTCCTACAACAGAATTCCAGCCTCCTCGCTCTGCAGCTGAACCTCAACTGCCTCGTCCTACTACAGAATCACAGCCTACTCGTCCAGCAGTTGAACCACCTCGTCCTGCAACGGAATCACAGCCTACTCATCCTGCAGCTGAACCTCAACCGCTTCATCCTGCAACAGAATCCCAGCCTACTCCTCCTGCAGCTGAACCGCCTCGTCCTGCAACAACATTCCAGCCTCCTCGTCCTGTAGCTGAACCTCAACCTCCTCGTCTTACAACAGAATCACAGCCTACTCGTCCTGCAGCTGGACCCCAACCACCTCATCCTACAGCAGAATCTCAGCCTACTCAACCAGCAGCTGAACCTCAACCACCTCATCCTACAACAGAATCCCAGCTTACTGGCCCTGCTGCCGAACCCCAACCTCCTCGTCCTGCAGCTGAACCTCAGCCTCCTCGTTCAATTGCTGAAGTTGAAGCCCCTGGCAAGCGGCCACCATTTCATCCTCCAGGGATTGCCTTGGTACGGGTTCCTCAACGAGATCAGGCACAACCAAGTGCTACTGCTTTGCCACAATCTCCAACTCGCCCAGCTTTGCAGCCCCAAACAGCGGCCGTCACGGACTCAAAGCCCCAGTCTCCACAACGGCAGGTGGGCAAAACTGCGGAATCCTCTTCCCCATCTAGGACAGGACAGGAAGTGCGTCATCAGCCAAAAACAGGAATCACTTCTGGCCAAATCTGTCAATCAGAAAAACAAGCAGAGAGTATAAAGATCACAACCACGAGCTTCACTCATCCAAAAGCCCGGAACAGACTAAGTGAATCTCATCAGAGGCATGCCATCTCTAATAGAGAAGCTCCCCTGCATAAAGGGATCAGAGAAGATATTGCTAAGTTTGTTCATAAGTTGGGAATTGGGCAAACAACGCTGTCCTTAGATCAAAAGCCAGTGAGTATTGTAACTCTAGCTGGTGAAAACAGAGGAGCTTTCATGCGTTTGGGCTCTGAACAGGAAAGGAAGGACGGTTCCATCCACATTAAGAGGGGTTACAAAATCAATCAAGACGAGAGCACTACAATTCCCACTGATGCAGAGGGAATCTCAAAGAAGCAGTCTAAAGATCAATTAAGCAACGAAGACCAAGCAAGAAAGGCATTCATTAACAGTAACACACAAGGCATCAATAACTCCATTGTGTCTCAAACTGAAATACGTGATAGCAACCCTGGAATACATCTTGTCCTCAATCATAACCTGGCAGCAATAACCAAATACAGTACGAAACCAGAACTACCTGAGACACTTAAGGCTGAGCACAAGGCTGAGCACAACACCACCCCTGCGGAGAAGCTCACCTATGAGCCAACAGTTAGTCGAAGATGCTTGCAGGGGCTACTCTTGGAATCCAGCGACTCGGACCCTGATAATCCTGAAAAACCTCGACAACATGGTTGTCGTTACAAATATGGGGAGAAGGGAAGAGACAAAGACATAGGAATTATCTGATTCAAGTGGGAATTTGAATTCATTAAAACTATCTACTTAACAACAATGAACTTGTACCTAATATACCTACTGATCACAGATGTGTCAATAAGGATGCTTTGTCATCCAGAAAGGCCATGTTTCCCTGAATAATCCTTTTTATATTATGCTAATGAAATGTTTTCAGTACTATGATTTAGTATTTATCATTCAGAATCAAAGAACAAGTTCATAATTGAAAATTTTACAGCTAACATGGAGAAATCAGCAATAAAAATCTCCTTAAGAAGATACATAAATAGAGAAGCTGTAGCAGAATTGAATTTCCGCAGATGTATGATTGTTTCAACTTACAAAGACCGTGCTGGCCAATTGCATAAAACTATGCTAGATGAAACAAGTCGATGGGATAAACCCAGTGCTTCATTTGAAGAGAATATATACAACAAAATTTTCAACGAAAAATGTCACACAAGATGGACAAAGAAAACGTCATTCGCAAGCTGGTTTAGTGTCAAAGCTACTCAAGCAGATTGCAAAAGCTTGGAAGGCAGATAGAGGATAGCGATAGTCCATTGTAAAGATATCTTTCCCAATCTTTCCAAACTGCAGAATCACCTTTTCTTGTTCTTCTGCAGAAACATTTTGAGAAGGCTCCACAGATGCCACCAACTGAAAGTTTTTCACAGAGGCCACCGTAACGCGTCCTTTAAAATTCAGGCACCAACACTGTAGTTGTTCATGCCATCTAGGAGCTTTATTTTTCAGAATCAGTGGATCCCTTCTTCCCGGAATTGAATCAAGCGATTCAGCAAGGCTAGTTGAACTGTTTTCTTCAACTTGCCACTTTGCTTTTGAATTTGAGACAGACAGAAATTGCTGGCCATGGCAATTTGTGAATTCTCTCGGAGTAGGGGCACTCCCCCCTTCTTGAATTGCAGAAACAGGAATAGATTGCATTGTGCAACTCATTCTCCGTGGTCCTCTCGTGCGGAGGACATTGAGTTCGTAAGATATCTTGGCCACTCTATACTTTGGCAGCTGCACTTGTGGAGAAGCTTTCACTGAATGGCATTCATGGACTGGCTTACTATGATATTGCATTCCACTATGTGGAGGCTGACTATCATAGATGGTGAACTTGGTTCCGACGAAATTAGACCTGCTTCGACTTAAACAAGTTAATTTCGTAAAAGATAAAAGGCTTCTAATACAACGATAGGAAGCTAATACTTCAAAACAATACCTTAAACTTCCAACATAAGTATTGCTATTTCTACAGAAATCACCATTAACTAGGGATATTCTAAAGTCTGTGAACATAGCCCTTCTTATCTTCTTCGCCGAAAGTAACAATTTGCTCAAATCACCTGACAGAGCTGCAAATCAAAATTAAACAATGTTAGAGCTGAAGAAGGACAAGAATCATTAAGCCTTTGAGAGTCTAAAGGCAGAAGAGGCAAGGAAAAGAAGAATAGATGAATCGAAATCACCAATTATCACATCTTGATTAGTGCCAACAAACTTATAATCTCATATAAACTTGTAGATCTACAAATTTCCTAAAATTCTAAATCCCTGCTCACCAAATAATGTATCAAAACTGAATGATATACCATGCACCCTTCACTAATCAGAGACTAAATCATCATCAAAACAGAGCAAACTTAAAAGAAATTGAGCAAAAAGATCAATAAAATCACTGTAAAGTCTAAAGGAAACTGCAAATTCGAATGCGGGCCTAATGTAATCATCAGGATGATGCTTTAAAACATGTATGTAATCTAAAGATAAAGCAGCAGAAAACATTTACCCGGGCTTAATCCAAGATACAGTTGATAAGTGGAAGTTGCTCTGTCTCTCTTAATAAAGCACTGAATAGGAGGATCTCTTGGACCAGGCTTAAGCAAGAAGTTCAACACATAATCAGCTTTGAAGCACTTGTTGAAACAAAACACCATTAAGAGACAGAGAAAAGAGAAAAACAGGGTCACAAATTGGTTCAAAGACAACATTAACATGCACCTGCTTGAGTGAGATGGGAAAAGTAAGCCAACCACATTGCTCAGGAGTCTTCACAATTTCTTTTGTGATCTCCCTCCAAGACTTGCAAACCGAAGCACAAGAAACCACATCTCTACGTCCTGGCCAAGAAGTCTCACTTGCCTCGACCCTCTGGATTATGTTGTGAAGCAACTCAGGTGGCAAATTTGCCCATGGGCTTCGGTTCTCGGTCAATTCACGTGAGGAGCAATCACATTCAGACCCACCTTCCGGAGCTATATAAGCTCGACCTCGGCGACTTCCTCGCTTCCCATGAAACTTACCAAGCGAACTGGTGCTAATGTCGTCTCTTATCTCCTTTAGCTCACGAACTATGCTCTTGAATGGCATTTTTAAACGATTCTGCACCGTAAAATGGAACAAGGGTAATTCAGAATTAAACAGGAAAACAACAGAAAGCAATGAGATTCAGAATATAGTCTAGAAAGACACACAAGCGTTTTCGTTCATTTCAAGATTGTACCTTTCAAAACAAAACTTGGGTTTGGCTTAAAACTTCAGGCAGAATTCGGATGTTATGAAACAAACGAGCTTGATCAACCACTTCCTTTACGAGGCCGGCCAAACAATCTATAGAATCAAGCTTGGAACGAAAAAGACGACTATCTTTTTGGATCTACACATAGGTGGAAATAAAAGAAGCCTAACACAGGCCAGTGCATGAATTCACCAATGAAGAGACAGTCGCTTTGGGAAGTACAAAGTTTTCCAGAGAATTTCCAAGAAATCGGAGATCGTGAAGAAGAAGAAAGATCAAATAAGAGGAGGCCAAAGTCTCGGGCAAAACGAAAGCTGTTTAGAAGAGAGAAAGTAAAAAGAAAAGAGACATAAACGGTGGACGACGTTATAGATAATAGCAAAAATGGCGATAATGCCCAGAAGATTGCTTTTTGTGTTGGTCCAAGACAGTAGGTAGCGCTAGGCTCCTTCACACCTCAGCCGCCGCCGCCACCACCAACGCCGCCGCCGCAAACAACCACCGCAAACTGAGCCAAAGCCGTGAGCTTTAGCCCCTGTTTTTTAAAGTGTCTTCTTCTTTTAATTTTTTCTCTGCACACCCACCACCACACAGACACACACACAACAATGCCTTTTCTCGGATCCCAAAAGCTTCAAGCTTTCCCTCTTCTTATCAAAATATAACAATAAACCTTTAAAAATTTAACCTCCATTTTTAGTTTGTCTTTTTCTTTTTCTTTTGTCGTTAACTTTTTGTGGTGTTATTCGGTGTATTGGCTTCCACCGAAAACTGTCTCTTTTGGCTCATCTGTGTAGTGTGTACCACCTCTCAAATCTACAGAGCTCCTTCTATCTAAACTCCATTAACACACTTTGAAGGTTCATTTATCGGAAGGTTCAAATACGTTGACACTAAATCATTCATGGTTAGTTCAACCAACCCATTATCAGTTTCCACCATTTTATCTCATTTCATGTCCAAAGATCGAATCTTTATGTGTTAAAGTGACGTTGAATGGACCCTTTTCATGCAAAATTAAGCAAATTGGAGTTGATAAACAAAATTAAAAAATTATCTTTTATAAATATAATGCCTACTTTAGAGAAGCACTTTTATTCATTGTTGTATTAAATTAGAAATATCAAAATTTTTAAATTTACCTATTTTTTCAGATTAAACAGATTTAAATTTAACAAATTATTTTAAATTTGAATTTAAACTGAAAACTTTTATATCTTAAATGAATTCAACTTGGATTTTACCTATTTTTGTTATTTTCATTCTAATGTTATATCTATTTTTCTTATATACCCTTTAACCATATTAGATAACTCCATTAAATTATATCAACTCAAAAATTTTATTAAAAATTTTCAAATAAATTATTCTATTCTTTTCAAAGATACAATCATTTGGAAACAACCTCTAGACTTTCTCAGACTTCATGTCTCAATTATGTAGCTCAATAACATTTCTACATAATATTGATGTTGTTATTGTTGTTTTATATATTTATTGTTCAAACTTTAGTTAGTTATTAGTAAATTTGGTGAGTGGGTTATATCCAATTGTTTCCAAAGATTTGAGTTCTACTTTGATATGAGAAAATTAATTTTATTCAATGACTAAAAATTGAATTGGTTTGATCACTAAAATTTTAAATCAACTAATTTTTTATTTTAAACATAGCTTTTCAGTTTAGCTTATTTTAATAAATTTTGATGTTAAAAATTAGTTGACATATTAATTAGTCATTTGATTTTTTTGTAAATTAATTGATCTTTACTAATTAAAATAAATCAATTATATTTATTTATTTTTTTAAAATTAAATTTGTTATAAATAAAAACAATCTTCTTTTTAACTATTATTTCAAATTTATTTGATTTTTATTATATATTAATTTATGATATTATAATATTAATTAAACCTTTAAATTTTAAACAATTTTTTCAGGTTTAATTTTCAACATAATTTTTTAAATATTGGTTATATTTACGGAGGAGAGGCCTGATAATCATCTTTGAATTAGATTTTCTATTTCAATTAATTATGTTTTACTAAATTTTATTAAATTTCATTCATATATTTACGAATAAAAACAAATTTGTGGATAAGATTAAATAATACAGATTTGAACACTCCAGCCCCTCTTCTTCGACGTTCAGACGAATAAGGTTTTCTGAGGAAGGCAACATCTGAAACATCGTTTTAAGTACAGAGTACATGCTGTCTGTAAAGCTTGGTTGGAAATTTCCTAGTCATTTACTAAGGAAAGTTAATAATTTTATGTTTGGATTTTACGTTAAAGTTTGTAAGAGAAACCCTACTTGATTTTTTAATTATTTTCAATTATATATTTTATTAAATATCTGTTGAACATCAAAAAAAAAAACACAAACAATTAGCAAATTTTAATAATTAATAATTAAAATAAAATATTAAAAATATGTTCATTTCTTATAAAACACAATAATTTTATTAAAAAACTCATATTTTATGTTTTATAAATTCTATTTAAACATTTAATAACTTAATTAAGCAATAAACACAACTTTAAAAAATTAATAAAAATCGAATTTGCCACTTAAAACCTGTTTCAGATGTGAGGAAAACATTACAACTAACGATCTCATCTCCATCCTCCATCTACAAGAGGACACCTTCTGGATCAAACCAAGTGATACGACCTTGTAAGAAAATGGAGTTTCGAGTCACAGGAATCTTCTTCTTCTTCCTAAGAAACAGGAAAGAGTGGACAAATACACAACTCGATTACAGTCTTTTTTGTTTCAGGAAGAATCCTGACACAGTAGCTGAAGCAGCAAAGACAGATAGAGAGACAAAGCAGAAGTGGAAGTAATAAAAAGGATCCATGTAGACGATGGACCTAGAGATTCAGTGTCCCTGTCAAATAACACATCAAGACAGGAACATAAATTAAAAAAGAAAAAAAAGAGAGAGATTGGTGTAAATTATAAGATAAAAGTCCTGAGCTTGGAGACCGGAGAGTGGAGACTTTGAAATGCGCTTTTGACCATGTGAAGAGGGACCCCGACACCATTCCTGACGGGCGAGTCCTTGTCAGGGAGGTTAGCAACAATTCTTACACTCACACGTGCAACCCCATCTATATATTTTCTTTAACCATTTGCTTTCTCCAGTCAATTCAGACTAAACATTGCTGTAAGTAACAAAGTTCAACTGATCCCAGAGAATTGGAGTAGCTTGAGTATGAGATTGATTTTCAGCTTATAAGCCATTGAATCCTTCAAAGGTACAAGTATTTTGATAAAAGAAATTTGACCTAGGAATCATAATGGAGATGGCAACAATATAAATTTTGATCAGTCTTAAATTTTATATTATAATTGACTTGAATTTCCAAAAATTTTAAATTTTATTTAGATTTAAATCAAAATTTAAATTTTGAGTTAAATTTAAGGCCTAATTTTCAATTCAAAATCTAATTTAAATCAAATATTAATTTGGTTTGTGTTAATTTTAAATTAGATTCAAATCCTTTTATCATCTTAACTAGATATAACTAATTAACGTTTTAAAAACCTGGACTAGATTTAAGATTTAACGCTTAAAAATATTAATATTAGATCGCCGTAAAATTGATTAAATATTGAATAAAATTTAAAATTTTGAAATATAAAAGATGATTAATTAATTAATTAATAAGTTTTTAACAAAAAGTATTATTGATATAAATCAAACTAGAAAATTAAAAATTGAATTAAAAATTGAATAGTTGAAAATGATATTCCTGTGTTAGAATTTGAGAAGAACGAGAGAATGGGAAGCAATTCACTGTGAGAAGTGATTCGAGCATACAATCATGATCTCCCGAAGTGATAATAAATAGTTTTCTACACAACTTTGTGGTAGCATTCTTCCATGCAAAAAGATTTTGCACGATCTGATTAGCCTAATTAGTACACTATGAACTAAGTGTAAACACCTGTAGCTTGGTGGGGGAAGGGTCTACTGCATGAGGTGGTAGGTGTACTATCACCAACATTTCGCTATCGACGAAGAAGAAATGCATAACCCTTTTGACAACAACTAGCTGCTATTTTAGCCAAGACAACTCACATCAACTCAGACCTCATCAATGGCAAAGTTTGGTTGATGTCTTCTTCTGTCGTGCAATTAGAGGAAAAAAGAAGGGGTATCTGTTTGATTTAGGTATGAAACTACTTTTTATGATCATAATAAAACATCCCAGTAGCTCCAATCTTGGAATGACGACAAACATACGCAACCAAAGTGATGAGGTGTGTGTTGCAGAGAAGTGTGTGTGTGTGTGTTAGATTCTTAGTGGAAGATGAGGTGTGTCTGAATTGGGTCCGATAGTGCAGGAGGGTTACCGTGAAATGGAGCCGTTATGGTTTGGATGTGTTGGGGAATAGTAACAGCTCGACAAAACACTAGGACATTCGGCGAAACTAGACGTGGATAAGATTGAGAAGCCATGCAAATAGCTGTAGCTGTTGGTTATTATCTAAAGAAAGTTTCTTGCTTTGATCGACGTGTAAGAAATACGGCCTGATGTTGTGTGGCCTAGATTTTTTATAATCCTATATTAAATTTAGTTTAGGGTTTATATACTTTAATAGTATGTTAAATCTTAACTGTTAATTTAGTGTTTGGTAGATGTACAAGATTTAATGTCAATTTAGTTCTCTATATACTCTAATTAAGTACAGACAAAATAAAAATACAAAAAGATTAGGTATTTATGCATTGAACTATCTATCAAACTATTGTACAGAAAAAGAGTCAAGGGAGAAAAAGTAGTTCGTAGTCAGTAAAAATTTATTCTCTAAAATAATTATGTCTAATTTTATCTAATACTTAAAATGACATCGTTTTGGTCAGGACTCCAAACTTACGTCAAATAGTTAAAATGACGTTGTTTTGAGTATTGAATAGGGTTAAACAAAGTTACTTTCAACAAAAGATTCGACTTCGAATGAAATAGGGTTAAGTGAGTTTTAACAGGATTTAATTTTTTAAGTTAGAATTAAAAAATTCAAAATTTAATAAGATTTGAGTCAAAATTTAAATTTTGAAATAGATTTTAAGTTAAATTTTTATTTAATCCATAACTTAAAAGTTTGAAATTATTTTTTATTAGAATTTTTAATATGGGTGGAATTTGATGTTTATTAACGAGAATTGAGCTTAGGTCAACAATTGTCAAAATGACTAGAATTAATCATTTGAATAGTTGACTCTTACTATTTATAAGCCCTTTAACATTTTCTTGCTTAGTCAATATGGGATATTCTAATACTTCCCCTCAAGTGCAATCGGACAAAATCATCAACTCTGATACTATATTAGAAATTTTAAAATGGATAGAGTACAAAGCCCATTAACAAGAATTGGGCTTGGGTCAACAATTACCAAAATAACTAAAACTAGTTATTTAGATAATTGATCTTTACTACTTATAAACCCTTTAATATTTTTATGTTTAGTCAATATAAAATGGTCTAATATTTTTTTTAAGTTTGGTCTATGTCTGTATTTTCTGGTTATTATTTAAAGAAAGAGTTTCTTGTTTTATTGACATGATCGTCTTCTTCTGACTGTGAAGCAAGCAAATATACAATCAATGGAAGAATCTGTAAAGATACAGCTAGCTGTAAAGCAGCCATGTCCAACCTTGGTCATGATGGAATGGTCGGTGAAAAGAAGAAGAAGAAAACTATGTTTCTTTGGTCGCAAAAGAGTACTTACAAAGACTTTCCCGCAGGCGCTATCAAGTGCTCGTGAAGTTGGCGGTAATAATTGGCGGCTTTGATCAAAAGTGTTGGGAATGTTATCAACTTTTGCAGGAACATGTTGATTTTTTTTAATTTTTGGTCAAATTTACATTTTAAATCTTAATATTTACAAATTAAATATAAATTAAATTATAACATTTTAAAGACGTCTAAAGTAAATCATAATATTTCTAAAATATTCAAAACAAATCATAAATAAATAAAATATTTAAAAAAATTAATTACTGATGACATTATTTATATATTTTTAATAAAAAGTAAAATTTACTATAATATAATTAATTTTTAAATTAATTAAAAAATAGACCTTATTGTCACGTGATAAAGAGACTTATTTTTATTGATGATTGACAATAAATTATATTTATTATGTAATAATAAGATCTACTTTTATATATTTATGATAACAAGTTTCACTTGTCATGTAATCGTGAGACCTGTATTTTGTTTAAAATATTAAAAATAATACTAACGTAACATTTAATTAACATAAAATTAATCTGTTAAAATTTCTATTTATTCAGGGTTTATTTTAAAATTTTTAAAAATGTTGTAGTTCAATTTAAACGTTTCTATTTTGTATTATGTTATAAAATTTAAGGTTAAAAATATATTTTAACGCTTAACCTATTTTTTTGAGCTAATAATCAAGTGTCAATAATGAGACTGATCAGCTGTTCCTACTTTGTCTTATAAAAATCTATCCATTCAATAAATAGAGCCCACAAAAATCGAACTGTTGAGATGAGATGAGAACAGGAGGAATAAGATTGTAGGAACAGAAGATCTGTTCCTGTCAATAATGACTTTAACAAAAGTTACTTTTGCTCGGATAGAAATTATAAATGAGCTAGAATTTGATTGAATTTATGTTATTAATTATAAAAATTAAATTAAACCAAATTAAAATCAATATAATCAAATTGTACCGTGAGGATAAATGTATAGATAAAATTTAATAGAATATAGTTAGAGTAGAGTAACTGGAACAGAAAATTTGATATATATTAGGGCTAGCACTAGTACAATTTAGGGTTGACAGTACTGATAGATAACAGTGGATGAAATAAGATAAAAATACTATAATCCGTACAAAAGATCTGATGCTGCCCGAATAAGGAGTGGCTTACAACGAATATGAAGTCTATAACATAAGAGAAGCTCTGAACCTTGCTTGTGATGTCTACTCCTGACAGACGGTTGTTCCTTGAAGCGTCTTACATTGGACCCAAGTTATATCAACAGTGAGCCTAACCCAAAACACAGAAGTTCGTGTCAGGTCCAGGTCCTAGATGAACCTTGCTGAAATCAAGCAGGCTCATTACAATGTCATTTGATCATGTTCACTTGCTCTAAACCGCCAAGCCACCAGACTTCACTTACCACGATTCCGTGGGCTATACCAGATTGGCACGAGATAAGAACAAGGGATAGATAAGACCCAACATCGCAATCAACAAAAGAAGTTCCTTGGATATATATACAGTTGAACATGATTTGTTCTCTTGTTCTATCAACTTGGTATCGAGTAATTCAACGAAAATGGGTTCTCTAATGGCGGGTTGGGACTCACCAGTCAAAGACCCTAAGTCAGGTTTAAGTACTTCATCCCTCAATAACCAACGAGTTTTGTTTTGTTTTGTCTCTTTTAGTACTTGTTTCTGAAGGAGTGCAACTTCCACCTCTTGGCAGCAAAATACAAGAAGAACTGGTCGTTTACCAGAGGACAGATTGATGCTTATTGGAACCTGAAGAAGAAAACAAACGAAGAAGAAGATCATCTCAAACCTACTTCTAGATCATCAAGCACAAGCAGTCATGCTGATGTGATGATGCACCAGAAACAAGATAACCCAGATGAGGAAAACGAGATTAGGATTCAGAGATCAGTCTCTACACCTGCGTCCAAGACAAGAGAGGGTTTCATGGGCATGGAAGAGGAGAAACTAATGAAGAAAAAAGATGTCTGGTAATAATATCTAACATATCAATGTTTCTGCAGACACTGGTCTGGTGTGGTCTGGTCCAAGGTTATGTATGTATGTACTTATACGGTGTTACTTTCGGTGATTTGATTGATCTTCAGGTGGACCAGAAGCAACTGGGCATTTCTGAACGAACCTCCGGTGAGTGAACGTTCTTCGAACACTTACTCGTCGCAGTTCCACATTGCTTCTTCCAACGCCAACGCCAGCGTCAGTACTTGAGAGTTGCGGTTTGGTAAATATATATGTATATATATGGTTTGGTTAGATATTATTTAGGCTAGATTAAAATATATTATGTATGTATCTTTCACGTGCATCATTTAGAAATAGCTTCTCTCCTCGTTATGTTAAAACTGTGTATTATTTAAAAATAAATTTTAAATCGTGAAGAGTTTATTTAGATATTGTGAAATATTAAATTAAACTTAAAATTTGATTAAAAAATTTTATACTAAAATATATTTTTACGTAATTTAAATTATATTTCATTAATATTGTCTAAGAATCTCACATCAGATAAATGTGAGTACATTCAGCTATTTGTAATAGTATGCAAACCTCCCATCTCAAACTAAACAGTTGCAAACTTTCATTTTCAAGCTAGCTTTTGGAAGTAAGTGAAGCCTTTTAACATGATATCAGAGTTTGTTTGTCTTGATGGTTTGGACGGTTCTGTCCCTTTGCCTAATATACCGAACAAATGTTTAGCCCTGTTTTGGGTTAAGGGAGTATGTCAAGAACCCCACATCAGACAGGTGTGAGTATATTTAGCCATTTATAATAGTATGCAAACCTATCATTTCAAGCTAACTTTTGAGTGTGAGTTAGGTCTTTCAACAAATATGATAATTAGATATTTTGTATAAATTAATATTTAAATTATTTTTGAAAAAGCAAGCCAAAGTTATAAGAATGAGAGTAATTTTATTAAAAATATGTTATTTACAATGTTTTAAAAACTGAAGTTAAACTGAAAAGACAAGAGATTTAAGGTTTAAAAGATTCAACTAGTATTAGATCGTATGGATTAAATAAAATTAAAGAATTTAAACATGAAAAGAGATTGTCCTCGCTTATCGAAAAATTTGAAGTTTAATTGAAAAATATTTTATTTAATGAAAATTAATTATTTTATTTTAGTTTATAATAATTTATAAGTTTACGAAAATTGATCAGTTAATTAATAAATTGATTGGTTTTAATAACAAAATTTATTAAAATGAATAGAACTGAAAATTTAAAAATTGAACTAAAAAAATTGAACAGTTCAAGATTTTTAAAATTAAACTGACCAGACCTTTTGAGTTTTTTTAGTCATTTATCTAAATTAACTAATCACTAAAAGTTATATAAGCTTAAATTTATAACAAAATTGATGTGTTTGCTGTAAATAACACGTAAAACAATGCGAAACACTCGTGAAGATGACCGTTCAACAGTCCTTAAAGCTTATTAATACAAAAGTCTGAGAGTAATTAAAGCTTAATTAATCAGCTTTCCTATTTCACTGGTCTCGGTCTGAACTTTCGACTCTTCACCTATTATTTGTCTTTAGCCCTAAGTTTCCTTATTTTCCGACATTAAATAAATAAAAAAAGAGTTAAAAGCTTGCTTTCGATTCACACATCGATATGCCCCACGTTTTAATACTGTCTGCCGCTTGCTAATAGTAATTATTATTCACTGTATAAACTAATATAAAAAATATAGATGACAAAATCGGCCTGACTTGCTTTTAAGTTAAGTTGATCGGGTCACAAGTGAGCCATAAGTTAACCCGCTCGTTATTTCTAAAACAACGTCATTTTTTGAAAATTTTTTACTTAAAAAAATAAATATTGGGCCAGGCCAAGGGTAGCTCGGGTCCAACCCAACCTATTGATATTCTTAATAAAAAGCAGACTCTTTTGTGATCATAATATTACAAGTTCAAGTCATTAAAACAGTAGTTTTTTTTAAATACAAATGGAAAGTTACGTATATTATGACTCTCCCCATATTCTCACAAATTGAGAAGCCATGTACATTAGGGACGTTAATTGTGGGAACTTTCTATGAGACAATTTTTTTATTCAATTTTTAACTCTATGATTTAATTTATTTTAATAACTCTTGTTATTAAAAATAAATCAGTTTATTAATTAATTGATCGATTTTTGTAAATTAATCAATTTTTATAAACTAAAATAAATTAATTAATTTTTATTTAATAGTCTTACTTTTAATTAAATTTTAAATTAAGGACAATCTCCTTCAATCTTATTTCCAAAATTTTAATTTTATTCACTTTTTAATCGATAATCTAATATCATTGAACTTTTTAAACTTTACATTTTTTATGCTATATTTTATCTTTCCGTCCGATTTTTATTTATCTTTTAAGTTACTTATCAAATCCTCTATTCCACTTACTCTGTTCTAATCTTGTTTCATTAAATCTCATCCATACATTTATATAGAGTCCACTTAAATATGTTGATGAGATTTAATAGAATAAAATAAGAATACTATAATTAATACAAGAGGTCTGAATCCCTTAAGTTGATGCATTTTTTGAGGTCAGAATAGTTATATCTTGATTTTCAATAACTCATTAATTGGCCACGAACAAACTCTTTTAGTACACCATCATTTTTGCTTGTTGAACGAGAATTCGGCAGGTCGCCATAGTAACAGCACTTAAAGACTTGTTCTTTGCCTTTGAATCTGAGGCCATGCCCATCATATCTCCATCAACAAAGTCTGCATTGCCCTCACCTAACGTGCACCGGAAATATTACCAGGTGACTGAAATTAATGTCAGAAAATGGAAATTGTAGGAAAGTGAATGCTGACCAAACCCCTTGCCACAAGTTCAAGACTCTCAGTTTTGATTATTTGCATCTAATTCAGATAGCTGAGAATGAGGATATACAATTATGACTAATGACCAACCACTTTTAACAACAATTTCAAGCAAGTTGGTAGATTTTTTTCAACGCAAATCACGCGATGAGTAGGCCTAGCACCAACTCTACGATCTCAGAAGTCTATTTAAGCGAACTTCACGTCCTATTAGGTCGATTATAATATTAAGAAACTTGTGTTCAGTCCACTGGTCTGTGTTTGTCTGTCAAACTTTTTGTCTGGGCAATGGCTGACAAGAGCAAGATCTTGATCATCGGAGGAACTGGTTATATCGGGAAGTTCGTGGTAGAAGCAAGCGTGAAGGAAGGTCACACTACCTTTGCTTTGGTTAGACAGAGCACGGTCTCTGATCCTGTCAAAGGACAGCTTGTCGAGAAATTCAAGAACTTGGGTGTTACTATAGTTTATGTAAGAAGAAAAAGACCCCATCTTTTTTTTTTCCAATGATCTGGAAATTTGTAGTGGAAAGCATGATCATGAGTTTGTGGTTGATGGAACTATTGCAGGGAGATCTTTACAACCATGAAAGTTTGGTGAATGCGATTAAGCAGGTTGATGTGGTGATATCCACGATTGGCTCGTTTCAACTGGCAGATCAGACCAAGATCATTGAAGCCATCAAAGAAGCTGGTAATATTAAGGTTGGTATTCCAATTTCTTACAGTAAGTATATAGTTAAATCCCAATGAGAATAGCCACTTGAATCTAGTAAAACAACGTGAAATGTGCAGAGATTCTTGCCTTCAGAATTTGGAAATGACGTTGATCACGTTCATGCGGTTGAACCAGCCAAATCTGCATTCGAAACAAAGGCTCAAATTCGACGTGCCACTGAAGCTGCAGGAATACCGTACACTTATGTTCCCGGTAACCTTTTTGCTGGCTTTTTTTTACCCATATTGGGACAGGCAGGAGTTACAGCTCCTCCTAGAGACAAAGTCACCATTACTGGAGATGGTAATCCAAAGGGTAAGCTATAATAGGCGTGAACTGCAATGGGTTTAAATGGTTTACTGAAAGAAGTTGCAATGGATCAATTAGTCATTTTCACAAGTTTTGGTGTATGTAAACAGCTGTTTTCAACCATGAAGAGGACATTGCAACGTACACCATCAAAGCTGTTGATGACCCTAGAACCTTGAACAAGACGCTCACTATCAGGCCTCCCAAGAACATCTACAGCTTCAATGAGCTGGTTGCACTGTGGGAGAAGAAGATAGGCAAAACACTTGAGAAAACCTATATTCCTGAAGAGGCAGTTCTAAAGACCATCCAAGGTGAGTCGAAAGTAATGTTATAATATTAGGACTACAATAAACATTATCTAATAATAATTTTTGTGTTTGTTCCTGATCTATTCTTGCAGAGTCTCCAATTCCAATCAATATTTTTCTATCAATCAACCATTCGGTGTTCGTTAAGGGTGATCAAACCAACTTTGATATTGACCCATCATGGGGTGTTGAGGCCTCTGAGTTGTACCCAGATGTGAAATATACTTCTGTGGAAGACATTCTTGATAAGTTTGTTTAAGCAACTTAAAATCTGCTGTCACCTTCGTCATCTTAATAAGAATTCAGGCAGTTCACAGATTGGATGTTTGCTGCAGAAGAGTTATTTGTGCCCGTCCTGTTGTGTTATATTCAGTAGTAATTTCAGTATCTTGATTTATAAATATATAAGCTTCAGTTTCGTGAGTGTTCTATATCTACGACGATCTAGTGAAATTCAGAAAAGAACTTTATCAATCAGTATCCATCATTTCGCTTCTCTTTAGCCTAGTTCTGTACGACAACCTCTGAACCCGTCAATGCCAAAACTCAGAGCCGCTTGTTCTTTTCATTTGCAAGAACTAAGGATAGAATGAGAGGACAAAAACGCTTGGACTTGACTTTTCAAAACTTTCGAGAGGACTTTGGATGAAGTTTTAGTAATCCCAACAATATGTTCACTTCCCAGGAGATTAAACTCAATCAAGTTATGAATTGTTCTCTTATTAGAGCAGGTGAATCTGTCTTTCGAAAAAATGCAAACCCGTTGAAATGAGATTGTACATTGCACTAAAGTCATTTATATATACAGTCTTGTGTTCAGCTTCTGTATATTGTTTTATTCTGCACTTGAGGACCAGATAGCATTGTATCTTCATGTAGTGTTAACTTAAGCCAAGTGAAAGACCTGAAATTTGAACTCAACGTGAGTGGTGAATCTTGTACCTGAAGCCATTTTGAACCACCAGTCTCATTTCCTTTTCGAAAACCTTCTGATCAGATGATATTTTGCTATTCGGAGAACCACAGATTGTAGTGCTGGCGCAGGTGATGGTGCCCCTACTGGTGCTTCAATTATCGAATGCTTCTGTGTCTGATCATCCATCATTTTCCTTGCCTTATTAGCGCCACTTTTCCCGGCTGAAATAAACCAAAAAACAATGAAATTCACAGCTTGATGAACTGTAGAGATCAGAAACAAAGAAAACTATCAGACTGACACATGTTCAAGCGAGCTCTTACCTCTGAATTCTATGTCGGGCTTTGAAGACTCTGACAAGAGAACAAGCGCCGGAGTGACTACAGCGAGGACAGCCCAGAAGAAGAATATCAAGACAAAAGCTCTCCCACTCATTTGTTGGGATAACTGATGCAGTTTGACAGTGTCTAAGAGAGTATTTAACGTGCCTGAGAAAGCAGAACCTCTCTCTTCTTGCATACGTTACCTGGCCATGTTTAAGTAGCCTTACGGATATAAAAGTGCATAAGGTCTATACATGGTGTTATTTATGTTTCTCCCATTGCAAAAGTCAGGAGTTAATAATTATATTTGAGAGGTTTGTTGCTCAGTTGTTGGAGGTTTGTTATACCAGTAGGTACATGATTAAGCACTTATCTGGCATCCCAATGGTCCAAGTCAATGCTTCACCAAGCCTCCTGTGGAGTGACTTCTCTGTGCAGTTTATATGCACATCATAACACTATAGCCACCTTTATCTATCCTGTAGGATGTTTGATATTTGAGTTACCCTATTGACCTTTTCAATTCAGCATCCATGGGATCCTCACTGATAGAAAAAGATTGTAGTTGGTTTGATAATTATCGAGTGGCAGTCCGAAACAAGGATCTCTTTCAGAGAATAACGACAGGCCAAACTTGACCTGACTGGTACGATTTAGAATTAGAAATCATACTTCAGCTATGGTAGGTGATAAGCTGAAAAGGTACCTTACTCAACCTGAGTTTTATACCCAATAAAGGAAAATTGGGAGATGTAAATCACTCATGTAACAGAGTGTGGGAAAAGATTACAAGAGCTGGTGCGAACACTTGATGCAACCACTTAAACAGCGTGATTTAGAAGGTGGAAGTAAAGTTTTAATATATTAAAAGATGATGTAGTACAACTAAGACTAGCAAGTGGCTTTCAAGTATTAACAAATACAGATATGATCCTGCAATTCCAACAAACGGACAGCTCAAATGCCTTCATATACGAAAGGGAATATTGTTGGCATGCTGTATAAAATACAACAGCAAACAGAAAGAGAAAGGAAAACATGGAAGAATACCATAGATCAACTTGAATACAAATATACATATTGTAAGGACAACCTAAAACATGAAAAACAGGACGGAATCTTGCATGTACGTGAATCTCGTACACTTATCTGATATATACACCATCTAGAAACCAGAAAGCGTCAAGACTCGAAAGACTCGCACCAGAGGCCATAAAGCTTCAGTCACTCATTAAACCTTTTCCGCTCGTGGCAGGCTTCTTCCCATCGTACTTCTGTTAAATATTAAAGAGGAAGAATTACTTCTTTCTATTGAGGGAAACAAGAGTGCACTGGATAGACATTGATGGCTATAAATTTATTGAAGAAAGGGAAAGATGTGATGCTCTAGAATTTAGGCTGAAGGCAATTATATGGTTCATATACAACTCTTCAACTATCTCACCTGCTTTCCAAAGCTGAAAGGTACATATTTGTACTTGATCATGTGCATAAGTTGACGCTTCATTGTTAGGACGAACAGAACAATCCAGTAACAAAGTAAAATGGGCCAGAAAACAGGAACATCAAACACAGAGAAAAATGTCATCACAAATGCCACGAAGAAAGCCTTGGTTATGGAGTACCTAAAACCATAGCAACAAGAGCAACTCATGTTTTTAGAACCAGAAACCCATCAATGTTCAGTAGATGACAACTAAACATATATAACTGTTTAACAAGTATCAATCTACCAAAGCTTGTTCTTCCAAAAATAGGTGCATGACTAGCTAAAAGAAATTGGTCAGTGAAATGTGCATGTGTCCTAACTTTAACCAGAACAAAATCCCTAGTTGCATGGTTTGTGATCTCTGTTCTACAACCCTAATCAAGTTTCCCTTTCAACCGGCATACCCAGCTTTAACACGACACATGACTCCACAGATCTGCCACTAGAGATCATACAATCCAGCTGCAAGTAGGAGGGTCAGCTAGCATTAAGGCTATATCAAACAAATATAATCGCCTTGGTGATAATACGTGTATATACGAGAGGTAGAACAAGAAAAATAGCCAGCGGATCAAAAAAATGCTGAAGACATCTAGTTCTTATGTTGCCAAACATAAGGTTAGGAAATATTCGAGTGGCAAGAAGGATCGTTATACTACCAGAACTTAAACTCCGGAAGACGACGAATGAAGGGCCTGAACTCATCTGATCCTTTAGTTGGCAATGACGCCCCATCCAAAACTTCAAGCTCTGGATCAACTTTTGGCGATAGAAACCCAATCAACAAATTCAAAATGTAAATTCCAAGGCCATAGGACACAATGTAAAAGCCTTCTGCATAATAAACCCGCAACACGTAAATAGCTGCAGCTGCTACAGTTCCGAGCCACCTATGTACAGTATGAGGTGTGGATCGATCAAGATAGTACTGAAATGCCCTCGAAAATTCACTTCTCCACTTGGCCAGAGGGGCCACTGTGGAGGTAGTATCGGCCCCAACTCCTTCCATTAACAATTAGATTCTGAACAATCTCCTGCATATACGAAATTAAATTGAAACCAGATGATTCCACAGAAAAAGGTTGAATTTTTTAATGCACCGTAATCCAAAGATCGATTTTTGACACTATCCATCTCATTTTTTCTTATCCAAGCAATAAAAGATCACATCTTTGGAACATCGGAATGAAAAGTTTTGACAATCTAACATGCAATCCCTATACCCTAGTCTTCCAAGAAACCAAACAGCACGGAAATATGAATTCATGTACCTGATCGCTTTTAGAACTCTGTGGTCGATACCCACAAATTGTAAGAGTGGATCACAACAAAATGGGAGCACAATAACATAAATTAAAAATCTTTCGATTTTGCAAGGCCATGTAAAGCTGAAAATTAAAGCTAACCTTAAATCATCAAGAGATTTCCTAATTCTCCTTTTCGTTTACTTTGAAAATCGGAGGATTTGTGTCTTTTGTTCTGTTTTTTCTGTTGTAGTTCGCGGGTTAAAGAAGCAACTCGAGCTCGACTCCGTAGATGGGCGGAATTTTCCCGACTCGACTCAGAAGTCGTTGCCCATCAAAACGCGCTCTTCTCCTGCCGTTTTGTGAGGGCTTAGTCCTTGGGGTTATTTTCACCTAAAGTAGGGACGCAATGGTCAGGCCCCCTGACCCCATCCAGCCCGACCCTGTTGCCTATGGTTCATGTATGGTGTCAAATCCAGTCAAATTTAGATTTACGATCCAATTCAATTCAATACGATCTTTCATTCACATTTTTCTTTTTCTATCTGCACCATTTTATAAAACTCTCGATTCCAAAATAGGATATCAGGTCTTATATTTTAGTTATGATATTTTTATCATATTTTATTAAATCTCATCCATATATTTATATAGACTCAACATAAATATATGAATAAGATTTAATAAAATAAATTTAAAAAAGAGTAATTAAAGCAAAAAATTTGATATGCCGAAATAAGGATGACATGAGCAACTTATGAGCTTGAATTGTATTTTTAATAAGTTGACTTATAAGTTAGGTCTAGCCGTCTAGGATCATATTGGCTTAATGTCTAATTATTTTAAACAAAATGACATGTAAGTTTAGACCTGGATATTCTAAACTTGGATTCAATTAAAAAATATTATTTTATATTAAAAAATTTTTAAATTTTTATTTAAAAAATTAATAGGTCTGTCTTATGAGTTGATTCATTGTCATCTCTGCTCAGATATTTGATATATCTTACTTTCGCGAGATTTATAAAATTCAATAAGTACTTGATATTTCACGATTAAAAGTTTAGTACTATTTATAATAATGGTCCTTACATTTCGTATTAATAATAATATCGTTATATTCTTAGTTATGTTTAAAATTGTTATCTTTAAAATATTCATTGCGCATTAGTAATTGCTCATATAACTTGAATTTTAAAATTTTTAGATCTAAATTAAATATAATTTAAATATTTAAATTTGAATTAATTTAGTTAAATATAATATAATTTATTGATTATGATCAAATTAATTTAACTTAATTAATTTGTCATAATTAATTAAAATTAAAAATTTACGAAACTAAATTTAATGTCGGTCATATTAAAACCAATTTATAACCAATTTATAAATTTTTAATTTAATTTCACTATTTTATTATTTTTAATTTCTAAAAATAAAGATCTACAATTTTATCTATAAACGCAATAAAATTATTATTAATCAAATTTTATACCAAATATATTATATTTTAGTAAATGTAAAAATGTTATTTTATTTATACAAAATAAATAAAATGTTAAAAAAGAATGAGAGATAAAAATGTAAATAAAATACGAAATCTAAAGTTGAGGGATATTCTACTCAGCCCTCAACCTTCAACCGTCAACCCCCACAGCATCACATTTCTCTGGTTCATTTCTTCAATAACTGTAACATTCATAGCAAATTCCCTCCCTTTTTCCTTCTACTTCTGTACCGAAGCCTCCAGATTAGCGGAAGCAGAGATGGGCACGCTTGGCAGAGCAATATACACCGTCGGATTTTGGATTCGTGAGACCGGTCAAGCCCTTGA
>JAOTAY010000002.1:1411361-1423951 GCA_025629805.1 Erythroxylum baracoense | reverse complement strand
ATGGGCGGAATTTTCCCGACCCGACTCAGAAGTCGTTGCCCATCAAAACGCGCTCTTCTCCTGCTGTTTTGTGAAGGCTTAGTCCTTGGGGTTATTTTCACCTAAAGTAGGGACGCAATGGGTCAGGCCCCCTGACCCCATCCAGCCCGACCCTATTGCCTACGGTTCGAGTATGGTGTCAAATCCAAGCAAATTTGGATTTATGATCCGATTCAATTCAATACCATATAAGAGATTAGATCTTCTATTTCGGTTATAATGTACTTATCATGTTTCATTAAATTTTATCCATACATTTATGTAGACCTTACGTAAATATATGAATAAGATTTAATAAAATAAGGTTAGAACAGAAGATTTGATGTACCGAAATAAAGATGACATTGGTAACTTATGAGCCTTAATTGTATTTTTAATAAGTTGAATTATAACTCAGGTCTAGCCGTCTAGGATCATATCGGCTTAATGTTTAATTATTTTAAACAAAATGATATGTAAGTTTGGACTCAGATAATCTAAGCTGGGATTCAATTAAAAAATATTATTTTATATTTTTAATTTTTAAAAAAAATAATAGGCTTAACCTATGGGTTGATCCATTGTTATCCCTACTCTAAAATTTGAAATATCCTACTTTCACAAAATTTACATAATTCAATAAGTACTCGACATTTCACGATCAAAAGTTTAGTACTATTTATAATTACGATCCTTACATTAAGTATTAATAATAATATCGTTATATTCTTAGTTATATTTAAAATTGTTATCTTTAAAATTTTCATTCAGTATTAATAATTGTTCGGTTTAAGTTTGAATTTTAAAATTTTTAGATTTAAATTAAATCTAATTTAAATTTGAATTAAATTAGTTAGATATAATATAATTTATTGATTCAAATCACTTTAATTTAACTTAATTAATTTATCACAATTATTAAATTTAAAATTTTATTAAATATAACTTATTGAAACTAAACTTAATGTCCATCATATTAAAATTATTTTATAACTAATTTACAAATCTTTAATTTAATTTCACTATTTTATTATTTTTAATTTCTAAAAATAAAGATCTACAATTTTATAAAATTATTACTAATCAAAATTTATGCCAAATATATTATATTTTAGTAAATGTAAAAATTTTATTTTTTTATACAAAATAATAAAATGTTAAAAAGAATAAGAGATAAAAATGTAAATAAAATACGAAATTTGGCGTCTAATCTAAAGTTGAGGGATATTTCAACCCTCAACTGTCAACCCGCACAGCATCGCATTTCTCTGGTTCATTTCTTCAATAACTGTAACATTCATAGCAAAATCCCTCCTTTTTTCCTTCTACTTCTGTACCGAAGCCTTCATATTAGCAGAAGCAGAGATGGGCACGCTTGGCAGAGCAATATACACCGTCGGATTTTGGATTCGTGAGACCGGTCAAGCCCTTGATCGTCTCGGTTGCCGACTCCAGGGCAACTACTACTTTCAAGAGCAATGTAAAGCTCTCATTTTTCATAAACCCTAGATCCCAATCTCGTTAACCTTCCCGTATTTTGTTTAACTGGAACTGTTCGTTTGTCTTTACTCTGGTAGATCAGCTGTGTTTTTCTTTTTTTGTGCTTGTATGTAATTTTTACTCGCAGGATTTTCTGGACTTCAGTGTCTAGTAGATGAGATTTGACTCCTGTGAATGTGAAGTTTTTCTTAAATGGGGAATGAAATTTGTGTTGTTTTAGTGAAATATGCAATTGTGGCACGTATTGCTATTTCGTGAAAGACAATGGAGAGTGTTTATTGCATGTTTTTACTTCTTTCGCGAATTTGTTGTTAGAGGATAAGTGGAAGGAATGTGTGGGTGTTCTTGCCCTGATAACTAGTTGAAGCATTTTCAATCTCTTGCTGTTTAAAGCTTTGACTTGTCAAGTTCTATCTTTGCTTAATTGTGACTAATAGAATTCAAATATCATACTATTATCTGCCTTCACCATAGATGCTTGGGACAGGTATAAGAATGGTTTTGTTGGGTTTCTATAGTTTGGACCCTCTTATCACTTTTGCTGGTTATTTTCCCTTTTGTTGCTGACATTAGTGTTCGTATCTAATTACAGTGTCCAGACACAGAACTCTAATGAACCTTTTTGACAAAGCTCCCTTGGTTGATAAGGATGCATTCGTGGCACCTAGTGCTTCGATAATCGGGGACGTTCAAGTGGGAAGAGCATCGTCTATTTGGTATGGCTGTGTTCTGAGAGGTAATATTGACAAAACTTTGTACCCTCCACAGTAACTCATTCTTGTGGATGTAGCTAATTTGATTTGAAGTGGGGGGAGATATAGATGCCCTTATATGACACTTGGCCCCAATCTTACTGAAAATACTTATCTTCTACATTCTAATGCTGTAAGGTTAGGATTTATCTGGCAGAATGCAAATGTGCAAAGAATCCCATGTTCTTTATATTCTTTTGACAGCATGGGTCATGAGAGATTGGCTGGTGCTTTTGAATGTTAGAACTCTAAATTTTTGGTGCAGAAAGTTGTTATCAAGAATTCTCTCGGTATCCTATTAACTCAATTGAATCTGAGAACTATGCCACATATTTGATTTTTGTTCATTTTGAAAATTGAATTGGGATTTGGTTGCTGAAGTTTAATGTCATGGGTCTTTGTTTGTGCCTAAACTGATCTTTTAACCTTTTTTTTTGCCTTTACATTGGGACTGAACCTTCATCTGCCCATTGCTTCTGAAGTTATATTTCTTACTCCCTGAGACTGCTCTTCCTCCCTATTTTTTCCTTGCTGATCTCGAATAAATTCTCTACTTCTACTTGGTATCTGTCGAGCCCACATCCAAGTGAAGTAGTAGCAGAGACTTGAAACTGCATACATTGTGCTTTGTCTTTGATTTTATTTCTTAGATTCTTTGATTGAAGGTGACTGATCTATACTGTCCTGATAAATGCATACAGTAATCCGTTGTTGGTCTGCGAATGAAATTCTTTTAGTTGTAGTGTTTGTTATTTTTCTTTGTAGTCACAAAAATTATTCTTGGTTTGTAGGTGATGTGAATAGCGTTAGTGTTGGATCTGGCACTAATATACAGGACAACTCCCTAGTGCATGTGGCGAAATCAAATCTAACTGGAAAGGTGCTACCAACAATCATTGGGGACAATGTTACTGTAGGTGAGCAATGAGCAAGGGGACTGCGGTTGATGTTAATCAATCTGGTACATGTTTACCTAATTCGGTCCACATTGATCTGTGTAGGTCATAGTGCTGTTTTACATGGCTGTACTGTTGAGGACGAGGCTTTCGTTGGTATGGGGGCAACACTACTTGATGGTGTTGTTGTTGAGAAACATTCCATGGTTGCTGCTGGAGCCCTTGTGAGACAGAACACAAGGATCCCTGCTGGAGAGGTAAATCTGTCATCTCTCTCCTTGGGCATATGTAGATACCTGTTTTCTATGATTATTTCGCATAAACTTTCAATATTTGCTCTAAACTGCTTTTCAGGAGGGTTTTCATCTCTTTTATATGTAGTCGCACTTTCACACCTAGTGTCACACATCTAGAGTGATTAAGTACTGGGTTTAGTGAGAAAGGTAAAAATTGCTTTTGAAAAATTTAAAACCAAAAGAGAAAAAGCTACTTCTGTTATTTTTCCTGAAATAAGACGTTTTCTATGACTTTCCTAGGAAATAGTGGAATACTTGTCAAATGAGTTTTCAGATCGATACTCGTAGTTGAAAACAGCTTTTATCTAGACTTCTTCTGTTTGACATTCCTTGAATACCGGTTTGAAATGTAGATCATTAGTAACCTAATCGCTAAGTATGATTTATTAATGATATATTTCAGGTGTGGGGAGGCAACCCAGCAAAGTTCCTCAGGAAGCTAACTGATGAGGAGATAGCCTTTATTTCTCAGTCAGCCGCCAATTACTCCAATCTTGCACAGGTGCATGCGGCTGAGAACACTAAGCCTTTTGATGAAATTGAGTTTGAGAAAGTACTGCGCAAGAAGTTTGCTCGACGAGATGAGGAATACGATTCAATGTTAGGTGTCGTTCGGGAAGTACCTCCTGAAATTACTCTTCCTGATAATATCCTACCAGATAAAGCCCCGAAGTAAAAGACTTGAGAGTTTTTTCCGGAGGTATTATTTCTTAAATTTGAATCTTGAGATCTTACCTCATGGAACATTTGTTGTTTTGTGCAAATACAAGGAGAAAAGGATCATTTTCTTTACCAATAATACAAACATGTTTAGGTGTAGAATCATTGATCCTCTTTTAGCTTTTGACTCCACTCTTTTGGTTGATCTTCAAACTGGTTAATATCATTTCATAATGGAGAAACTTATGCTACAAGGCAACATGTATTTTGATGGTCTTTTGATCCTTGTATCTGTTACTTCTCTGTGTTTTTTTGGTATTCCAAAGTTTGTGGAGGCTTTATTTAGATTTGCAATTACATAAGAAGTCTCGAAGAGTGTAATATTCACTTTCACGTGGGCCAAAATTATTTTTGTCAAACAACGGTCCATAGTGACCCAACCGCATCACAGCACAAGACGTTACCCGACGACGTGCCGTTCGTTCCCAGTTCGCTGAAAACAATGACCGGAGCTAAGTTGCTTTCCTACAGGAACAAGTCTTCCTTATATGGAAGCATTGACCTTATCCAGTTGAATTATCTTTCACGGCCATTGCACGATGTTCTGTTCCCTACTCCAATCTGTTGCTGAGTCGACCATTGATGTGAAAGAAGATGATTTTGATAAAGCAGCTTCGTAAATGTCAAATTTTGTATACAACCACTGTTGATACCTTATCTTATCTGTTAAGTTCAAGAAATGGAAGAAATTGAATAGATAAAGAGGAATCGAAAAAGATGAAAAATAGAATAAAATGAGTATTATTTTATTTGGTTTATTGTTAAAGAATTTTTATGCTAATGTTTGATTTGAAAATATAAATTTAGAATGACAAAGGAATAATTAACCAAAAAAACGAAAATAATAATAATAATAATAATAATAATAATATTATTATTATTATTATTATTATTGTTATTGTTATTATTATTAATTTTCACTTATTATTAATTATTATCATTAAATTTATTATTTTTATCATTTATATTTATATTTATTATTATTATTGTTAAATTATTTATTATTATTAATTTTCTTCTTCTTAATAATAATAATAATATTATTATTATTATTGTTGTTGTTGTTGTTACTGTCGCCATTAATTTTTTAATTATTATTCTTATTAATTTTATTATTCATATTATTAATAATAATTATTATTATTGTTAATTTTCTACTATTATTAATTTATTATTTTATCAACATATATTATTATTATTCCCTGTGGTATGATGTAGGTAAGGTATTTCTTTAAACTATTCCCTATAGTCATAAAATTACAAAACTTCATAATGAATATTCTATTTCTCTTTTTTTCAACCAAACACGGAAATACTAAAACGTTAAGAATGCACTAAGAATCTATTCCATAAAGCAAACATATCATAATTGAGTTCCGAGTCAGTAGACAAATCTACTTCGGTACGATTCAGAATTGAAGTGTCGGACTCGATTCGATTCACATCATGTGGAAGAGTTTTACATACCCTGGCTTTTATTTCTACACAAGTTGCTTTGCTTTTATCCCAACCAACTCCTAGGCAAGTTGGCGATTAAAAATGTAAAAGCAATGGTGATGGTATGATCTCATAGCAATCAATTATTGTTGTATCAGAATCTCTCGTTCAAAAAGCTGATTCCAAGGATGCGAGTCTTCCTCCGTGATTTAAGCTGTGGTCTCGTCATCATAACCTCATGTAAACACGACAAAACAATAAGGACAAGAGTACAAGAACGTTCTCTGTTTTGTACTCTTGTCTTTATTCTTTTCCAACTTATTTTATTGCCATAAATCCATCGTCTTCAACCAGCGGGGAGAAAAGGATCACGTAAGCAGAGTGTAGTGAGCGTCGTCTAGGCTATGACTCGGCAGCTAGTCTTTGATTCGTTACAAATGATGATGTCGGCAGCTAGTCTTTGATTCGTTACAAATGATGATGGAGTGCATGTTAGTTCTCAATATTCATCAACCATTGGTTACAGAATCTTTGGAGAAATTATAGTAAAGTGCGTACATTAGAGCCGTTGATGAATCGCAAACAAAAGTTGATATCTAAAGCTGTGTAGGAGGCTATGGCCCATGCGCCGAAAAACATGTTCGTACAACTATGGTGGATGGAGGTGTAAGAAAGTTGATAAAGAAGCAGAGTTTTGAATCATCACATTCTCTCGTGGAAGTTTGCGGCCATTATTTGTGGAACGTGATCCTCTGGCTCCTGTACTCTGTTTCTATTCTGTCCCATAACATCTCAACCATTTATTTTTGTGGGTCTCACATAAATGGATGGTTGAGATGTTATAGGACAGGGTAGGGACATGGTACATGGGACAGAAGATCTTAGGGCATTATTTGTAGGCAAAAGCCACGAATTACTCCTAATATTTTTTATGTTTTTTATTAACTGAATATATATTATTTAATTATTAAATACATTAATTATTAATAAAATTATAAATAATTTAATTTAATATCATATAATAAAAATTATAAATAACTTTATATTATTAAACGATTTATTTAATTTTATAAATAAATTTAAATTTAAAGTATCTCCAAAAATATATAAGTTTTAAATAAATTTTGTTTTAATATTTAAATAAAATAAATTTATTAAAAATTACTTTAATCACTTCGACTCCTCTCTTTGCTATCCATAACAGGTTTGGTGCTGCTTGTCGGGTCAGGACAGTGCTCCGTGATCGTCCGATGTGACGACACATGAAACATCGTCTCGTGATCTAGTATTCGTTTAGATAACAAGGTCTTAACTCCTTCGAAATGATCCACGACCAGTATGATCTCTTTCGACAAGAAGCACCAAGCTCTTGTTGCTATAATGTCCACCAACACAAGGTTAGATAGAAACGTTACAGAACGTTGTTCGTTGTTAGCCTGTTGGCAGTTAGGACTCATCAAGAAGTTACTCGTCTATGACTCAAAATTAGACCGGTAAACTCTCATTCCCTAATTAGAGGTTTTTAGTTCGAGTCTTTATAATGAAAAAATCTGATTGATCAGTATTTCATCTCTTATGGGTTAATTCGGTGTGAGCGGGGATTAATCTGAGTGTCAATGGTTTAAAGGCGCCTTCCTATAGTTGAGACCCTCCTAAGACACCTTACGGGCTAAAAAAAAAAACCAGTAAAATATCAGTATTTATCATCATAAAATCGATTAAAAATTGTATAAAATTAAAAATTTTAAAATACGATTTAAGGAGATTATTTTTACTTATCGAATAATTTGAAATTAAATTAAAAAGGAGATTACTAAATAAAAATTAATTAATTAAATTTAATTTATAATAACTTATTAATTTACAAAAATTGACTGATTAATTATTAAACTAATTGATTTTTAACAATAAATTTTTTTAAAGTAAATTGAACTAAAAAGATAAAAAATAAAAAAATTGATCGGTTCAAATTTTTTAGAGTCAAATTACCTCCTTAATTCTAAGTTCGACCCTAATTAACAAAAAATTATAATTAATCATTGTAATTAAACTATAATAGAAGTTTATTAAGAAACTACTAATATCTCTTATTAATAAATTGTTAATAATTATGTCTTCATGTTATTAATACTAACAATTACACAACTCCAAATAAATAAATTAAACCAAGTAGCTATAGTACTTTTAGATTTTAATAATAGTAGACTAAATCAAATATGTTAAATTTTGTATTTAGTTTATGATAATATTATGTCAGTCAATGATAATTAAGACTATGATTAGTTGAAAGGTTTTATAATGGAATGTAATGTAATATTATTCTATCGTTTGAGAGGAGATTTTATAATAGAATGAAATAGAAAAGGAGAGTTTCATATTACATCTCATTCTATCATAAATAGTAAAAATAAAAAACTTCTGATTGGTCTCGAGTTCGAGTCCTGAGAATAGATAGACCTGTTTGGCTAGTATTTTACCTCTTACAGGCTGACGCAGTGCAAGCAGGGATTAGTTTAGGTGTATATAGCTTAAAGGCGTCTTTCCATAGTTAGGACCCTTTTAAGACACCTCATAAGCTAACAAAAAAAAAGAAAAACCTCCTATTTAAAAGTTTATGATATAATGTAAAATGATAAACAGCTCTACGCTATATTATATTATAAACCCTCAATTTAAACAACATTTCGCTGTATCATATTATGAATCTTTCCATCTCTCTAAAATAATAATTATTTAATATTATATCCATTTACGATTTATTTCATTATAAATTATTGTATTATATTCTATTTGAGGGGTAAATTGGGGATGGTGGATTGTACGGTAAAGGAGAGTCTATAAAATGCAGTAGCAGAGACCAAAGTAAAAGGGCAAGGCCACTAAGAGAGCACAAGTCCTAATAGAAAGACCCAAAGGCCAACAACATGGGTGCTGAAGCCTTGCCAATGCCCGGAGATATTATTCCTCCGCCGTCTACTCCTCCTCCGGTCATTTTGGGCCTTCAGCCGGCTGCACTCATCGATCACGTGGCTCGTGTCGATTCATCGTTGCTTGATCAAATTCCTGGTGACCGTGGCGGTTCTATACCGGTATGGGATTTCTGACCTCTTTGTTTGATGAGCTAGGTTTTTGCTGAATTCCGTCGCGTTTTATTTGATTATGGCTGCTTAGCTGCTTGTGGGTATGCGTTAGTTTGCTCTGTTTTTATGCCTGCATTCTGTGTATCTCATCAAGATCGTACGTCATTATCGGTATGTTTTCACTTACTAGTCCGTTTGTTTGAAATTTCATTTTATTTTGCTTTTCTTTTCCTAGATTTACGTGGGGTCAAATTGCTTACCCTAAAAGTGGCATCTTTAATTGTTTTTGCCTTTCTGGGTAACTTCTGTACTTAAAGCGACTTCTCTTCGTTTGTATATGCTGATTGGCTTCTGAGATTCATTTTGCTGTTTTTTATTGATCTACTTTTGCATCATTAATGGTGGTTAATGCTCGGTACTAATTATAAAGTATTAGAATAATTGAATGCACACTAGTGACAGAACATCTCTGAATCACGTAAATAGTGAAATAATTTATCTCATGATACAGCTTCTTACATGTGTAGAAAATGACATATTTGATCTCACGATATAGCCTCTTATTTGTGTTGATAGTGACATAATTTATTGGACCAGTTAATAGATTTCAGATTTAGATTCACTACCACACATGCACCTCTCAGTATACTTGACTAGACTTCTGTTTTGACTGAAAGCTTTTTCCTGTGATAATGGGTATGCAGGTGATTTTTTTTGGTGTTACGACAAGAAAATTTTATTCATTGTTAATGGTTTTGGATTTTGTAGGTCGAGTTTCAAGAACTTGAGAACATACTAAAAAAGCTGGAAATTCATGTTCTTGCATCTCCTGATGGTACATCTCCTTTGAAGAGAATTGCTGGTGGCAGTGTGGCTAATACCATTCGAGGATTGAGTGCTGGCTTTGGAGTCTCTTGCGGCATCATTGGTGCTTGTGGCAACGATGGTCAAGGCAACTTGTTTGTCGATAACATGAGATCTAATGGGGTGAACCTCTCAAGATTAAAGTGTAAGACGGGGCACACTGCTCAGGTGATCTTATTGCCACATTGTTTTTCAGTTTCCGTCTAAACCAGTTCTTATCTTTGTTGTTATCTGGTTCTCTAGCACTTAAATTTGAAGGTTACTGTCTGCTACAGTGTGTTTGTCTGGTTGATGAACTTGGTCACCGTACAATGCGTCCCTGCCTCTCAAGTGCTGTCAAAGTACAGGTGCTTACTGTTTGATTACTTCCTTGTTTATTTTATTTTAAAGATTTTTTAAATTAATTTTGAGATTGAGGTAACCTTTCCCTATGGGGCTTACCAAGTTTCTGCTCTTATCCCTTCAGGCTGACGAGCTGACAAGGGAGGATGTCAAGGGTTCCAAGGTTGAGGATCTTAAGCTGTGATTGAATTTTATGTATCCATGGTGCTTGTTTTCAAGTGTTGTTTTTCCTGTTCTAGGGCTTGATGTGTTGAGTTCAATTACAGAAAATTTGGTTGGATTTAGTTTGGCCTCAAGCCACAGAAAGTTAAAAAATATTCCATCATATTCTTGATGGTTGATTTTTGTTCAGCATACTAAATGGTTAGTGAATTTTGTGCCAGTGGTTAGTACTTAGATATGGGATATACAACTTGAGAGTTATCGAAGCAGCTATTCAGATAGCAAAGCAAGAGGGTGTCTTGGTCTCAATGGATTTGGCCAGTTTTGAGGTAGACATCCGTCAGTCTTTCTAACATTAATTTTTATTTTGTTCAGAAATTATTCAATATCTTCTGATGTTTTTCCTTTGCAAGTTTGGTGACAAATGGAGTCAATGACAAAACTTAACCATTACAATTTTCTTTTCTTCATTTTATTGTGAATTATCCAGAAGTATCAGTGTCACAAAACACAATTTGCATGCTTGAAAAAAAAACGTCATTTTCTTATAGAGACGGTGTATTCCTTATGCTAATTATTTTGTACAATCGCAGATTTCAAAGCCAGCTTTCTGGTATGATATATTTACTTAAGTACTTTATCATTTGCCAGATGGTTCGGGACTCTAGATCGCCCCTTCTACAGTTACTGGAGTCCGGGGACATAGACCTCTGCTTTGCTAATGAAGATGAAGCAAGGGAGCTGCTTAGGTACTATTATTTGATCTCTTTCTTCGCTTATCAAATTGTGGCCACAGAGATTTATGTGTTTACACATTTCGCGTTCTTTTAATCTTTTCCTGATAGTGGTTGCTGATGTCTCATTAAAATGGTTATAGCGGTGAACAGGGGGCTGACCCTGAGGCTGCAGTAGAATTCTTGGCTACACACTGCAAATGGGCAGTAGTGACTTTAGGTCCTAATGGTTGCATTGCAAAACATGGAGAGGAGGTTAGTATCTATATGAGAATTTGTTTGCTAGAAATGCTCAAACTTGCTGACAACCAAAACTTCTACTTAGGCTTCTACCTTGGCCACTCTTTCCCAATTGGAAATTACACATGCTTGCCATTAAGTTCGTCATGCCATCTGGTTATGGAAAAATGATATGAACATTGTTTCACAGAACGTACTATTTGTCGTCGTTGCACTTCTCTCATGTCTGCTTGTCTATGTATTGTCTTGTCATTGGTGTTCACTCAACATGGCAGATTGTTCGAGTTCCTGCGATTGGGGAAGCGAAGGCAATTGATGCTACTGGAGCAGGAGATCTCTTTGCAAGTGGATTTTTGTATGGACTTGTGAAGGGATTTACATTAGAGGAATGCTGCAAAGTGGGCGTATGTGGTGGGGGGTCCGTGATTCGTTCACTTGGGGGTGAAGTGACCCCTGAGAATTGGCGATGGATGTACAAACAGATGCAGATCAAGGGTCTCCCAGTTCCTGCCATCCGGAATTGATTCTATTCACTTTCAAATATATATATAGTTCTCTATGTCGTTCTTGTACTTCTATATTTAGATGGAACTAGCAGTAGCAGTTCCATTTTGGGGCCAATTAATGGTGATGATTCTTCTAACATAAACACGAAATAGAACATGGAGACATTCATGCTTGATAAGGAGCTTTTATTCATTGATCTCAAGTTTATAGTTGCCTCAATATTTCAGAATCCAAAAATCGGAACTGAACTGAAGAAGACATCCAACTGGGGCGACTGTAAGTTAAAAGACAATGTTATAACTTCAGAATGTAACATAGACGTTCATAATTCGATAATAAAAGTTACGAGGTATAACCTTTAATCTTTTAACCATGATCATACTGGTCCAGGCAAAGTTTCCATGAAAGGAAAGGCCCTCTGTTTGAAAGCATTCAGGCTTTGGTTGACATGGATTATTGCTTGAGAAAGTAATATTTCTCTTAAAATTTATATTATCATGTTTGGTTCATTTTTTTGAATAGTTAAGAAAGTAAAAAATTTTCTAATACAGGGAAAGTAGTAGCATTTTATTTAAATTCTAAATCCCATCACTCCTTAGTATTTAGATTACTTTTGTTAGGAATTTAATCTAAAAAATACATTAGCCAATTCAACCATTCATTCTCTCTCAACTCTACAACAATTCTTTTATAATAATAAGGAATTTAATAATAATAATAATAATAATAATAAATGTAATTAATACAATTAATAAAATTAATAATAAGAAGAATAATAATTAGTAGAAATTAATAATAATAATAATAATAAAATATAATAAGAATAACAATAAGTAGAAAAGTAGTAATAAGAATAATAAATTTAATAATTAAAAAAATAAATAAAAATAATAAAAATAATAAATTTAGTAATAATAAAATTAATCATAAGTAGAAAATTAAAAATATTAAGAATAATAAAATTCATAAGAATAATAAATTTAATAATAATGCACTATTTGTATTTTTATTTTCAATGTTAGAAAAAATTTTGATATTTGAT
>JAOTAY010000002.1:1398219-1408545 GCA_025629805.1 Erythroxylum baracoense | reverse complement strand
AATTAATTAATTACAATATTTTAATTAATGAATGAATTATATTTTAATTAATTATATTGTAGTTAATTAATTATTAACAATATATTTTAATTAGTTATATTTTAATTAATTGTAACAAGCGCACCCTTACATAACAATGATACCCATTCCTCTAGATTATGAAAGAAATGAGATATTACCCAAAAATGGGTAATCAAAATAATGACTCTATAATCATAGTCCCTTACCAAACACAATCTTTCATTCCATACTCATTCTCCTTTTTTCATGCCCACTAAACAAGCACACCCCTAAGTATTATAAGTTAAGTAAAGAAATGTCAAAGTCGACCCGACCTACTTTTGACCCGGGTTAACCAAGCTACGAACGGGACACTGGCCAATTGATTGGCCACTGGCGGGTCACGACCTGGCCTTTGACCCAGCTGTTACTTCCAAAATGACTTTGTTTTGGAAACTTTTTATTTAAAAAATAAATGACAGGTCAGGCCGGCCTGTGGCCCGTTGGTCCAGAGCCAGAGCCACTGGTTTGTCCGAGTCCGACTCATTGATATTCCTAGTTAAGTTGACATTTTTATTTGGGTAAAATTTGAATAAATCTAATATTTTTAATCACACTAAAAAAATAAATTCATACTTTTTCAATTTTAGTTTGATTTAAAATTTGAAAAATCAAAAAAATTTTAAAATAAAATTTTAATTGAAAATTTTAAATAAAATTAAAGAATTTAAGATATGATTGAAAGAGATTGTCCTTACCTATAAAAATTTTAAAGTTTAATTAAAAAAGAGATTGTTAAATAAAAATTAATCGATATATTTTAATTTACAAAAAATCATTAATTTACAAAGGTTGTTCGGTTTTTAACAACAAGAGTATTAAAGTAAATTGAACCAAAAAATTAAAAATTGTATCGAAAAATTTGACAGTGTAAAGGTTTTACGATTGAACTGGCTAAATCAATTAAATATTTTAATCATTACTTAAAACAAAACATAGTTTTCAAATGTAGTATTTTACCATTTTTAGCGAAAATAACAAGGTTAGGATAAGCCAATCTAAATTAATATTAAATTATTTAATAAATCATTAAGTATTATTCTATTATATTATATAATATTTTATTCTATATTATATTAAAATATTATATTGCACAACGAGTATGCCACCGATGTAAGGCCAAAGGAAAAGAGGACAACCGCTATTTCGTCCCGAGGGCTGAGACCACCCCTCCTAATACAGTCGCTTCTTTCCCCAAATACCCCTACCGACCTAGTGCCAATACGTGACAGTTTGACAAGTGGAAAATCTCCCGAGTACACGACAATAGAGAAATCTTAAATCCTGCGATTCCCAGTTCTCGGTTTAACCGGTTCGGCCGGTCGCACATTTGAAGCCGCCGAAAAACGAAATTACCGGCCATAAACCAATAACGGACAGTTAAGACAGATAATTTACAACCCAGACGACACAGTACATTGTTGTCTCTCATTTCCACGTCTTCTTCTTCTCATTTTCTCGTTCAATTTCTCTTTCTCTTCCCTCTCTCTGATGCCGAACTGTTCTCTATAGAGAGAGGGGTAGAGAGAGAGAGAGTACAAGAAAGGAACGGGACAGAGAGAGGTTTAAGAAAACGGTGTGAACACTTGCAGTGTCCCTTGTGTCTCTCTGGTCGTTCAGTCACTATCTTTCAATGGAGTTTCAGAAAGCTTCCTCCTTTATCTCCTCTAAGAAACTAAGCAACGGACGTGGTGGATTTAACGGGAAACAAGTCTTCGACGCCGCTGCTTTCAACGGTGCACCGAAGCTCGGGTTTCGAGTGGAGGATTACAGAGAGATATTTGGCGGGTCTGGTGCTTCTTCGATTCCGGTTCTCGATGTTCCAGAGCTTAATGGAAGGGTAGTGAATAGACAGGGCTCGACGGTTGATTACTCCAAGATTTTTGGTGGGTTTGGTGTACCGGAATTTGCTATGCCTTGCGAGGAATTATTTGCCAAGCCAAAGAAAGCTCGGTATGTTTATAATATTAGCTTTGTTTTTCTGTGTGATTGTAGTTATCTTAAAGTTGGCTTAGAGGAGAAGTGAAAAATCGTGAAGCTTGTGGTCTGTTTACCGGTCAAAATAAGATTTTGACGAGAAAAGTTAGGTTGATTCTGTGGGTTTAATGTTTAGGACTTGTGGGTTGTTGGTTACCTAACACGCAAGAAGAATGTTTTCACTTTCGATGGAAGTGTAGGAGAAAAAAAAGAAGTGAAAAAGCGTGTGTTTCGTTGAAAATGTTAAAATCTGTCTTTTAAGTGAAGAAAACAAGAAAGGGGTTTTGGTAATCAACTGTGAACCTATCAGAACTCGATCATTCATTTGATGAGAGTGATCATACAACTATCAGATTTACTATCTCATGAAGGTTGAGAATTGACCTAATGAAGATCCTGCTTTTTCTTCTTTTTGTAGGGCTCCAGATGAAGCAAGATTCCAGCCTGCAGAACAAGAGCATTCAAATCGTTCTGGAGAGAAAAATGTGCCATCATCTGAAACATCTTTCTATTCGAAAGATGATATTAAACATCTCAATGTTTCATATAACAAAACCAACCCAGACGGTATGAATGGGACAAACGGAACCACACATGTAGCTAAGCTCCGTGCCGTTCCAGGATATACTCGTTTAGTTGATGATTCCACACCTTTGCATACCTATGAAGGTGGTAAGTCGATACGTTCGGTATTGGAGTTGAAGCAAGGGAAGCCTCCCTTGAAAGCTGTGTCTGGTCCACAACCAGGCACTAATGCAGAAAACACAAGTACTATTCATGCCAAGCTTCAGAAGAATTCTACTCGCAATAGATCCTTTTCTCATGATTTTTCATCTGATGCATTTGAAAGTGACCTGGGTATACATCAATCGAGAACGACACCAGATCCACTACCTTCAGGGTTATCATCAAACTTGGTTAATAATCATGGTGGTTTCAGTGGGTCAACAAGATCAAAGTTTGGGGTTTCTAGGAATGATGCTCCTGAAACTGCAGGTAACCATTCACCACCTTTCCTTGACGAGGAAATAGATGCAAATTCAGCTGCTGCTGCCTCGGCAGCTGCGTTGCGGAAGGCAATAGAGGAGGCTCAAGCAAAAATTAAAATCGCAAAAGAATTAATGGAAAGGAGGAGGTTCAACAATGGTTTAAAGGTTGAGAAACTGAGTTCTAGTATTTCAAATTCCAATAACAGGTCAGTGAAAGTGACAGAAGAAAGTAAGAAATCTGAAGAAACAGATGCTCAAAAAGTTTATCACAAAGAGGATACTTCTGCTGACTTCAGAAGGCAAAATGCATTAAAAAAAAGCCAAGTAACTTCAGAGTTGATGGATGAAAGAAAGTCTTCCATTTCCAAACGTGTTATTTCAGATGCAGAGGATGTGATGCCTAATTCAACTCAAATGCATCATAGGGTAGAGCAGTCAGAAGCTGTAAAAGCCCCGGAAGAATTTTCAGAACTTGCTCAGTCTGAGCAACATATGGGAACGGAGGTAGACTTGGATCAGGCAGAGAATATAAATTTCAAGACACCCAAAGCCAACGAACTTGAAGGGAGCAAGAAGATGATAGCAGAAGAAAACATTCAGAAGTCAAAGAGGCTAAACGAGACAACAACAGCACTTAAAGAGGATTCTAAACAGGTTAAGGTTGAGAAGGAACTAAACCCGTTTGAAAAGACATTTGGATGGAATATATTTGCAAACATTATCAAATCAGTCAAAGAGTCTCATCTTCAGGATGGAAATGAAGAAAAAGTTAAGGTTGCTGATGAAGGTAAGGTAGTTGATGATATATTAGAAGTGTCCTTTAAAGAGACTAAATGTGAAGGTAATCTGAAAAAGGTTGAGGAACCAGAAGAAAATAGAACATGTGAAATCCCGGATTTGGAAGAAACCAAAGACACAGAGAAATCAAGGGAGTCTCAAAACTTGGTAGAAATTGAGATAAAACAAGGTGAAACATTCCATCAAGAAGAGCCACATGGTGAAATAGATGAAGTTCCTATGAGGATAGATGACTTTAATGGGGAAAAGGAAAATGAGAAGGGGCATAATGAAGAAATGAATGATCCTAAAGTGGGTGAAGGCACTGAAAAGAAGGTAGTTGAACACGATGTAGAGAGATCAATCCAAGGTAAGGAATATTATGGGGGGAGCATGAGGGAGGTTGGGGAGATAAATGCAGATAGTCAGTTGGAAGAGGCGAAAGAGAATGAGTCACAAAAGGACAGTTCTTTGGGAAATGAAAATGAGGTGAGGGGAGAGAAACTCTGTGAAGAGGAAGAAACTGAGAGGATCAAATTGGAGATAGACCACAGCAAAGAAGATGAAATGAACTTCAGAGCAACTCAACAGGCTTTTGGATACCCTGGGAACAATTTTGAAGCTGCTGATGAGAACAATGAGGATGAAAATGACGACATAGGCAGGACGCATGAAACTGATGGACATGAACAAAATTCTGAGGAATTGGAGGTAACTGCAGGGTTACTGACCATGGAAGAAAATGAGAAGGAAAACGGAAGATCTGAAAAAGAGCTACTTGATCAGGAAGATCAAATGGAAGAAAAAGAGCGTAATGAGTGCATCGGCCAAGCTCATGTTTTTACTAGCCTTCTTGGGATCAATGAACATGTGGATACTGCTGAGGCTGTTTTGGTTAGCAAAAGCGGTGAACTTTTAGGTCATATTCAATTGAACCCTGAGCAGAAACAAAATGAAGATCATGTAATAGACTATATCGAAATATGCAGTCTAAGAAAGATGCCCTGTGCATTGGACGAAAATTATGCTGATTCTAATGGATCTGATATTGGCAGCAATAGTGAAGAAAGTGAGAACTTTATACCTACTCAAAGTGAAGGATGTTTAGGTAATAATATGGTGCCTGAGATGGTTTGTGGTACTGAAAAATGTGCTCAAGAATCGCCTTTTGAACTGGAAGAAACTCACGATGATGTCAAGAAGTCTGAAATTGCTTCCAATAATGAAAAGAATGATGGATACTTTGACACTTCTCTTGATGAAAGACAAGTCAGTACTCGGATAGGTGTGGAAACTAGTCAGAAACCCTGTATGTTTGAACTGAAAGCAACCACTATAGAGATATCTCAGGAGAATCATCACCAACTGCTGCCAAGGGAGGAGAAGAAAGCTGAAGATAAACAAGAAGTGGTGATGGAAAATAAAGCTCCTAAGAGAAAGGAAGCAAAAGACAGGAATTTAGAGAAAGAGAAAGAGAAAGAGAAAGAGAAAGAGAGAATAGCTGTTGAAAGAGCCATCAGAGAAGCTCGTGAAAGGGCTTTTGCTGAAGCCAGAGAAAGGGCAGACAGGGCTGCTGCTGAGAAGAAAGTTGCTACAGAAGCTCAGAAGAAGGTGGCATCCGAGGTGCGGGAGGGGTCAGAAAAGGCTTCTACACAATCTAGTCATAAGTCAGCAGCAGAGAAAGCTTCTATGGAAGCTAAATTGAGGTCAGGAAAGGCTTCTACACAATCTAGTCATAAGTCAGCGGCAGAGAAAGCTTCCATGGAAGCCAAATTGAGAGCTGAACGTGCTGCAGTTGAGCGAGCAACCGCAGAGGCTAGGGTGCGTGCACTAGAAAAAGCAATATCAGAGAAGGCAAGAAATAAGTCTGAGATATCTTCAACTGATAAGTTTCCAAGTGCCTCCAGAGATGATGGAACAAAATCAAAAGTGAGTGTTTGTCATATTCTTCCAACTGGTAATTCCCGTCTATAAGCATAGAATTTGAAATGCAGAATTATTGAAAATTAAGTGTTTCCTTCAGGATCAACATAACAAAGCTCAGGCTCAGGGTCCTTCCAGCAGTTCAAGATACCCAAGTAGAGTAGCAAACAACGAGTTAGCTCCAGGGTGTAAAGCTACGTTAGAAAAGCATCAACGAACAGCAGAGCGTGCAGTATGCCCTCTTCTTAAAAAAGTTTGATAGACATCTAAGTTCTACTGAGTTTCTAACGAACACAATATTTTCTGCAGGCAAAAGCTCTTGCAGAGAAGAACATGCGTGACCTCCTTGCTCAGAAAGAGCAAGCAGAGAGAAATGTAATTGATTCTTTGAATGATTTTGAAATCTTGCAGATACTGTAAGTTAATTCTTTGTTCATAACTTTGGATGTATATTGACAGAGAGTAGCAGAAACCTTGGACGCTGAAGTGAAGAGATGGTCAAGTGGGAAGGAGCGGAACTTGCGTGCCCTGCTTTCGACACTACATTATGTACGTAAGCTTCTTATACAGTTTCATAACTGCGACAAATGCTTTCTGCTTTTTCTTAGAATAGCTTGACATAATGATTAATGAGAGTCTCTGTGATAGAGAAATTGACACACTTCTGTTCAAATGGCAACACTACTTCTGTAGACTTCTGGTGGTCCACAATTTCTCATTCTTCCTCGGGAGATTTAGTCCCTAGCACGCTAAAGCCTTCATTATTTTTGTATTTTGACCGGATTTTGGGATGGTGTTAGAGCTCATAAAAATTTCAGACAGACCGGCCAGCTTATTGTCAAGCCTACTTATTGTTTCCCTGTACTTGCAGATCCTTGGCCCTGACAGTGGCTGGCAGCCAATTCCTTTGACAGATATTGTCTCAACTGCTGCCGTTAAAAAAGCTTACCGGAAAGCCACCCTGTGTGTCCATCCTGACAAGTTGCAGCAAAGAGGTGCAAGCATACAGCAGAAATATACCTGTGAGAAAGTTTTTGATCTATTGAAGGTGAGCTGTAGTTTATGTCTTGTTTATCTTATACCTGACCCATGACCAAGCCCCCTTTAAAGTTCCATATCACAAACTTTCTAATAAAGAACGACAGCTGGTTTTCATGGCACCTAACATCCTTATAATATGGAACAGTGTCACTGACCCATGTTCAATTCACTTTCATCTCAGGAGGCATGGAACAAATTCAGCATGGAAGAACGATAGTACCAGCTCCAATTCGCACAAAATACTAGATTGTTGTAGACATTCTTTTGCTTATTCTTTCATGCTCTTGGAAGGAATCTGTCATTATTACTAAACAGATGTGCCCTCTTGTTAGCTGAGAGCAGAAACAGATCGATGATAACAGATTTGCAAATGAAGCATCCATGCATACTCATACTAACAGGAATACACTGCGCAAATGGGAAACTGTGAACACTCGATTGCTTAACTTAATCAAACAAGTAAAAAACCAAGTTCATAAGAATAATTAGCCAGATGACCAACATTCTTGCAACCTGTGAAAAGAAACCAGAAGGCTACAAACATGCTATAATAATGTGTTCTAACTGGAAGCGAGATACAGAGGTTAGATTAAACACCAAGTAAGTGAAGCATTATAGCATTCTGTGCATGCATGCGGTTCTCAGCTTGTGGGAAGACAATAGAATTTGGAGCTTCAATGACCTCATCAGTCACCTCAACGCCCCTTTCTGCAGGTAAACAATGCATGAAGTACGCTTTTGGGCCTGCCAACGTCATAAGCTCTTGGTTCACCTGCAATTGCGAACCATTAAATTTGATAGTACAACCCTGGTTCACATGGAGATGAACAGTGCAAAATTTTGAAACAAAAAAATTCTCTTTGATCTTAACTCGTTGACATGAACATACAAAAATGTTAAGGAAATTGCAAAACAGTGACAAGTACTCCAACATTAGTCAGATTTTGGCACTGCCTTACAAGGAAGCCTCAATTTCAGTTATAAAGTAAAACATTGTACGTGTAAGCTTCCAATTTTCAACAAATGTTTACAGAACATAAAGATTTTGACTCACCAACCATTAAAGGTGAAGGGAAAGACCCAATTGGGGTGAGTGGCGTTCACAGTTGGTTAGTGCTAAGAAAGTCAACTCCAGAGTAACAATGTGGTACATTATGTTATCTCACAGGAAGATCTTGAACTCCATATATCAAAGCTATTAGTTAACATTTTGAATGGCATATCATCTCCTCAACTAAAAAAAACCATGGCCGACTCGAATTTTATAGGTAACACAACTCAAAATACTTGAATCAGTCCCAAGAACGTTAAGAGTTTCCTTCAACATGAAACTAGTCAGTAAGTCTACTCTGTAATTGATTGAAACAACCATCAGCAAACTTAATAGCAAAATACAGAAGAGTTCACAGAGTTCCACATAATAGCAAACAATACTTTATCGAAAGATGAAATTCATACCTGAAAGCCCTGAAATACTTGACGACGATATGCAGCTTGTTCCTTTTGCCCCATGCTGGCCCACACATCAGAGTACACAACATCAGCATTTCTAACAGCTTCTTTCGGATCATTTGTAATCTCTATCTTGCCAATTCCAGCCTGCCGTGCTTTCTCGACAGTTTCGGCATTTGGTTCAAACCCTTTAGGACAGGCACAAACAAAGTGGAAAGGAACAACAGAGGCCAGCATCAACCAAGAGTGTACGATGTTATTGCCATCCCCTATATATACAACCTGAAGTTGATACAAGTATAAAATTAGGTTAACTTGAATTCTAAAGTTAGATTATTGACATGCATAGATAAGAAGGAAGCAAGGAACATGGTCAACAAACCTTGGTGCCCTCCAATTGACCAACATGTTCGATTATTGTTAGGGCATCAGCCATTATTTGGCAAGGATGATTATAGTCTGTCAGGCCATTAATAACAGGTACAGAAGCATATTTTGCCAGGTCACGAATGTCCTGTTAGAAGAAACAGTTTAACGTTATCAGCTGATGCCCAAATGCGAAACAATCATTTCCCATTAAAAATGGAAACTTCTAACAAATTTCAGGCAGTTAAAGTTCCAAACTTGAATGAACAAACCCAACTCAGATACAAAAAGAAAGGAAAATTAATTAACTCACCAGCATACCTGATGAGCAAAAACACGCGCCATAATAATATCATTATAGCGAGACAGAACACGAGCGACATCACGAGTTTCCTCTCGTTTACCCATCTGAATATCATCAGGTCCCAAGTACAAAGCATGACCTCCAAGCAAGTAAAACCCAGTCTCAAATGAAACCCTTGTTCTCATTGATGGCTTCGCGAAAATCATAGCCATTGTTTTCCCTTTAAATGGAAGGAAACTCCTATCCCCAGATTTCAACGCTGCTTTGACCTCCGCAGCTCGATCCAATATCTTGAGTATCGTAGCTTTGTCAAAATCATCAATATGCAGAAAATCTTTTAACTTTCCTTTTGCTACCCAAAAAAAAAAAGAAACAGAAAAATTAGAAACTTTCCAAAATTCCCAATTAAAATACTATACCAAATGGAAAGAACGAGACACGTACAGTCTCCATTAACTGAAGCTGACGGAGAATAGGCGGTGGAGGAGGCATGACATGAGATTGTTCCGTTAAAAAGGGTCTTTGACAGCGGAGACAGAAACCGTACAGAATGGAAAGAAAGGTTGGCAGAGAAAGAAGAGGACGAAGAGGTCCGAGAGTAGTTCTTGGACGGAAGCGAAGTGGAATGGAACGAAATCGCCGCCATTGTCGTCGTTCTGAGAGGTTTCAGTGTTGGAGCCAGTGATCCAGTGAACTAAACTAAGTTCCACTTTGTACTTGACTGTTGTGGGGGAATTTGCTTTGACTTAAATGCCCCTCGTCACTGCTTCAACGTCGTCGTTTTATCGACACTGGGCCACAAAACAAATATATTGTGGGCCTTCTCGGCTCTAGACTGATTTATTGAACATCTTCAAATCTCGTGTTTTGGTGAGATTTTATTAGGTATTGTTATTATTATTATATATATTTTTAAAATAAATATTGTTATTTATATGTTTTCTCGGAAATAAATTATCAATAAAAATTTTAAATAAAAAAAAGAGATAAGATGACTTGAAACTTGTGATTTATTATTAAAATATTTAGGATATATTTACATATGTTAATTTTAGTCAGACTTGATCTGATTTTAGCCTGAATTGATGGCTATTGGTCAAAATAATTCGGCCCGAATTTACAAAACAGCGTCGTTTTGTAAATCCTGGGCCGAGCTACTCCCATTCATAGATATATTCCAAATTCCATAAGGGCTCTGTCAATACTCACTAAAGAGATGTATGTAAAATTTTTATAACAATTCTTAAAATAAATTTATAATCATCTGAATATCATCAGGTCTGGCTGTGGAGCCAAACTTGCCCCATCGTAATCCCTACTTCAACACACATGTAAATGACTTCGATTGGCCGCAACTACCTCAGAACCGGTCAGTCGATTGTGACTATAGTGTACCATTGAGCTTCAATAATGACAATCACAATACTAGGACAATGG
>JAOTAY010000002.1:1375258-1398119 GCA_025629805.1 Erythroxylum baracoense | reverse complement strand
CCAATTAAAATACTATACCAAATGGAAAGAACGAGACACGTACAGTCTCCATTAACTGAAGCTGACGGAGAATAGGCTGTGGAGGAGGCATGACATGAGATTGTTCCGTTAAAAAGGGTCTTTGACGGCGGAGACAGAAACCGTACAGAATGGAAAGAAAGGTTGGCAGATAAAGAAGAGGACGAAGAGGTCCGAGAGTAGTTTTTGGACGGAAGCGAAGTGGAATGGAACGAAATCGCCGCCATTGTCGTCGTTCTGAGAGGTTTCAGTGTTGGAGCGAACTAAACTAAGTTCCACTTTGTACTTGACTGTCGTGGTGGAATTTGCTTTGACTTAAATGCCCCTCGTCACTGCTTCAACGTCGTCGTTTTACCGACACTGGGCCACAAAACAAATATATTGCGGGCCTTCACGGTTCTGTACTGCTTTTCGCTCTTATCATAGAAAGTCCTAACTCACTTAAAAGGGAAAGTTTGCACCTTGTTATAAATTGTTAAATATTTTTATAGTTACGAAATTTTTATTAGATGTTGTTATTATTATTATATATATTTTTAAAACAAATATTGTTATTTATATGTTTTTTTAGAAATAAATTATTAATAAAAATTTCAAAAAAAAAGAAGAGATAAGATGACTTGAAACTTGTGATCATTATTAGAAATGTTTATGATATATTTAAAGATGTCAATTTTAGCCCGATTTAGTCTGATTTTGGCCTGAGTTGATCAAATTATTAGTCCAAATAATTCGGCCTGAATTTACAAAATGGCATCGTTTTGTAAATTTTTTGACCATCCAACCAAGGGTCAGACTGGGCCGGGCTAGTCCCATCCATAGATACATTCCAAATTCCATAACGGCTCTATCAATACCCACAAAAGAGATGTATGTAAAATTTTTATAACAATTCTTAAAATTATTTTCTAATCATCCTGAATATCATCAGGTCTGGCTGTGGAGCCAAACTCGCCCCATCGTAATCCCTACTTGAACACACATGTAAATGACTTCGATTGGCCGCAACTACTTCAGAACCGGTCAGTCGATTGTGACTATAGTGTACCATTGAGCTTCAATAATGACAATCACAATACTAGGACAATGGATTACTTGGTGAACAAGGGCGACCATTCTTTCAGGCATTGAAGAGAATGGGGTATGTGATAACGATAAATTCCATTTTAAGGAATCAGGAAAATGACAGAATATACTTACTAATCTTTCCATGGCAACCTCAGACTCAGAGACTAGGAAAGTGGTAAAAATACAAGGAGACAATTTCCTAGTCATGGTCCCGTTAATTAATGGCAGGAAGGTCCTTAGGAAGTGGTACCACTTCCTCTGAAACTTGGAGTTTGATTGCAGCTTGTTTGACATCTGTATCAGGAATGGAAGGAAGCTGATGAGAAGGAGGAATCAGTCCCTTTTCTCTGCAAGTTTCAACAGCTCCAACGAACATATCTTCAAGGCTGTACTTAAACTCAAAACCCATGTCTGTAAGCTTCTTGGAAGAGAAGACAACCCGCGTCAGGTTCTCGTCAATGTCCTTGAACCTGAGAACAAAAGCGGATACCAGTTAGCCTAAGTTTACAAGTAACAGATTCCGATAATGCTGGGCAGTGTTTCGGGGGTTTACTTGGTGGGAACATTGTACTCAGGGTACTTCTGTTTAAGCAACTTTGCAAGATCATGGATGTTAGCGTCATGAGAGGAGCAAATATAACGACCTTCTGCCTTGGAATTCTCGAACAGGAAGATGTGAGCGATGCAGAGATCGTCCAAGTGCACGTAATTCCCCTGTTTTATGATCCCATAATGAGATTCATTTCCTGTAATCAGGTTAAGTGTGTTTTTAGTAACCTGAAGAACATCGAACAACCTCTGTTCTATGAGAGTTTTTTAACATATATACCAGTAATTAGTGAAAGTGCAGTTATAAGACTAGGTGGCATCGAGGACATGATAAAAGGACCAACAACAAGAGTTGGTATGATTGTGATTAGATCAATATTGTTCTCTTTAGCGAATTTCCAAGCTGCTTGCTCTGCCAGTGTCTTGGAAACGAAGTACATCTGGTTTTTGAAGGGAAATCCTGTGTTAGTAATGGTTATATATGTTTATAAAATCGGAAACCAGGATTTGAGAAATGGAATGTGATAATGATACCAACCCATCCAGTCATTTTTACGGACTGAACAAAGTCCAAATCACTCCAGCAGTTCTCATCGTAAACTGGTTTTTTGTATTCTTCAACGTCCACGGTTCCTGCAGATGATGTGAACACTATCCTCTTCACTGTCTTTGCCTTAACACACGCTTTCATAATGTCCAGTACTCCATTAATGGTCGGCTTTATCACTTCATTCTGCCAAGAAAAGGAGTGAACGACAGAGTAAGTACACGTAAACCATGTAGTCAGCAGTTACGTCTGTCTTCCCACATCTGAGTAATCCAACAAAGTGGGAATTCAATCGTTCCAATGATCATACCTCTGGATCTTTGGACTCGAAGTCCATGGGAGTGGCAACATGGAACACTCCTGTACAACCTTGAATCGCCTCATCGAAACTTCCTTCTTCGGAGAGATCAGCTTTCCACAGACTCAAGTGAGTCTTAGCATTTGGCAACTCTAGTAAGTGCTTCACCTTCTGTACATTTTCTAAATACACGACAAAGTCGAATGAAAAACGAAGCATCAGACAGTTCTAAAACATACACGACAAAGTCGAATGAAAAACTATTTTTCGTGTGAAAAACGAAGCATCAGATAGTTCTAAAACATACACGACAGAGTCGAATGAAAAACGAAGCATCAGACAGTTTATATATATAACTGAAACCAAAAAAAAGGTGGTGGGAATCAGAATCCAAACCAGGGTCTCTCACTGTAGCATGAACAACATAGTCCTGGTCAAGCAGTCTCATGATGAGCCATGAACCGATGAACCCAGATGCACCAGTCACACATACGATCTTCGCTTCTGATCCCATGTTTATCTTCAAGAGAAGGTAGTGATACAAAGATAATTAAAAACAGAACCAGGTAAGAGTTTTGTGGTATAAACCAAAACGTTTAAGCAAATTGACTCTATCAATATAATATATATATATATATCTGTCTGTACGGAATACTATTTTCATCTAACAAATTCGTTATTTTTGAGTTAGATCTCCCTAACAGGTGATTACCTAACAGTCCTTGCACGTGTGTGATGGTTGTAGTTGCGGCTAGAATTCAAGCTGAAAGAGACGGTCAGTTACCATCGGTGGCTGTCCGAGTGTTAAGCGGCTCAGGTTCGAGCCCTACTGTATGCGGAAATTTTTATTAAGAGAGTCACCCATTAAAGTTAGTCGGGCGACGCAGGTCAGATCCGGATATAATCGGTGCAAAAAAAGTTCCAATAAATTGGGTGGGCAACTAAAAAAAACGAAGACGTTTTAGTTGTGGATGATGTTTTAAAAATTCGACAATAAATTAAATAAAAAGTTAAAAATTTAAAAGTTAGTATATAATAAAAATTAAATTTTAATTAAAAGATATTATCTTTATTTATGAAAAAAGTTGAAGTTTGATTAAAAAATAAAGTTATTAAATGAAATTTTATTTATTTATTTTATGTTGGTCTAAAAAACTTGATTGATTAATCAATAAATAAATCAATTTTTAATAATAAAAGCTATTAAGGTAAATAAAATAAAAATTAATTTGTTCAAAATTTTAAAATTAAATTGACTGAATCAGTTCAACTTTTTAATTATTAGTCGTAACTATTTTATCACCGGGAGATTTTAATTTGAAAAAAAAATAAACTTGAATATGAGTTTAATCATATTCAAATATTAAAATTTAGATATAAGTAAAATCAATTTTAATTTAATTCCTTATTTTTTAGTGGAATTGGGATTTTTTATTAATCAAATTTGAAAATATATAAAAGTCAAATTTAAATTCGAGTTTTGATTGAATGAATATTCAAATTTAATCGAGTCCTTATACTCAAAACATGAAACTCATAAAATTGGAGATATTCTGTAATGATTCAATTATATGATAAGGTAACTGCTTGGTTTAATATTGATTAGAATGTCACATTAAACTTTAAGATATGGACTAAGCACGTAAGATATGATGTCCAATAAGAAATGATCGAGTTGGTAGAGTGGGAGAGAATAGGGCCAAAAGGTTTTATATTTGAATCTCTTATTTGCACTCTTTTGATCGAGCCTATTATATAGAATTTACCTAGTGCGTAATACTTGGTTGGTGTAATTTGTAGACTATTGTGCCAATCTAAAGATTTACTTACGACGCATCCAAAAAATAACAAATATGGTGCTCCGGAAAAAAAAAATATAATTAATAAGACAAAGAGGAGAATTTAAATTGGGGCTTGTGTTTTAAATTATAATAAAAACTATGGGGCTTTTTAGTTTGAGGAATTTCAAATTGGGCCAGACGTATATTTAACAGAAGCTAGGACACATGTTCCCATATTTGTGGAGTTGATTGTGTTTCAGTCAACCAGACAATACTGTATAGTGTAGGCCCAATTGGAGAATTGGGGTCGATAGATTCTAAAATGGGACAAAGAAAAACTCTTTATAAAATAAGGTTTTTTTTTCATATCATGTTTGAGCCTGATTCAGTCTAACCCGAAGTTAAGGAATCCGTTTTGAGCAGTGGCGGTAGCCCGGGACGATAAAGGAGGGCTACCACCACCTTTAATCAAATTGAAAAGATTATTTTCACTTAATTTTTATATTATTTTGTAATTTTTAATTGAATTTTTAAGTCCATAAAAATAATTTTATGATCGAGTTTTTTTATTTCTTTTGATTCGCAACCGAGTTTCGCCATTGGTCTTGAGTTTACGAAATTATTTGTTGAACTCTAATTTTTTTTAAAAAAGTTTGGATTTAGTAAAATTAAGGTTCTATACGTACATCTATACATATAATTATACGTATAATATGTAATCTTTTATATGTGTTAATTTATATATTTGGAACAAATTACATTTTCAAAACAATAATTAAAAAAAGATGAGAGGTTGGATGATCCAAACGAATGAGTAAGGCACAAATTACATTTTCAACATCTATTCGTCAAGCAGCGAATGAGTAAGGCACTAGTGAAAACTGATCCTCGGTGGTTGGTGGTTGGGGTGAAAGTTGACACGAAAGCACGAGCATAGCACTTCTCAACATCAATAGGCTAAAACGGGTTAGAGTATCATGTTATAGTTAGGATGTTTTATCCTGTTATATTTAATATAATCCACGTATTTATATGAATTTCACGTAAATGTGTATATAAAATTTAATAAAATAAGAGTGAAACTGATTTAATAATACTTATCCAGGGCTCAGCATTGCCTCGGTGGAGCTTGTCACTTTTAGTAAATTCCGTGTTGAATATTTTACTGAAATATGAAAGCTAGCATGTTCTCAAATTTTCCACAAAGGTCGGACAAGTTATGTCTTTTTAGCTTTTAAGTGGGAATACATTCATCAGGTATGCTTTTACCTTTCACTTATCTAATTTTTGTGATACTTCATTTACTAACCTTACACTTTTATCAGTATAATGTAAGTCCATTGTTTTTTTTTTAATAACTTGATACATCAATTTTTTATTTTATTCTTTTTTATTTTATTTATTTATTCAATTATTTTAAATTTATTTATATTTTTTTAGTATATTAGTTTTATATATCTATTATTTTAACGTGCATCATTTTTTTCATTGTCACATTTATATGTTGGTATATCGGAAATAACCTCTCTATTTTATAAGGATAAGGTTACATATTATCAAATATCTCCAAATTTTGCTTTATTATGAGATTTTATACTGGGTGCGTTTGACAATAACAAAGAGTGAAACTGATAAAGTAAAACAGTAAATCCGATCCGGCCAAAACATCGGGAATGTCTTACTCAAACACGAACCATCCCATCTTCTGAGTGGCCAAAAGGAGGCAAAAGGGTCCGTATAAAAGCTTACATGTCACTGATCAACAAACACGAGTACGAGCACTTTCCAATGCCACAGGACACATAGGGAATGATGCACCGACCTCTTGCGCCAATTACTGGTAAAAGCCACGAGCCCTCAAATCCTCTAGCCCCTATTCTGGCCCAACTCTGTGCCAAAGTATTTAAGCCATCCAATTTTGTGGGTCCCATATAAAATAGATGGCTTGGATACTTTGGCACAGAGTTGGGCCAGAATAGGAGGCCAGAGGATCAGGTCCCAAGCCATGATACCCATTGGATAGTTGTCACTGCCTCATAATTTTCGACAGTTGACGGTTGCAGGTGGGTTGGTGTTATGGGAGGCGTAAAACGGTGACGTTTGATTACGTATACGGTCTGTCCAAATTGAAAGTGCATTGGAAAAACGGTGACGTTTCTAAATTGAAAGTGCATTCGAAATAAAAAGCATCGTCGTCCTAGCACAGGATCTAACCTATCCGCGGTCGGTGCATTGGGATTCATTTAGCAACCATTGGACGGTGAGACTTGGAATCTTCATTGGCATGCTCACCGTAGCCACTAGCCAGGGAAGTTATTATCCCTTAGAACGGATTCGGAGTAAATGATATGCTTTGATTAAAATAACTTATAACAATAATAATAATAAAAAAAGCTGATACCCGAATTTTGTATAGTTAAAAATTTAAATGTTTAATTTAAAATTTGTTAAATAAAAATTAATTATTTTATTTTAATTTATAAAAACTAAATTGATTAATAAATTTGTAATAATAAATATTATTAAACTAAACTAAAAAATTCACACAGAGGGAGTGTGACTTGGAGTGGATTGCTTGTAAGAAAATGTCACGTATTTGTCGGAAACATGACATAACATGGTCCTAAGTGACATCAAGAGATCCAAGGAAAATCGAAGGATGATGGGCCCACCCATCAATGATTTTATGTTTTTTATCCTTTCACTGTCTTTATGATTTATAATAATTCTTAAATAATTGAGATTTATTAAATATTAATATAATTTAAACATAATTGTTAAATATTGACTAAAAATTACTTTTGATCTTTAAGATTGGGATTAGATCAGGATATCCGGGAAATGTTGGAGCGCGATTGGACTGTTCATATTCAACATGTGTATCGCGAAGGGAACCAGTGCGCGAACCAACTAGCTTCTCTGGCGGCCTTAGCCAATCCGGGTTTGCACGTTCTGTCAGATGCCCCTAATGCTCTACGATCGTGGCTCCAACGGGACAACCAAGGTGTGTCCTATTAGCGAGGGATGTGTTAGTTTTTTTCCAATTGTTTCTTTTCCGGTGTAAACAAAAAAAAAAAGGATTAGATCTTTTATTCCAGTTAACCAGTTCTAACTATGTTCTATTAAATCCCATCAACACATTTACACACAAATATGTGGATCAGATTGAATGGAACAGGATTGGAACACCCTAATGAGAACAGGGTGCTCCAATCAGAAAGAAATCATCTGTATCGTTTGGCCAGTTCCAAACCAGTGCCAACAAATGTCATCCACAAAACCCATTTATTTATAGCAAAGTTTGTAGATGAGGTTATTGAGAATAAGGTTGGGATTGGAAAAACAGTACAGACAATTTGGTTCGCTCCAACTCCTTAAGATTTTCTTAATAAGTTAGATCCTAAAAAGGGATCAAGTCTCATGTTTCAATTATGGTGTTCCTATCATATTTTATGATTTGAAATAGAATAATTAGAACAGAGGTTTTAACGTGCCTAAAAGAACGATGAGACATTATTTGGTACGAAAGGGTGCATGATCACAACATCCTCGTACTCTATCACCATCCGTTTGATGATCCTTTAATTTCAGAGAAAGGTGGGAGGTTTGGTTTACAAGGTCGCAGTGAGTTCCTATCCTAGCCTTCCATCCCTAGGTCGGATAGCAATGGGTTGCGCTGAGTTAGATTCTGACTTATACCCAGACTTGAGTTTTGTCTAACACTCGATTAAATTCAAAGAATACGGTTTGAGCTCGAGTTTAAATCTGATTCATTTAAAATTTTAAGAATAATATTATGTTTTCTAAAATTTTTAGGCATTAGATTGAACACAGTGCTGCAGTATGATCTTAATCTGAAGTTCAAATTTTTGTTTAAAAAAATCCTAAATCCAACTCAAAGTCTAGTAATTTATAATATATAGTCGATAATTTACTTAATGATCATCCGAAAAATCCAATCTGCTTATTTAAGCAAATGTGTCATCAACATAAATGTTCTTTTCTGCATAAAGATCCTCTATTTCTCTGTAATCCTATGGCTCTGCACTCGGGGCATTGAAACAAAAAGTAAGTCACTTTCTCATATCTAACAAGCAACAGACCGCCATCATTATCTAAAATATATTGTTAGAACACTGTTAGCTCAATTATGATTATCACTGCAGAAAACAGAGAGAAAAAATGACATTTCTGGTCTCTGCACTGACTTCAAGGACCATTCATTGAAGCAGAGTAATAGGTAACCATAATCCATTTCCTGACGCCTACTATCTGTCTATAAGAAGAAACCAGCGTTGAGTGATTCTGCATTTCAAGTTCTTTGAGATAAGGGGAGGAAGAAGAAGAATGAGAGAAATGAAACATCTGGGACTGTTTATCTTCTTGATTCTCCTCATTCAAGAACAGGGGATTTTTCGTCAAGTGAAAGCTGATGAAGGGTTCATAACAGTCAAAGGAGTGCACCTTATGTTGAATGGGAGTCCATTTTATGCAAATGGATTCAATGCCTACTGGCTCATGTATTTGGCAACTGACCATTCTCAGAGAAACAAAGTTTCATCTGTCTTGGAGGAAGCTAGAGCTCATGGCCTTACTCTATCAAGAACTTGGGCTTTCAATGATGGTCAAGACAGAGCTCTTCAGTCATCACCTGGCTCCTACAATGAGCAAACTTTCCAGGTTATTTTAAGTGATCATTTTGTGTTTCTATTTTCCTGTGTTTCCTCATGATCTGGTTTCTTGCTTTTTCTAAACGTTGTTCATTTTTTTCTTCGTTTAAAGGGATTGGATTTTGTAATATCTGAAGCAAAGAAATATGGGATTAAGCTAGTTTTGAGTTTGGTGAACAACTATGAGAACTATGGAGGAAGAAGACAGTACGTGAACTGGGCGAGAAATCAAGGGCAATCTGTTTCATCTGATGATGATTTCTTTACCAACTCTGTAGTCAAAGGCTATTACAAGAATCACATCAAGGTGACTCAATTCTCTTCCCCAAAGACATTCATATCTCCTCCGTTCCTTCCCTGTTTTCTTTTCATGGAGTGAACATAACATTTTTGTTACGGTTTAGTTGTCCCTTATTGGTAAAAGAAAAACACTGAAGTAGAGTTTATAGGCTTACGGACTCTCTCACCCTTCAAGCTAGCTTTTGAGAGTTGAGTTTCTCATAAAACCTTTAACAATTAGTATTAGAGTTAGCATCACTCCTTCAAGACGTAAGTATAGTAGTATTCGGGGCTCAAAATGGTCTAGCGTAGAGCTAACTAGCTGGTACCTGGGTTGCGAAGTGTAGTAAAATGTTAAGGTCTAATTGTCTAAAAAGGCTAATGTGAAATTTATGGACTCTCTTATCCTTTAAGTTAACTTTGAAGGTTGGTTTTTCATAAAACCTGTAATAATTTCTCTGATCATAATTTCAATAAGAGAAAGAATGGACAGAGTTAAAGTTTCCACTTTGGATTAAAAGTTTGATGCTTTTGTCATAGACTATCCTGACAAGGCGGAACAGTATCACCGGAGTTGCGTATAAAGATGATCCAACAATCATGGCTTGGGAGCTTATCAATGAAGCCAGGTGTACCTCCGATCCATCAGGAAGAACCATTCAGGTTTGATACGTATCTCCAGGTCTTCAAAACAACCCCATTTGGTCGAGTTACAGTCTTTTGGATTTGATTCATCGCAATCTTGTCAGGACTTCAACTTATTTTCAATACTGCTTTCTGATTGATGTTGACACATAAGCTTTACGTGTTTTTTTTAATATGACAGGCTTGGATTACGGAGATGGCTTCATACGTGAAGTCCATAGATGGAAACCATTTATTGGAAGCAGGGTTAGAAGGGTTTTATGGACAATCATCGTCACTAAACCAACAGTATAATCCCAACTCCCAAACAGGAACAGACTTCATCGCCAACAACCAGATTCCTGGAATCGACTTTGCCACAGTCCATTCATATCCTGACCAATGGTAAGCAATCTCCTGCTAAAACATCAGAATCCTATTCAGTTGCTAGTGTTCCTAACTGAGAATGGAGTTTCTCTTGTTCATGAACAGGCTGACAGATTCGAATGAAGAGACGTTGCAGTCATTCCTGAACAATTGGGTGGCAATTCACATCCAAGATGCTCAGAACATACTTCACAAGCCAGTTCTCTTCACGGAGTTTGGAAAATCATCAAGAACTGGCAGTTACAATCAAAGGGATCAGTTGTTCGACACCATTTACTCAGCAGTTTACTCTTCTGCTAGAGGTGGTGGAGCAGCTGCAGGTGGCATTTTCTGGCAACTGTTTACTCAAGGAATGGACTCATTTCGAGATGGCTATGAGGTTGTCTTCTCTGAGAACCCCTCAACAGCTAACCTCATCACCGGTCAGTCTCAGAAGCTCAATCGGATTCGGAAGATGTTTTCAAGGCTACAAAATATGAAGATATTGCACAGAGCAAGAGATATCAGAAAGGCTCAGTGGTTGGCTAGGAACAATAGTACCATTGTGAAGCATTAAAAATTTTCAATAGATTTCTCATTAGTGTAGTTTAATATCCAATGTTTTCATACACATTGGCCATATCAAACAATAAAATTTAGGATTTCACTTTTGTCTGTTAGGTGAAAGTCACTTCTAATACAGTTCTCAACCTGAAACCGATTCCGAACTTACTTTGTCTAATTGTAACGTTGATCAGTTACCTTGGAGTCAAGAACTCGTTTGCAAAAACTATATCAAATCACAGATATAAAAGGAGATAAATCAATTGATTGGCGTAGAAACATTCTAAAGTTACATTACTGCCTCTTAATCCTAAGCTCTGGTTCTTATAAAGGCATCTTTTAGTTTCTAATATACAAGCATTGATTATCGCCAAGCAATCAGAAGGGCATCAGGGATAAAAGGACGTATGCCAACTACTACTCGGCTTCCACCACTAACCCGAAACTTAAATCACGGTCTCGTCTTTGATCGTAGCATTCTTCTGAATGACTGTAATCCCTGACCTGATGTAAATTCCTTCACTTGGCCTTTCTGCTTCTTGAACGCCCTGAGAAAAACGAAAAACTAGTTCAGCAGAGACATGCACAACATCTAAAAGAAAAAGAGAAAAGCACGGTTTCAACTGGTGTTGACATTCCCTAAAGGATGTGGTGGTGTAATCTTTACTTTAAACACAGAAACTGATACTTACATCCGCATTTCTAATGATGACATCTCGTCCAATCTTGGCGTTCTTGTCGATAATACAGTTCCTTGAAGAAAATGATTCAGGATCAGGAAATGGTTTGTGAATATTTCATAACGAAATTAAATGACTGAACCTACCACTTGCTCACCTGATTTTAGTATTTTGTCCAACACCAATTGGAACCTTTCCTTGGGCAAGCAATGAAGCGATTTCCGCTTCAGTTTGATAATAGTCGGCCCCCATCATCATAGTATCCTGCAAAGAAAATATTGTTAAGCACTGAAATTCATTCAAGGTAGTCTAAAGATTTATTGTTGGCTTCTGCACTAAAATCTAGATGCAGTTAAGATCTAGAGCATTTGTATGAGAAAGCCTCTACATCTACTAGTCTTTCCTGTTTCAGTGAACAAACATCAAATCCAAATAGTATTTCTGATTTATCTTATTCATTTTGTTCTCAACTTTGGGCAGTAGCTTCTATTCTTTCGTTGGATGTAAGGGAAGAGGAGAGGAATCGATAAAGCTAGAGGATGGCTAACCAGAAGCTCAACACCCTTCTCTAAACGTGATCGAACACCGACTATGGAGTGTTCCACACTACATTCCCTTAGGAAGCAACCATGTGAGATTATGGCATCCACAACCTGCAGCAAATAAATGGGTCAAGAGATGCAACAATCTAGTTGGAAATTGCCAGTTTGTGAAAACAAACAATCGTACCCTGCAGTTGTCAACTTTAGTTGGGGGCAAAAATCTAGGAGATGTGTAGAACGGTGTTTTCGGATCATAAAATTCAAACTTCGGTGGCTGCAGAAAAGGTGTCTTATCAGTTTGCAGAATCATTTATGACACTCATTCTGTTCAACAACAGGACACAAATTTTAATTTTAGAGTGCAACCCTTGTAAGGCTGAACAACTTTCTTCATCTCAAAACAAGATTGAATAAAGAATTTGCCTCGGTCAATAGTTTTACCATAGAATTGTGTATACCAACTTCAATTCAAGGTTTTAGTGACGAAACAACGGACCTGTTCGGTTAGAGCCAAATTGGCATCAAAAAAGGATTTTACTGTTCCGATATCTTCCCAATAATCGTTGAACAAGTATGCCTAATCAAAAAATAAGTAAGATCAGTAACTGAAAGTTCAACTAATTTCTATAGATACATGATACAGGACAAAGCAGAACAATTAGAAGAGTCCATGTTCCAAAAGATAAATCTCGCCTGAACATTGTGGTCCTTCACTGCAGATGGAATAATTTCAGATCCAAAGTCATTGCAGGAGGGATAGCTCGATCTCAGAAGCTTCAACAGAACATCAGTTCTGAACACGTAAACACCCATTGAAGCAATGTAAGGAAATTTTATGGCTTCTTGCCTAGATAGTCCCAGAACAGTTGTATCAACTTGCTGCATCATTGTGAAAAAATCAGCAAGCAAGCTAGTAAGGAAATATATATGTATCAACCTAGACAACGTTGTGCATCAGGTAAGAAGAATCTGAAGTGAGAAACAAAACTACGGAGCTGAAGAATGAAAAAGGAGATAAGGCAGCCAACTACCATAGCTTTCAGGTCAGAGCCTTTAGGTTTCTCAGCAAACTGGACGATACGTCCCTTGTCATCAATCTTCATCAGTCCATAATCTGAAGCACGGCTGCAAAATAAGTAATATTTGGTAAATGTCAACTGAGAAACACAAGTTTATATTTTAGCTTATGTCTACAATGAATGTTTTGAATGACAGAAACAAGAAATATAGACCACAGATCAGCGCATAAATCAAGCTGAAGTTTGCTTTGAAATGGAAAAATAACCAACAGCACCATATTCATCACGAAACAAGGTATCCCGAAAAATATTATCAATGTCATCATAGTCATACCTATCATCCATGGGTACACATGAAACTGTGATATCTGCATTTGTATCGATGTGCTTCTGCAAGTGAAGAATGCATCAGTAACCGAGTACAAGTCAAACTCCAGCAATCCGGAACAGAAAGATATTAGCAGCAATGCAATGCAGTCGTTTAAAAGGTACCTGAATAAAATCCATATAGTCCATCCGGTAAAGATGATCTCCAGACAATATCAATACATGTTCCACATCCTTGTTTTTTGCATCCTGAATGGATCAAGAATACAACCCATTTACTCAAATAATTGACAACACAAAATACCCTAATGAAGGCACTAATCTGATTTCTAACCTCAAAAACCCAAACAAATTGCCTCACAGCATCGGCCGTTCCTTGGAACCACTTCTTTCCTGCTTCTCCTGGTGTTTGAGTGGCAGCCAAGACCTGCTCCTCAGGAAAAAGCAATTCAGTTAGGATTTCAATAACTTGTTGTCATACATGAAAGAGTTAAACTTCATCAAATCCTTCTCACCTCGACAAACCCATCTCCAAAATTAACCCCATTTCCAAAATTATACGTGCGAGCTAGGTGTCTATTGAGTGAGAAAGAGTTGAACTGTGTGAGAATGAAAATCTTCTTTATGCCACTATTAATGCAGTTGCTCATAGGTATATCAATCAGCCTGTAACACCCTCCAATTGGAACCTGCAAAAAGATAAAATTTACAAAAGATGATTCCATTCACATTTTTGCAGAATGCTCAATTAACTTATACACACCAATTACAATGATTGCCTCCATGCAGCATAAAGTGTTACCTTCTATAACTGGCCAAAACAGCCTTTTAGGATTGAATACTATTCCAATTGCCCCCAAAAAAAATTAAAAAAAAAAAGAAGAGAGAAGCTAAGAAGCTAAAATTCAATCACGGAAGCCATGTTCGTTGACATCTTACCGCAGGCTTGGCTCTTCTACCCGTAAGAGGAAAAAGTCTGGTGCCAGCGCCACCACCCAAAATAATTGAAACAACATTTTTGGGGTCTGATCTTGGACTCTCAAACTGTGCATCAAATGTCTGAAACCACAAACCAGTGCATTAAGTTCCAAACAAACAACAATGATTCAGAATCTAATACTAGGCCAGATCATGATTGTCATGTACTTACCATGGTCTCTTTGTCGATATTTGACGTTAGAACAGAGCAGGTAACCACAGGCTTGAAGTTTCGAGCTCCTATATGATTTTCAGTTCTCAAATTCTTGGAAAAGTTGGCAGTCTTCGTCCTGACAGTCTCACCCCAAAAGAGAGTGCCTCTATTACAATGATCTCCACGATTAACATCAAAGGCATTGGCGGTAAATTTCAAGGCAGCAGAGCAAGAATCCATCTTTGAACCTACTAAAACTGGTAACTAGAAGCTTTTGAAGAGAATATACCAGAAAAAGCTGACGTAAGATGAAAGATCTGGGGATCCCAGATACTAAAATATAAATCTCGAGGAAGTGATAAAATAAAAAAACCGAAAAAGTAAACTACTTTCCTCGTACGGTCCTAAATTCCAGTAGCAGTTCGAAGAGCAACAAATGAAAGAGAAAACTAAAAACCAATAGCCTTAACAGGAATCTAACGCCCAGGTGACAGAATTTAGCGGGATCCCAGATCACAAAAAGGTGAAAAGATCACAACTTTGATGAAAAGATCAAAAATTTCTGCAGTTCCAATATGTCAGGAACAGGAAAAGTGGGAAACAACTGCAAACTCCGGCGGCTTTGTGATGAAAACGAGAATAGTCACAGGTGGGAGATGAAAGTGGATAGAAGTGAATGATGATGGTGATAAGTGTGGTTGGCTCTATGATCAATGTCACGAGAAGAACCACAAACAATGGCGGGTTTTGAATATTCAAAGAGCTCTTTTCAGCCTACAATCTCTCTGATCTCACGCCCACTTTTCACTCCAAGGTATGCGGATTAGCCACGTACTTCCATGAACCTAGAAAAATTCATCAGATATCTTCCAGTTCATTTTAGCCCCGCGTTTATCGACAATATTTATTTACGGAGAAAATCTCAGCCTCTAAACATTACTTTCAGGGCCCTAGTAGTCCACTTCCGAGTCTTTCTCCTATGTTTTGGTTTGGTTTTCTTAGATTCATTTAGTTATTGTTTTGATTTTCTAATTCTTAATCAAAGGAAAGGAAAGACTACACCAGGTACTCGGTCAGTCTCAATGCAAGCGCTTTGACTTCTGGTACAGACTCCAAGCAAAAGTTTGGCCACGTTAGCTAGCCTATGACAGATTGACAATGAATGGGAAACGGTGGTGACAGCTTTGTCCGGTGGTGAAATGTTGGCGGTGGCTGGTGGACCACCATCAAGGTTTTGGAAGGGTTTAACAAAGCCTCTATGGTTTAAGCTCAGTCATTAAATTAATTAAAACTTAATTTAAACCAAGAATTGTAATATGAAAATAAAAAGTTAATGGAAGGATCGAGAAAATGGGCATCGATCTGGTGGAATGACGTTGGCGGCGTGCTGAGGTGTTGAAAACGACAGTGGATTGATTTTGGACCGAGCAAATAGGAACGAGGTACCCAACCTTTTCACGATATTCGTGTGTTTGGTTGGGACAACTGACAACTCACAAGCACAACACAACAACACAACGACGCAACTTGAAAGCTCACTTTTTTAAGTGAAAATAACATCGACGTCATTAATTTTTGAAAAATAATTTATTTAAATTAAAAATATAAAATAATATTTTTTTAATTAAGTCCGAGTTTAAATTGTTTAGACCTAAGTCTATTGCCTAGCTCTTCATCGTTTTATTTTTAAAAATTGAGTATTAAATCAATATAAATCTAATCTGACCCATAAATCAACTCATTAAAAATATCTGAATTTAAGTTCGAAGTCATACGTCAAATTTTGTATTCCAGTTATTCTATTCCAATCATGTTCTATTAAATCTTATTCATATATTTATATGGAGTTCATATAAATATATAGATGAGATTTAATAAAACATAATAAGAACACAATAATTAGAATAAAAAATCTGATATCTCTAAGTCAGCCCATTTCTATGTCCTTACTTTGTAAGAAAGTGGGAATTAATCCCAGTTGGTATAGTATAGATCATAAGTGGGCTTTCATAAGCTATAGATGACTAATGCAGCTGTTCCATGTTTGGCCCATCAAACCCAAAATATGTTTACCACATATTTCGATTTTCGATTATAGATATGGGTTTAACTTTTAAGCATTCGCGATAAACCGTAATTATCATTTTAAGAATTAATTATCTTCTAATTCCGTAGTTAACCCATCAATCATTTTGTGCACCGACCATAAGGCTATGTTTAGTTAGACGTAAAAATTTTAATGGAAAGAAATAGAATAGAATGGTTTATAATGAAATGAAATGTAAATGAATGTAATATTAGAAAATTATTGTTTGGGAGAGATGAAAGAGTTCATAATGTAATATAGTGAAATGTTTTTTTGGATGGAAGGTTTATAATATAATATAGTGTAAAGTTATTTATCATTTTACATTCTATCATAAACATCCAAAATCAGAAGTTTTTTATTTTTACTGTTTAGAATGAAATGAGATATAATATGAAACCTTCTTCTTCTATTTCATTTCATTGCATTTTATTATAAACACTCATTTCAAATGATAAAATAATATTACATGTCATTTCATTCTATTAATAAAATCCCAACCTTCACAGAGTGGAAAGCTTATGATACGTTGACATGGAAAGTATCTAGGTTAATTCTTTTTAAAAATTAAATTTTATGATATTAATTTAAACTTTTAAAAATTAACATTAAAATATTTCAATTTTTAATTTTTAATAAAGATATTTCGATATTAAATTGTTTGTTAACGTAAATAATGTGATAAGTCACGCCATATTAGAATTTTAATAAATTATACATTTTAAATAAATTATTTAATGACTAGATAATACAAAGTTAACTAGCTGATTTGATTAATCTAAGTAATTAGACTTATATTTCGATTTTGATATGACTTGAAATTAATAATTAAGCTTGAAATTAATTGAGTTTAGAATCAAACTCAATTTTAAAAGTTAAAACTTTCACTCGACTTCAATAAATTTGAAATAAAATAATATTTGTTTAATTATTGAAAATTTCAGATTATAAACATGAATTAATTAATAAAAATCACTTTAAAAAACTTGAATTAGAACAAACTTGTTTCGTAAATGATCTGAATCCAATTCATCCTATTATGGACCAGGGGTGACAATAGATAACCCACGGGCTTAGATGTAAATGTTTTCAATAGGTCGATTCTTCGGTCAAATCTAAATTCAAGCTCAAGCTAATTTGAAACTTAACTTTTTTAAATAAAACGATATCACCTGAGCTTGCAAGTTCTTGTTACGAACCCTATGGAAATTTCATATCCAATTCTAACTTGCATTCACTCTCTAACTTTTTCAGACTCCATTAGTCCAGGATCCATTTGGACCATTTCCCTTTTCACTACCTCTCTTCATTCTTTAATCTTACTTGTGAAGATGAGTAACCTTCCAAAGCTGGAAGATAAGGGTTTCATCTACATCTACATCTAAATCTACGACGACTACGACCAGATTTCATTTAACAACTTTCTAGTAGCCATTTTGTGATTCATACATATTTTAACTTTAACCCTTACTATGGGATATTAAATAATGCTAAAACTCAGCTTGATTCTGCATAAAACAAAAACGTAAAAACTGGGTTAGGTCTAATTTTCCATATAAAAATGAATAAAGGTAATAGCTGGCCATAAACGGTGACGCATTAATGAATAAACTAGTGCATAAAAGAGGATCAAAGTCTCAATCTTGCCGCTACATTAATCTATCTCATACCCCAAACCTAATATGCTCTTTTCTTTTCTTTATTCGTGCAAGTGGAAAAAAAGTGCAAGAGCCCTTGACTTCCTTCATCACACTCTTAATTTGTCCTTCTAGTTTCTATCCATTTGTTTTGTCCTTGAACAATCCATGTGACATGTTAAATTGTCATAAATAAAGAGAAAAGATGATAAATAATAATTTAAATTCTATAACTTATCGGTGAAATATTATACGAGCACGAGAGTCACAACGAGAAGAGTCTTTCTCGATTTACTGATGTAAACAACGCCACGTACTTTACTGATGTGTATTCTCGTATGCTCTCTGATTAAGGGTAGCCCGAACACAATTTAATTTGATACATATATAATAATTATACTCAAAAAAATCAATATCTTAAATAAAATATATTTGGTCGGTCTGACTATTAAGAATGAAACTCAACGATGATTGTTACACTTATCATTTTCTTGAACCTAAAAGGTTGTAACTTTTCTTCTCTTTATCAATCAAACGCCAACCTTGCCTAACTTAATCATGCAATCCACTGTAGATATACATAACATGCCTCTTAATAGGTCAAGTGATATAAGTTGTTTTGTTGAGACAAGAACTGTCCAATTACCAAATGTTATGTGTAAATTTGAAGCTCATCAAACCACATGTTCCATTTTTACTGTTCTAACCTTCTTCTAATATATCTCATCCACACATTTATGTGAGATTCATATAAATATGTGAATGAGATGAGTTAAAACAAAGTTGAAACAACAAAAGAGAAATAAGTGATCTGTTCCCAAATTTAAAATGCACTTGACTTTCTGTAATAATGATGTCAAGGTTTTAAACTTAATATATAATCAATATTAAAAATTTTGAATGATTAAATACAATTTACAATATGTACAATAATTCTTATATTGCATCATTAAGAATAAAAATAATATCTATATCATTGATTTTTAATTAATTATAAAGATATTAAATAAATAAAAACTTATATGAGATTTGATTATAAAATAAAATGTCTAGGTAAATTAATCACAAATTGAAAGGACATAAAAAATCTTTGCACGTATTTAATAAGTCAAAAGATTTAATTGAAGAGTTAGTTTTTACTTTAATAATTTAAATAAAAATGAAAAATTATAAGAGTGAAAATATATTAAATTTATAAATCAATAAATATTTTTAATTATGACATTTAGATTTAATTATAAATTATTAAATTAATAAATATCTATACATATTCAAATAGTAATTCGTCAAAATAAATGTAAAGATTCGCTATTTTATGGGAATTTAGAGAGGGTCATTTATATATTTGTATTTTTACAAAGAGATTATTTCTTGACCTTCTGGTCGCAAACGAATAACTTTTATCGATTGCTCTAAAGTTTTTCTTTGTAATAAAAAATAGGAATATTATTAAATAAATAATATTTGATAAAAAAATAAATAATTCCCGCAAAAATATCTCTCCTGCAATTCTATTATAAAAAGGAAAAAACCTCCATACTCGTCCAGTAGACTTCCTCTTTCGTCTCCGAAGACCCTCAAGCAAGCCAATAACACTTACAAAAGTAGAGACCAGATCAGTAGAAACTAAACTCAGATCACCAAAAATGTCTTCATTCGATTTGGACAAAGTCAAGGCAGAGAAAGCTGATGCTATTAGAAAGTACAAGATCAAAACAAACTTCAGCTTCTGTTTACGAGTTGCAGCAGCTCTAGTTTTCCTTTCGTGGCCCTTCATGTCCATCCCTCAAATACTAGGAATAGTGTCCACTCGTTTTCCTCTTCCGACACCGGAGTTCTACGTTTTTCTTCTTCTTAACGTTATCGTTTTGATCGTCTACCATTCATCATCCGCCGCCAACAACGGGGCCTCCGCAGCCGCCGCTTGTGAGACCCATATCTACGACCAGTACGTATCTTTATCATTATCAACTCGCCGGGATACAACCGCTGGTGAGTATAAGCAACTCGTCGTCTCTCCAGCGCTGGAGATTACTCCACAGGTACCGCCACGTGTTCGCTGCAAGAGTGCCAATTATGCTCCGGTGGCCGAGAACTTGGGTCACGACCTTGCTGTGACAGGTGAATATGTTCCCGAGCGAGAGGGGAGGCCGAAGCATTACATAAGGACTCGGTCAGAGTTGAGTGTGGCGGAGGAGAGGACCCGTCAAATAAAGCTCCGGCGATCGGAGACTGAGAACGGAAAGAAAACGGTAGATGCCGGAGACTGTACGGAGGCGAGTAAGTCAATTGACGAGCTGAACAACGAAGAGTTTAGGAGAACAATTGAGAGCTTTATAGCCAGTAAAAAGAAGATTTTGATGGATGAAAATAATGCCTTTTGTCTGAGGAGGAACGAAACGACCTGTTAGTGATGAATCAATCAGTACAGTGTAATTTCAGTTCTGAGAAAACGAAGAATCAAAGAGAAACTACTGTTCTTGTATTTGTTCTCTTTTTCTGTGTTGATGATGATGACTCCGTTTAGACCAGTGTGGTCTTTTGGTCGTATTGGGTTGACTACAAGTCCCTGCCGACAATATTTTGGTCAACGGAGACTGGGGTCTACGTGCAAAGCTCACCGGTGCCGGAAATTTTGTCGTCGGAGTGACATAGAATCGAATGATCTGAATATAATTAACAAATGAATAGTTGTTGACGTGTATGTGTCCTAACCTTATCCAGAGAATGTAGCGAAGGCCACTGCTCGTCCTTTTCATACCAAAGGAGGACGATTAGGGATAGCAACGCCCGCCCCGTCTCTGCCCGACTCTCACTCTCTGTTCTCTATCACTGATTTTTAAATTGGGGATATTTTTGTCCTATTTTTTATACTTATATAAAATTAGTTCATATGATTATACTAACTTTTAGCAAAGAGTATAAAATTAAAAATATATAATATATTTCTAAAATTATTGTAAATGGACATTTCTATAGAGCGAGAATTATTCAACGCGTTCTCATCTCCGACTCTGACTCAGGGTTATATTTGCCCCATCCTTAATTCTATAGGATGATTTTTTTGTCAATCTCCATCCCGAATGAGAAATCTCCGCAAAAATTCCAAAACTCTGAACTTAAATTATCATCCCTAAGGACTATTGGTAGCATATAAATAATAAATATTAATATTTTCTCAAATAAAAATTTACTTATTTGATTCCACTAATTCCAGCTAATAATTATTATTATTATGATTATGATAATGACCCCATCATGTGGGAAAAGTGAAAAGCACGGCCGATATGGTGATAATATCATATCTAGAGTTAGTAACTTCAATTGTACTTTAGAGCCTAATTTGAGTGATAAAATTACACTGTGTGCTTTATCTTAAACGGGTGGAGTGGTTTAAAAGACTTTTGAGAACTTTGGACACTCTTTTCTTTAATAAGTAATAACTAATAAAAGCTGCCTGAAGTTATCCAGTCCAGTTAAAGTGGAAGTTATCAAGTAATTAGTCCTTATGGATTAGGACTAATTAGACTTTAATCTGACGGATAAGACGAGGGGACACTAGATTAGAGTGACTTACATTCGAAAAAATTATACCTCAAAACCGTAAGAGAAGGCATACAATTGGATAGAGTTTTAGTTTATGATCAAAAAATTGAATTGGTTTGATCGGTTCACTCGTAAAAATTTTAAACCGATTAATATTTTAGTTTAATTTTTAACTTTACGATTCAATATATTTTAGTAACTCTTACTGTAAAAAATCAATTAATTTATTAATTAGTTGATTAATTTTTATAAACTAATCAATATTTATAAATCAAAATAACCAATTAATTTATATTTTAACTGTCTCATTTTTTCAATTAAACTTTATATTAAAGACTTTAAGTATATTTTAAAATCTTTAATTTTATTCAAATTTTAACTTGTATTGAATCTTTTAAATCTTAAACCTCTTCTCTTACCAATTTAACTTTCGATATAATTTTTAAAACATTTCTAATTAGCACATGAAACCAAGGTTTAGAAAATATTTAGTATTATTTAAGGAATTTGATGGTTAGTAAATTCTTAATTACATCCCTAAATTGCGGTCTTGATGGGAAGAGTTGGTCAAAGAATTCGTAGGAATACGTTATACAGAACGACGAGGGACATCAAAAGTTTAGTTTGGCAATTGTGTTACTAACTTTGCGTATGATTACTATGATGCATATATTGAGACGGAACAAAATAAAATTTAAAGACAGTAAATATTTGATTGTAATGGACAAAATAGATAAAATTGTGTATCTCGATGACAGAAATATGTTTGATTGCAGTTGACATAATATAAAAAACAATGTCAATGATCAAAGTACCCCTGTAGTATATAATATGATTAGAAATATATAATTCACTGATTATTTTAAAACGAAAAATTTGTATTAGTATTTTTTTAATTGTATCTATAAATAAGGAATTAAAAAATGAGGAACTTAAAAATAGGAGTATTGAGCTATTGAATAGTAAAAAATTCGTACAAGTTAGCAATAAAACGAATTACGTAAATATTTTTATAATTGTATCAATATTTTTTTAATTGTATTTGTATTTTTTTAATTATGATGAAATAAAATGAAGAACTTAAATATTTAATGAAAGGAGAAACCTAAAAATTTAATGAAATGAGTT
>JAOTAY010000002.1:1339688-1356019 GCA_025629805.1 Erythroxylum baracoense | reverse complement strand
ATAGGATATGGGGACTTAGACTATATCGAAGATTTGGATAATGCAAGGTCTACCACTAGGTGTGTCATTACTCTTGTCGAAGGCCCTATTTATTGAGAATCAATGTAATAATATATGGTTGCATTATCTTACTAGAAAAGGTCAACATTTTGGAGAAAATCACTAATATGTTACAAATTTGGTTACCATAAAGAAGTTTAAGCATTACTGAAATTCGATTAATGTCTTAAGATATTATAGATAAATAAACCCCAACCTGTATAAAGTCTATTCATCAAGGTGAAGATTGTTGTCATTAAATTATATACACGAGTATGCAATCTTAAAGTTTTAGGAAGAAAAAGGGTATATTCTCTATAAACCAAAGATGAATACACAAGTTATAATATAAAAATAATATTATGTGTTGGATCCTGTATCAATGTACATAAAGAAGTAGTAAGATTAATGGATTGTGTCCATACGTAGGTAGATATAATACGAGCTACTATGTAAGATGCTAGCATATAGGTAGACACTAGCATGTTTGAAATATAACACCAAAGAGAAAACATGATATAATGCAATCAAGGTTCAGACCACAATTCGGAGCTACTTATTATACAGATGAAACATCTCATAGTGTAGCAGCTGGAACTGAATCACCTCTTCCTCCTCCAGCTACTACACTTGCAAATAAGGCACCACCTCCAGTACCTCCTGCTACACCATCCACCACCCTACATCATTCGCTACTCCTATACTGACAGAGATATCAAAGGTAAACAATGAGGATGAAGTACGAGGCTGCTAGTTTGGAGCCTAGGGACCCGATGGAAGAATTTACATCACTATTGTCAATAATCTGTAAGTGAAAATATATAAAATACTATGTATTTATAATTAAGTTATAGGTTTAAATTTTAAAAATGGTATAAAATTATTTGTTTTTATATTAGGCTGATTTCATCTGAACTAAGCTAAAAAAACATGACATCCAAATTCAAGGAAAAGATTGATCTTGAGGGTTATATATGGAAGAATATCTCTCAGGCCATAAATGAATTTTACTATCAGGAGTTTGAGGTACAACAAGCATTATTATTGTCTTTTTTAATTAATTTTTATACATTAATTAGATAAATATTATTACATTATAAGTATTTATCAAATGTTTTTCCTTTTATTTTAAAAAGAATTTTTTTAGAATTTTGAATTTGACGCGGTCATTTATAAAGTATGGGAGAGACGAGCACGTACACATTATCGGGACTTTGTTGGTGCGATACACAAGGCTAGTGTACGACCGCCTTATATTTTTGAACAAATATGGAGTCGTTGGCAACAATATTGGATAACACCTGAGGCAATGTTTATTTCAGAGCGTAATTTTACCAACAGATGTAGAGGATCAGGGGGAGAGAGTTTTCCCGTACATACGGGAGGATATATTACCCACCACGAGCATACAGAAAGACTTACAAGTATCTACACTTTACATTTATATTCTGATTTCTTTACTTTGTTGTATTTCAATTGAATTTGATGTGTGAATTTTGAAATGAAAATAAGTGTATTATGGAGAATGATAAAGTTATTCTTATGCAGGAAAAGTTTATGGGCATGAGGCCTAAACCCTGTCAGCTCTTTTTGCACACTCACACTAAGAAGCATGACGGTGTGACATTCATCAACACTCGATGTAGAGAACTAAATGTATGTGAAATTTATTGTTTAATATTAATGCTTAATAATTATCACTTACTAATATAAACATTGCCTTCTGATATGACCAAATACAAGAAAGTATTCAACGACAGTCTTAGCAGTATGAAGATGTTAATAAGACTCAAACCTATCTTCATGCAGTGGGTGGTAGGGATCGTCATGGAAGGATATTCAGCTTAGGTTCATTTGCGAATATATGTTATTCGCAATCTTCTATGTCCAGTACAACATCATCTAGTAGGCGATCCACAACCAATTAAATCTAAGAGCTTCGGAGCACAATGCAGATATTGATGAGTTGAAGGAGAAGGGTAGCATCTCATTGCACCAATCAGAGCATCCGCAGTCACCAAATCAATAGTATACTTATAGTAATTTCATTTGAATTACAAATATTTATTACATATAATTTAATGTTTTTATTATCAATTAAGATAATTTTAACTTTATATCATCAGTCAACTTTCTGTTTAAATAAATTAAATATGTAAACAAATCAAATTATTATGCATAGATAATTCATAACTGTTTAAATTATGCATCAATCGTAAGATCATCAAATAAAATTTATTGACGGTATTTTTTTTTAAAAAAATTCTTGTTACTTTACCGACAGACATTAGTTGTTTCGTCGATAAAATCATATTTTCCGACGGAACACAACAAACTGTCGGTAATCACAGACAAAATAACCAATTCCGTCACTAAATTTACCGACAAGATTTGCCGCAGAATAACTGTCGGTACTCTCACGAAGCAAACATAACCATAGTATTCAACTACAACCTGTGATTGAGAGTTGTTAGAAAATGTATAGTCATGGAGATACATAGCTTAAGATCAACAAGCATACATAACTACATACCCATTTATTGAATTTAAGTTGATCTTCCCAGGCTCGAAGGCTTTGGATGGGGATGAAATCTCCTTCGGCCATTGTCGAAACGTGTAAGCTTACAAGACACAGCGTAGTAACGAAGATAATAAGTTGTTTCGACATCTTCACCTCCGAATTGATTTAGCTTTCTAATATTATGTATGAGTTGGTGTCAAATACTGAATGCTTGTCGCATTTATATACAGGTACGTACGTCTCTCAATTATATTAATATTACATATATAAGCTATTTTATGTCAACTTATTAGGTTTTTTTTATAATTTAATTTAATGCAAGCAAATCTTTTATATTTCTTTTAAAGATTATTACATGCACGCTATTTTGATGACATCACGGCTTACGTGAGAATCAATTTGTTTTATAAATTAAAATTATTTTCAATGATGTAGAATTTCATTAATAGACATTTCAGATTTTGGGATTGCAAATTGTTACATAATTATTATCATATGAGAGAAAATTGATGAATTTTATTTAAGATAAAATATTTTTATATTGCACCTAATAAGAAGTTTTAATTGATTATTAATCACAAATTAAGCAATATTTATATATGACAATGGGTCGAGCCGAGCCTGAACCGGTCCATGACATGTAAATACTCGACTAGCTGAAGGTGGGCTAGGTTGGATTTAATTTTTTTAAAAAAATTTCTAAAAACAACGTCGTTTTGTCTCTATCTATAGGACCACAGGTCGGGCCGAACTAGATAGCTTTGGCCCCAATCCTGCCCGTGACCCAGTCAACCCGAGTCTCACCCTTTTACTTCAGACCTGGCTGGCTTGGGCAGGGCCTAGCCCAGGTCGAATTGCCATGCTTGGTTATATTTAAATTTTTTTTGTTTTTATATCAAATTATTATGGTTATATTATCTTCATTACTGTTTTCACAAAATAATATCTTTTCAAAATTTTCTTTAAATATATACATAAATAAAAATAAATCATTTTTGGTTGCAAAAGAAGTTATTATCAAGCAGCACCTTTACTCATGATTTTAGGGTTTGTTTGGTTGAATGTTAATTAATGGAATGTAATGAAATAGAATGGAACGAAACAGAATAATTTATAATATAATGGAATGTAATATAGTGAAAAGTTTTTTTTAAAATTGCAAATTATTTTCTTACGAGAGAAAATGGATGAATTTTATTTAAGGAAAAATATTAATAAAATATTTTATATTGCACCTACTAAGAAGTTTTAATTGATTATTAATCACAAATTAAGTAATATTTATAAATAACAATGGGTCGAATCGAGCATAAGCCAACCCATGACATGTACATACTTGATTGGCGGAGGGCGGGCTAAGCTAGATTTATTTATTTTTTTAAAACAAAGTCGTTTTGTCTCTTTCAATAGGATCACAGGTCAGACCTGGTTAGATAACTTTGACCCTAATCTTGCCCATACCCGATCAACCCAGGCCTTACCTTTTTACTAAACAAGCCACTGAGAGTCAGATAACATTAAGTATCAAACCACACCACAAACGAGCTTAATAGCACGATGTACCAAACCACACATAATTAACCACACACCGACTTAGTAACACAATTGCCAAACCACACTTTCGATGTCCCTCATCGTTCTGTATAACGTACTCCTACAAATCCCTTGACCAACTCTTCCCATCAAGACCGCAATTTAGGGATGTGATTAAGAATTTACTAACCATCAAAATCTTTAAACAATACTTGATATTTTCTAATTAACAATGTTTTAAAAATTAGATCAAAAGTTATCGATAAGATGTTTAAATCATCATAAAATGGATTAAAAATTAGATAAATTTGAAGATTTTTAAGTATAATTAAAGTCTTTAATATAAAATTTAATTAAAAAAACAGTTAAAATATAAATTGATTGGTTATTTTTGTTTCATAAGTCAACGTGAGACTATGTAAGAAACGGACAGACAAGTTTGGTATTTCACAAAAACCTATTTAATGATTATAAGAACAAAGTAAATCCCAATAAATAAAGCTGCTAGGTTCAATTAAAAACATGCTCCAATTTTCTTTTCATTAAATATTAATTTAACTTAATTAGCCGATTTAATCGTGAAAACTTTAAACTTATAAAGTTTTCGATTCAGGTTTCTATTTTTTGTTATTTTAATAATATTTATTATTAAAAACTGTTAATTAATTAATCAATCATTTTGTTAATTAATCAATTTTATAAATAAAAATAAGCCAATTAATTTCATTTAAGAGTCTCTTTTTTCAACTAAAGTTGAAATTCTTTGATAAATAAAGACAGTCTCCTTCAATCATATTTCAAATTTTTTAATTCTATTCAATCTTTGACCGGTTTTATATCGGTCTAATACAGGTTGAATCTTTTAAACCTTAAACTCTTTGTTTTACCAGTTTAACTCCCAATCTGATTTTTAAAACATTACTATAAATAATAAAATGTGGGACTTTTAAGTTTATTATAATATCACTCATTTTAAATATTAAAAATTATAATATTAAGAAAAGTTAAATAGAAAAGAGACATTAATTTAATTTTTATTTTAATTATCATATCTTTAAAATTATTGTTTATCAATCACACTACTTATTTCATATTTCATTAGTTTTAATCTCTTTTTAATATTATGTCGTATGAGATATATAGATTAAAAAATAGAAATGTCAATGGGCTGGGCTAGGAGCACGGGTCGACTAGCCCATGGCCTGGACTATAGCTCGACGGGCCATGGGCAGCCCGGGCTATCATTTATTTTTTTAAGCAAAACAATATCATTTTGGATAAAAAGTGCCCCGGGCAAGCCGGCTGATTTTGCCATCCCTATTAAAAAAACATAATAATAATAAAAATTGCTTATGGTAATTAAACAATATAAAAATAATAATAAATTTAAAAATATGGGAGTTTATGCCAACTCGAAAATAAAGAACTGGAGCTACAAAGAACAGAAGCATCCACGTTATTTGGAAACAACGAAGTCATGATAAATCATGACAATTCTTTAGTTTAATCAAGAACAACAGTGTAGTAGTAGCAGTAGTGTTCGTCTATGTATGGCTTCTGGTTTCCAGACTAAGCAACTCCATGGCCATCTTAAACATCTGGCTTTCCTCTGGATGCGAAGCTCCACTCATCTCAAGATTGTTGGCGATGTAAATCAATTCCTGAGTTTTCATTACAAACAGAAATCTTGTTGTTCTATACATGTATGAACGTGGAAAACCAATAAGATCCCTCCTGTACAGATATCCCCTCTTCACCTACAGAACTTCTTTTTCTGCATCAGACAAATTTTACCTGGTTCAGTGATGAATCATTACAGGGAAAGTATAGGTCAAAAGAGTAAATTTTTAAACTTTACCTGTAACCTGGCCTCTTCTTGTCTGTCTATATAAGCAAGTAGTTCTTCTTGCTTGATTAAAGCATCATGCAGAGCCTGTCAAAGAGGAGGAGTGAGTCACACATACACATACTATTCAGAGCTCCAAGTAAAATTGAGTCATAGAAGACGAGGTATGATGGTTTTAGAACATAAAGGCAACAATAGCTTGCATACTGAAGATGCAAGCTGTTGTTGATTCACTTGCAAGTACATAAACTGATCCGAAAGTAAATCAAAGGCATGTAAGTAGTGATTGTTTACAATTACTCTGTTGCTCAAATCAAGATATTATAAGAATATATGTAGTGTTCACCTTTTTGGTAGCAATTAACTCTGCTTCTAATCCATCCACGCGACAAACTGCAGCATTCAGCAGCTCCTCCTTCTCACAGGGCATCTTGAAAGGCCTTGTCTGTAGCATATCAACCTTCTCTTCAAGTTCACCCAACCTTTTCAAGACAGATGGAAGGACATCCACCTCTGTCAAGCTGGGACTAGGAGATGGGTAGTCTAACTCTTTCGAATTGGAGACAGAGATCTTCTTGGGCACCCAAAATGCCAACGAGTAGATGAAAGTAAGAAGGGTTACAAAGAAGCCCATGAGCATGGACCAAATGTGGGTGCGGATCCTGTCTGATGTTTTTTCTACGCTTGGCAGTGATGGCGTCCCTGCAATAGTTCGATGAGTATCCAGTTCATTGATATAAAATAGCGTTAGCAACTCGATGATCATTAATAAGTCCATATCTCCAACCTGCAGAAGTATCTAGGTCGCTAGAAAGAGCATGTTTCTTCCATCCTTCATCCACGGTCTTGTCAATCATAGGTATACATTCATCATATTCAGAGACTTCGTTACTAAGAGTTGCTTTTCCAAGTCCTCTTGCCTGTCAATTTATCTAAAGGTGTAAGTATCGGCTATGAGAGCTTGCCATGCACGCAATCACTGCTCTGCTAAGATAATAATGCAACTTATTAACTCATGGATGCAGAAGAAGTTCAACAGCAGAAATGCAATTGCGAATTCATAAAAATCATCAAGGTAAACAGTAAAGAGCACTTGGCATGAAACTCATCAATGTTAACAATAAAACAAACTTACTTCTTCAGAGACAGGAGCCAATCTGGGAAGCAAATAACTTGTAGTTGGGTTAGGAGAACCAGCATCTTCCACTTCTGATCCTGATTCTGCAGCAGACACATCACTGGTTTTCATCTGACATAAAAGAAAATATGAACCCAGCATTAGAGGATATATGATGTAATCATTATGTTAAAAGAGTAATAGCACTTCTAAAGAGAAACAGTGTTCTGGATGCACCACTGCATAGCGTGGCTTATGACAAGATATTACCTTGCCATCAGAATGTGAAATTGTGACTATTTGTCTGAAGGACAAAGCTTCGCCACTAAGAACCATCTGCATTGCAATTATATCGCTTGAGAAATGTACATGCTTATTAAAGAGATACTTAAGAATCCTGGAACAACAGATATACATTAAAATTAACAAAAAAGTCAAACCTTTAAGATGTTTGGATCTTTCCATGGCCCCTTATCAGATCCCATGCAACCTCCCTGATCAGCACACGTGCAGCTACCACCGAGAAACTCAGGCAATTCACTGAGATCATTGCAGAACTTGTCTGTTATTAAACAAAGTGCAATTGGAAGAACAAGAAGCAAATGTATATTCATAAGCTTTTGCAGTACCTGGCATCAATTATTTCCAGCAATTTATTCTGACACTTATTGCCAAGGACCTGAAGCAAGACTCAAAATCTGTCAAACCTTGTCCAGAATATATAAACAAAAACATTAAATAGAACAAAACAAGAGGTTAAAGAATTAATACTAACATGAATTTTTGATGCTGTTTGGGCATCAAGAAATGACTTCACTGTGTTCCAAAGCAGTTTAAAACCAGGACCAGCATTTACAATGATCATACGACCAAGTGTCTGCAAAATTAATCGTTTAGATATTCTGATAGAAGACACTATTAACTAATTTTAAGGCTTACTAAGCTACAAATATCTGAAGAAACTAAACTATACCTCAGGATAGTTATCGCCATCAATTTTCTGCAGCCTCATAACAAGTTCTCGTGCAGACTTTGTAAAGTTTTTAAAACCCTATAAAAAAGAGTCAAACAAGCAACAAACATATATAAGTACTCTTACTGGTCTAAAGACAAAGTGGTGCTTAAGTTTAAGATCAGTCGTAAAGATAGTAGCAACAAGAGGCATACCACGCCTTGAACATCCAAAATTGTAGTGCTTGAATCTACATGTCTCTTTGCAGCAATAGAGCAAGCTGGAAACTTGATAGCAAAACACTTTTCGAACTCCTGCACATGAAATCTAACATATCGTTCCATTGTCGTAACTTGCAAGAGTTTGCTGGGATCGACTTTTCCCAATCTTTCAATGTAGATGGGCCTTCCATCCTTGTCTACTCCGTGATAAGCCTGAGTATAGTACTTTCTAACTTCATCCAATTCACTGAACTCGAAATCCTGAAAACAAAAGTCAGGATCACCTTAAAAAAGTTGAAAGATTTGCCACCAGAGCAGAAATAATTAGAAAATGAAGGGGAGGGCAGCAGAATCATGGATCATTAGATAATAAATACATGTTTAAAGGAGAAAGTATTGAATTAGTGCTAAAACAAGTCTTAAAAATGTTTTTACCTCCATAATTGTGTCCGTACCGTAGTCGTTCCTCCATTGAAGCATATTGCACCACATCTGCTTTGCTTTCTCGATGTCGAACTTTCTTGCTTTCAAAAATCTGTAAAAGGTTCTTTATTTTTACGACCAGCCATAACCTGATGTTCTTCAAGTCCTTGCAGGTAAATAACAGCTACTCCAACTCGTTCTGCGAAGTTAATAAATAGAAGATTACCTCAACAGCATGTGATAATCATCATGTCTAGGAGGAAGCAAATCATCTGCAATCAAGGCATGTCTAAAGGCATCGACAAGCCGCAGCTCCTCAACATCCCGAATATCCTCGATTGCATCAGAAGTCCCAGGATCACTAGTCTTCTTCTTGCTCTTTTTCCTGAGCGAACGCCTAAACTTACTAGAAGCCTTCATTGCCTTCTTCTTCAAATTCCCAATTCCAGTCCTCCTATCTTCTTCCCAGTTGTCAAAATCCGATTTTCGTTCTCTTCTCTCATTCCTCTCATCATTTCCAGATGACCCATCAAAACCTTTAAAGCAATAAAGAACATTGATTAAATATAAACTGGAATGCCCATAATATAAACAACGTACATATTAAACCAAGATTACCCTTTTCAGAATTATTAAACATCTTAACGACAAAAACGTCATTAACCCAGTAACGTACAACGTTAAACCATCAAGCAACAGACAATTCAAACCCTAAAACGACCAAAAAAAAAACCGCACTCACAGAAGAGATCCAAAGGACTCGACATGTCGGCAACTGGAAATCAACCAAGAAACGAATCGACAAAGCAACAGCTTCCCATAAAAACCAAAAACCGTCAATATAAAGCTGCGAATTGAGACCCGAAGACTTCAAATAACATTCCGTGACCGTTGAATCTCTTCTCATGAAGTACAATTCAGGTTAGGCGACTACTGTTACAGCTGGGAAAAAACAGAGCGGGACCGGACATCAAAGTGTTGTAATAAAAAAAAAAACGAAAAGGAACGTTTAAAAGCAGTTTTAAGACGTAAGACAACAAACACAGAACAGAAGAAAAGGTTGCATTCGTAGAATAAGCAAGCTATTACGTGGATCCCACTTGCCACGTGGAGACTCAAGACTTTCCCTAACTATGGCGGGAATCTGGCTGGCGTTTCGTTACGGCGGTTAATTAATTACGTTAACGACATGTCCTAACACTAAAATCATACGTGGAATGGAAAATAGACAGATAATCCATTTTTTTCGTTTCCTATATAAAATTTCATCAAACTTAATTTTAATATAATCAAATCAAAACAATAAGTATTAAAATAATTAATAAATATAATACGACAATTCGTTCAACTGATTGCAGTTTTTTCCACAAAGTAAATCATCTGCCCTTGTAAGAACGTAAATGCAATTTTGACTAAATCGACGGAGGAAATGCTTTCCGACAGCCGTAGAAATGGACCTTCTAGAAATTGAGAACTTGGCGACTTGTCTTTTGTGGCTAGAAATTCAAGTGCAGTGAGAATTACTTATTCGGCTTCTTCGTTTATTCCTGCGATTTTGTTTCCACGAAACTTGGACTCAATGTACCGTGCACGACATTTACCTGTTCATGTAAATTAAATATTTTTCCCTTCTAAAATCCAACAGGAATTCAATTATTGTTTCTTGAGTCAAAATTTCATTATTTTCTCATATATTTGCGAGTTTAAAAAAAATTATAATATACACAACCTTTCTTTTGTATTTTTACAACGAGACTATTTTCACGACTTAAATCTCTAAACTGGCATTAAGCTTTCTCCTCGAGTAGATTCCCGTATTTATTCCAATTACGCGTTCTTCGTTTCTCGCCGTGTTAGATTATATGACAATTAAGGACGCAATTTGAAACCTTGACAAGAAGGTTTATAACTCGTGATTAGTACAAGCAAGAGGATCAATGTGAACCCATATGGATCTAATGGATAGATTCCGTAGATGTTGTTGTCAAGATTACTACTGAGACCTAATAAGCAAGTTACTGATTCCAGGGGAAAACGAGAGGAAAAAGAAGACAATGGTAAGGCTGTCAGTTTTAGTGCACGCAAACCACTTGATCTTAATTAACTCACACCATAAGATGGAGAGAATGTTGCCCTTTGCTTAATTCCAGCATCCGCAATGAAATAATAAAGCAGAGAATTCAACTAGCTCAGTTGCAAGGAAATTATATTAGAAAAAGTTCATATGAACATATTCATACAGACATATATATTCACAGATTTCATATATAGATATTGGTAGGTGGTGGGGGCATACAAACCGAGCACTACAGCGTGTATTGGTCGTGGACCAAGCTCCAACAATGGTGGTCTATATACATACAAGTCTTGACGCCTTGTCGAACAACTGGAACATGAATGTGACTCAGTAACTTGAAAGGATGTTAATCATGTACAAGGAAAACTATGACTATGCAGGCAGTGATAACTTCCCCACCATTTACGTATATTTCTTCAGGTTTCTTTTAGCACGGAACTGACCAAGTTTGTCCCTCCATTGTGCTGCACAAAAGCACGAGGAATGAGTTGATGCGTCAATGCGAACAGACACGTTGAAAGAAACAAGGGTTTCCAAGAAGCAATTGTTATATGTTGCTACTACTTTTCATGTGAGTATCCAAAATCAACTTCCAACTTCTAAGGAAAACCTTTGTCCTTTCTTGATAGCCGATGCAGCAAATTGATATTCCTCTTAAACTAGCAACAAAAGCTAGCTCCACATACAATTTAAATCCCTTAGTAGAAGAATGAAATGACTAAAAAGATAGTAAAAACACATACCGGCATCATCGTACCGTTCCTCAACTGCAGCTATCAGCATGTTGCGTAAAAGATCAAACTCTTTGGTATCAAGACAAGGCTGACTGGAAGGCCTGGAATCACACACATCTAGTTTCAGCCTTTGTTTTCTGAAAACATAACTAAAGTTTGTAGAACCTGTGTCCAATTTCTCGGCACAAAATTCAGTCATCAACAGCAAACGAGCTGTTTTTTAATTTATTACGAGACACTAAGAATAGTTACTCATGTGTTATGTCTACTATAAGACTAAATCAAATTTAGATAAGTCATTTGATAGCCCAGAGACAAATCTCTTGCTCTTCTACAGAGTCACAAGCAGACAAAGACAAGATCTTTCCACTTTCATGTCATAAAGGGAAAAGAAAGCCACAGTTCTTTTGTTGTGGGGGAACAGTGAGAAAATCTCAGGATTTCAAGACTAACCGATCTAGTTCAGTGAAAAGTATGCCATCTGAAGCAGGGGACTGCATTATCTTTCCAGATTCAATAACTCTCATCCCATCACTATATGCAAGGTACTTGTTAACTTGAATTGGTACCTGCGCAGGTCATAAACAGATATCATTCCAAAGGATCAGGAAATACTAATCGTTTCACTCAATACATTCAAGCTTCACTCGTAATAACCCTAGGCGTTCTTAAGCAAGGGGCTGTTTACACAGCATCTTAAGAACAAATATAGAGACAGTAGACTTCTTGTAATAAAGGCAGATTGAAAATAATAGTGCTAAAACTCAAACTCAAATCAGAAGGAAATAGCAAATAACACATGCACGGTACCTTGCATCTTACAGCAATATTGATGGCATCTGAAGGGCGAAGATCAAAGCTTACAAATTGTGAATCATTGCCAACCTGTTACATTAAAGAATACGACCAATCAGCATGTACATTCACTTCCTGTCAAAATTTTCCAAGCATGACCAAGATGTACATACCTTTGTAAGGTACAACTGAGCAAAATAAGCCTCATGCACTCTCTTGGTAACTCGAACAAGTTTCACCTATAAAGGTGATTGGCAGTGATAATGATCAGAATCATGAATTTGGTACGGATATTTTCAATTCTCATGCTCGAAAACAAAGAATCCATATTCATCTTTCTCAGATTTTCATGCACTTCGTACATGCAGTAGCTTGCCCATATATTTCTTGTGCACCGAGCTAGCATTTTTCATTATTAACATAAAATATCTTGTTTTAGGAGGAGGAAATGAAGAGAATAGAAGAATAAGAAAACTCAATCATACTTCATAGCCCAACTTGTCGATCATCTCCTTCACCACTTGGTATAGAGTTGGTCTAGCCTGAAAAGCAAACGTCAATCACAGTCTTATTTAGAGCATTGTTCTAGAATATAAAGGAAGGAATTCATCAGGTCAAAAATTTGACAGTTCCACTATTATATAACAGGGGGCAACTCTGCAACTTACAATTTGAACATTGCGAATGGCTGCCATGAGTAAGACGCTAGGCATCTCCACTGCAAAAGATGCAATTCATGGTGTTCATAAATAAAAAAATCTAACAATTATGAAATTACAAAAACTAGTAATCATCAAAATCTGAGATATACGTACAAACAATTATCGGGAGAAGAAGACCAGTCCCGTCTTCCATCTTCAGTACAATTGCCGGATGTGGGGCATAGTCGGGTAAATGCACTCCTTGAGGATTGTTGTGGACACATCGCAAATGCCTCCCATCCCTCATTTTGACAACGAAACCACCTGGTCCGCTCTTGACCTCAACTACAAGGCCAAACGGAATTGAATTGAAACATTAAGCATCTACCATACCACATATTTCCATAAACAGAACACTTGATGCCATTGTTTCTCCATCCAATAGCCGTAAATACTAAATAGCACTTTCATATGTATCATTAGTTAAAGAAGATCAAATCTAGGTAGCTATTACATAGGCGTACCAGCTTCAAGTACGCTAGAGTTAACATAGTCTTCATCATTTTCATTGAAGTTTTCAGCCGTGCTCCCATTACCGTCCGACGAAGAACTCAAACTACACTGCACCCCGTCACATTTTCGCGGATTTGATTGCCTATACGCAATTCCCAAATTGTTCTTGCAACCAGCAATTGACTTAAATCCCCACAACTCACTTCTAAGAAGCTTAACGTTATTGCTCACAAAGGAACTATTCACAGGAACTGTGTACACCCCAAGTTGTTTAGCTCGAACAGCAGGGCAAACAACTGGTCCTTGCAGCAACACCATTTTACCTTTTTTTTCACCTCTCTCAAATCCTACAACAAATGAAACCAACAGAACACTTCAAATGTACATGTTCGATCTGCAAATCAACTGTCAACAAACTGAAACCAACAAACCCACAAACCCATTAAAAACAAAAGAAAAACAAAATCCTTCGAGAAAAAAGCAACTCCTTCAGATATCTGTCTTATGGTTTCCCAATTTAGACATAAAATCAACCCTTCAGAATTCAAAAAACACAGTATTCACTCATAAACGACTTTGAAGGACTGTGCTTCTTTGATTTGATCCTTTAATCAATCGATCATAAACGCATACGAAATTAAAACAGAGCAAAGCCGCACCTGAAACCACCTCGAAGAAGCTCTCTAACCCAAAGATGGAGACTTTTAAGTGATTGGAAAGTAAACGCTAATTACTCATTTCTTTACCAAATTTGGATTCCTTACAAGTTAAAAGAGAGAATAGGAAAGTGAAGGTAGGGATCGGATCCGTTCAGAGAGAGAGAGAGTAACGCAAAAAATGGAGTGAGTGATTCCAATAAGAAAGAAGGGGAAGAAGATAAGAGATTCTTCAAAGAGCGAGTGAGGTAACGCCGATTAATCGTAGAAAAGGTTAGCCGTGCTTGGGCGAAATTACTATAGTGTCCTTGCTGAAGTGAGATAATTACTATTTTTATTGTGTAAAATTCCACATTAAATATATCATTTAAAAAATTTAATGACTATATAACTAACTGGATATTTTTTTTGAAAAGTCTACTTTTATTTTATCTTAAAAAATAACTATTTCCCGATAATGGTTAGAGTAAAAGGGTATAAACGTCATTTCGAGTGAACTGATCAAAGCGGTTTCGCTTTGACTCGGGACGCACGAACGGCGTTACGCCAGCAGCGGTTATACGACAAACTAACAGTGCCGGCGTACAGACCACCAGACACTCTGATGATTGCCACGTGGCTCATGAATGTAAAGGTCGTGATTTTGGATAAGGCACCCCTACACAAAATATCAAAATCTCTGGATTTTCGTACAGAAATATCTATACACTATACTCGTACGAAGATTCGATACATACAACGTATGTACACCTCAAATACATGAGTCTATAGTATATACAATTGTATTCTACAACGTTTGCACAGTAAAAGTTATGTTAAGTTCTTAAATAATATTCTATAACATTTTAAATAGTAAAATCCAAAGGTTTTTTTAAACGGAATAATCAGCGACTGTTATTCTTTGGATATATATTAGGTAAATCTTTATATTGATATAATAGTTTATAAATCATGTCAATCAGGTACTTCGCACTAGACAAGCCTGTATGACAGGCTTAATCGAGATAACATAAGTAAAGAGATTAGAACATAGGACTTTTTGATCTTATATTTTCCGCTCCATCAATTCGACCACCCCTTAAGAGGCCAAAGGTTGCAACATTACAGACCCTGAGTTCAATTTCGGGATAGCAACGGGTTTTTTCAATAATTTTTTAAGAATTAAAAATATAAAATATCTCATTTTTTTAATTAGATTCGAGTTTAAACTATCTAAGTTTAAGTTTATTCGAAACTCAATTCTTTTAAGTAAAATGATATCATTTTATTTAAAATGATTAGAGTCTAAATCAGTATAGATCTAAACTTGACCTATGGGCTGATTTATCAAAAACAACTAAATTTAAACCCATAAGCTAAAATTTGTAGTCACGAAAGCTCGTAAGTTTAGTATTAAATATTCCATACGCCTCTTTTAGTCGGACTTTATGTTTATGATTTAAATAATAACCATTATACAATATTTTACTATAAAGATGACAAATTAGTAGTTTGATTTGACATAAACGACATTGTTTAATTTAAATAATGTTATATTATATTTAATAATCTAAAATATCAGTTAAATATTTTATTTTATTTAAATTTTGAAAATTTTATTACACACATAAAATTTATGAAGTAAATAATTAAAAATATTTGGGTAATGTTAATGGATTAAAAGGAAGTCACCTCCAAAGGTTTAGCTTAAAAGATTAGTCAATCAAGTGATGGAGATAGAACTTAACGTGAGGTATATATGTAGGCGCAAGAAAAGGAAATCTTGCGGCTATTTCGTCTTATGCAATGGATTAAGAATTGGGAATCTATAGATGTTGTCTTGTCACGCTCCAGTGGTTGTGCCAGGCATAAATTGACCCTGCCAATGATAGGACCTACATGCCAAAGTAACCAGTTCGGATCCTCTGTCGAAGATAACCCTATCTTACTCTGTCCAATAAACAAACGACGTCGTTTCTGATTAAAAAATTTAAACAGCCCATCCTTCACACGCCGAAGCACGCCCGTGCATAAGTTCACAGGCATGCTGTGAACTTATGTTTTTTATTATTATTTAATGTTTATTATTTAACTATTATTTACTAAAAATTAAATTAAAAATTAAATTAAATTATTACTTTAATAAAAAATAAATTTAATTATTACTTTAATAAAACATTAAATTAAATTAAATTAAATTAAATTAAATTATTATTAATGTTATAAAAAATAAAATTAAAAAAATGGATGAGTGTTTTATTCTTTATTTTAATTATTTAATTAT
>JAOTAY010000002.1:1326694-1339588 GCA_025629805.1 Erythroxylum baracoense | reverse complement strand
ATCTTCAAGTGAAGGAAATCTAGTGAATTAGAAATCAACTCATGAATTACTTGTATATATGGACTGCGATCATGAGTTTGCCCTTTTTGACCATACAAGAAGGAAGGCAATAAACTTGGTATGATTCAGCGTGATGGTCTTCCTTACTTGGAAGAAGCAGGTGAGTCTTCATACATTTCTGACAAGGACAATGAATTATTGTAGCTCAAATTGGCACTCCACATTCTTAAGCTACCTTTCTTTGAGTTTTTGGTTTTTTGTTTCTTATTGATATGAAGTGAAAAGTTGTGGACTTTCCTGCATCTTTTCCATTTCTATTGGTTGTTAATCACTTCTAAGTTTAGACTAACTTGTTACTTCCCCTTGCCATTTCAGCCAAATTTGGGTCTTCATCTATTCATGGACAACTCCCAGAATTTGGGTTGAAAAGAAACCAGACTTTGTGGCTGCCTTTGGTGCCACCAGAAAGGTCATGGGAGACTTTATTTGAAGGTGCATCACATAATCTTCCGTCCTTAACAAAATTTTGCTCTGCATTTTTGGAATCTTTACTAGAAAAGAAAACAACCGCAGCCGCGATGGAGTGATGTTGAAGACATGCTAGATACAAGTCCTCTGTGTGTGTGCAAGAAATGTAGTGTGGTCCTTGATTGGCACGAAGGCATGGAATCACAGCTGAGAGTGAGGCAATAGCTTCTGGAATGACAGAGCTATGTGAAATGGAAGCTAGTCTAGTGCTTTGCTTAGGAAATTTTAATAAGAGTGAATGGCTTGAGAAATTTTATTGTAACATTATGGACCGTATTATTAGTACAAAGGCTAATGATAAGGAATAGCTCATGTTCCCCAAATAGTTCTCAATGATGGAATTATCATTTGTCTTAGTAATAGAAAATGATCATTGGTGGAATGATCATCTGTCCCAAACTAGGCCCCGAAATGTTAAAAGACCGATTCACTTTCTGGCCCAGGTTGCCTAATAGGATCATGTGATCTTTGATTTTTCCTAGATTAACGCTAATTGGGTTCAACTACAAAATACTAATGCTAAAACTTGTAAATAAAATGATTAATGCATTATTACATATAATGTCCAACTGTGTGGTGGTATCTCTACGAACTTACATTTCTTTCATTCAATTAATTTGTTTCCAATACATTAATGACTAGCCAAAAAAAAATTTTATTGAATTATCAAAAAAACAAGATGGAGTTATTTTTAAAAAAATAGATTAATTAACTATGTTTAACCTTAATCTCAATTAATTTTATGTTTTATCAAAGAGCGAACTCATTAGTATTCTATCATATTCTCAACTGAAATTATTTGTGTAGCTCCCAAAGTACCAACAAGTCAGTTGTCGTCAAGCGATTAGGATGTCTAACTTTTATCCAGGAGACTCGGGTTTAATCGAGATCATTCATCATTGAGAAGTTGTACTGAGAGGGCTATCGGTGTTCTTAAGGCTCGATGGAAGATATTGGAGAAAATGCCTAAGTATTTATTAATGGATCAAAATAGAATAATTTGTGCAGCTTTTACATTGCATAACTATATAACAAGAAGTACAATTGGTGATCCAGCTTTTAGCATCATCGTACATATTATTATTATATGTTCTATGTTTTTTATTAGAGTTATAAACTTAATTTTTGTATAATTAAATATCTAAAATCTAAATTCCTATAAGAATATTCAACGAAATACTAAGATATATAATATTCATACCCTTATAATTTTATTTAAAGTGATGTCCTTATAAGTCATTTTACACATAAACAACTAATAATAAACAGCTAATTTTACCAAACATCTCTAACCAAACAACTAATGCAATCCGCTGGTCAAATCAGCTGATAGAATCAGCTATCAGCTAACAGCTAATAGAATCAGCTAATAGCTAATACAATCAACTGGTTGCCAAACAAGGCCATTGTAGGTAGTCTCAAAATTAATTTCGGTTGGCTTATTTGCTTGGGAGGCCTTTATCGTAATTATCCATTTCTTCTTCTTGTTTACAAGTTAGCTTCGAGTTTTAATCATCTCCTTCAAGTCTACGGATATAGATTTCTTTGTCTGGAGTGTTGCAAGAGCTTGATAAAACCGCGATAATGTTTAAACGATTGCAGTTCATCGTCGATTAAGTTACAAGAGATTGGAGTAACAATCAATTCGTTAGTGGATCAAATCTGTTCAACCTCGTAACCTCTTTTCCTCAAGGTGACCAAATTTGCTCCACTAAAACATCCTAGAGTACGGGAACTTCATGCTCCTGATCTTGTCCGTATGAAAAATGAGGCACGTGTAAACTTATGTTCCGCCGCCAAAATTAGGCGGCGGCCACATGGCTCCACCGCCTCCGACAGCGTCGCTGGTTAGGTAAGACATGCAAGACAACGGCACCAGACACAGCCCTCGGCTTCTTAAATCTCTCTTTTTCACTTCCTCATTTCCACCGACCACCTGAAACCTGCTGCGAGTCGCCGTCATGTATGGGACGCTTAGTGTCTGCAGCAAATAATCAAACACTAAACGTTAAACTAATGGCTTTTGTTCTTGTTCTTTTATGGTCGCTGTTCTTCACCTGAAGGTTGACCATGGAAGAAGAACGTTGGGAAAGTGAAAGTACCTCGACCTGGCTTTGAAGGAATTTGATGTAACCAATAGCCTCCATTAGTACGGATGCTGTGTCTGTCTGAAATCATACCCACCCCAAGATCATGCAGGAAATTTACACGTCAAATCAAATTAAAAAACAACAGATGCCATCAAAACTTTTTCTTTAATCGAAAACCAGACTCAAAAGAACATATATTCTCTAGGGTTTCGTGATCTCGACTTCCAACAATTTAAAACCTTAAACTAAATGCTAAATTACCTTGCCAAAAGGTGCAACCAGCTGCTGCAGAGCTGCGATTCTATCTCCTAGCTTTTCTTTCCTAATCTGTTTAATTATAATCACACCTTAGAACAAGAGAAAATATTGTATTCAGGTATGTTCATGTATGTTCTTCTAAGTGCTTAATCATTCTTTCACACAGAAAATGTATCTATCAGAAAATGGTGTCTCTCATTTTACCCTTTTACGCACCTTCAGTGGTGGGCAGGAGGCGGCGCGTGACTCCACTCGTGACTTCTTGGCTGCAGCTTGGGTTGCCTTCTGCTCCATCAAGCTGTTAGGCCTCTTTGCAACGAAGGAGGCTAATATCTATGCATCACAAAGCAGTAAAAATGAAAAGTTTATATTCTAAAGATATATATATATAAAGACTGGTTCTTCTGATAAAGAGGATCGTTTTCTAAGTATGTTTAAAGCTGAAGGTAACACCTTTAGTTCCCCCCCTAACTTATAAAAGGATCCAACTTTCTCTTTTGAGTTTTGAATCACGAATTATAGCAGATGATACTTTTAGTAGCTAGTTCACAGTTAACGAGATCGAATGAAATACTCTGCAAGTCTAAGGCAACATCAATGGCCACTCAAAAGATGAAGAGAGAAAGAACTCACTTTACTAGATGGCCTTTGACTAGATTGCTGCATTTGATCAGGACTAAAGGAGAAGTTGTCTTTATACATGGCAAGAATGTCATTACAGGGCTGGCCAAAACCCCCACTAGAACTTGTAGAGCTCAAGAGATCTGAAGCCTGTAAGTTCATGTCAAAAGATCCTGAAATTGATTGATTCAAGTTCGGAACATTTAGACTAGGATGTATCTGAATCTGACTAAATTTCCGTCGGTTAGGCATGTCACTCCTGAGCATGGAGGAGTTCTGAGTATAAATTTCTCCTGATGACTCGTGCCCACTGATCGGAAAACCAGAAGACATAGTCTTGAGGAAGAGATTCGCCCTAAGATCGTTCAGATCTTTCTGCTCATTCTTAACATAGTTTGTAAACGACATATTAGAATCCTCTACAGTACTGGAGGGACTGTCCACTGACATGTCAGTAAAATTGGGGAAACACCCTGAGAGCTCTCCTTTAATTTTTGGTGGTTGTAGTTCATAAGTATAGTAGTTGTTGAATGTTCCTCCAGTGTTGTTCCAGTGAAAGCTCAAATCTTGTACCATGGAACTGTTGAAAGGGCGGATGATTCCAGCGTTCCTGCATGCAGAGTTTTGACAGGAAAAAACTTGCCAGTGAAATTTCCACAGAAACTTTTTCCTGAAGTTTGAACGCATCTGAAATGTTCAAAACCCTAGTAAACTAGCAACTGTGTTAAAGTAACTCGGATTGATAAAGAATCAAAAACTGGCACATGGGTTTTCAATTTTGGGCAGCATCTGATTGATGTACATCAAATCAATAAAGAAAAAGTAGAAAAGAAGTTGATTCCAAATCCTGATACGGTACTACTGTAACAGCTAAAATATTCATCACACAAGCTTGAACTTAGTTGGGTAGAGAGAGAGAACTCACAAACTCATGTTTTGGGTCCAACCATGGAAGTTTGAAGTTCCATAGCTAGATGGTGTAGTTAAAGAAGAAGACCCAACAAGTTGGTCTTGAAGCTGATGTTGGTGATGGAAATTCGCAGACTCCATAACTGCAGATTTTTATATAAGGGCTTGAAAATCCCGAGATTAGTGTTAAAACTTTCACTATAGCTAGACTAGCTGCTTCTCTCTCTCTCTCTCTGTATTCAAACAAACAGTATAGTTCGGGTGACACCACAGTACAGGCCCTCCTATTGCTTTTCTGGCTACCAACTTTTCTCAGTAGCTTTGAAAAGAAAGAAAAGATGGCAAACATGAGTATAAGAACCTGTCTCCATACCACTCTCTGACTTTTAACTATTATTATTTTCTATTCCAGTCCATACTCCACAATCTGCAACTTATCAGAACGAAGATTGATTCAACTTCTCTGTCGCAAACTGTCTGCAATTACAGGAAGATGATTATAGTTCCTCTATGTTATGATTAAGATATCAGCCTTCGATCCCAAGGCCTACAAACAGAAGAGAAATGATGAGACATATGCTCTTTCTTGCTCTCTTAACCCCACATGTTTAAGGTTGCTCGCTTCCTCTATATTGCAATAGATTAGAACCTAACAAGAATCGGTTAGGGCTTTTATGGTTTCAACCGAAGCCAAAAAGATTGGAAGGGACTAAGGAAGTGGGATGTGTTATTCTATGTATTCCACATTCCTCTTATATATATACATCTTTGAAGTTATTGATTTAATAATGTAAAAATGTTGTATTTTATAAATACACTCAAGGTTTTAAGTTACTAATCACAATTTATGTTAAGGGTTAAATTGATTATGTGCAAACCCCGTTGCTTAAGGCTTCTTGCTTTTCAAGGGTTAGTTTACAAAGAGACAATTTTTACAACTGAAATTCGTGATCTTCCGGTCACAAAGGAATAACCTTACCATTTATTCAAAGTCTCACTCTTCATAATCTTCTGTAATTTATGATTTATAATTTTAAAATTTAGTTGATGCATTAATTTGTAATGAAGTATAGATTTTAAGACTACTTTTATATACTTTTGACATACTATATAAATATAATATAATTAATACTAATTTGGAGCTCCAAGTTTATAAATTAGATATAAATATATTAGTATCTCATTAGGAAAGAGAGATTAGGGTTAAGTACATATATAAGATTGAAGTGTAAATTTAATGAGAAAAGGGCTATATATTTTATAAGTTGGTTCAACTTCAACCCCACAAAGCTTCACATCAGTCGAAAAGTTGATGGGAGAGCGTGAGATCAGACAAAGTATGGGCAAGCTTCAACTTCGCCTTTGCTCTGCCTTTTCTTATTGTTTATCATTTACTATAAGCTTTCCTTTCCCCTTAAAAGGTTATGCTTTATTCCAAGCTTTTTCGGTCACCTTTTTCTTATTTCATACTCCCGCTATCTTCCAAGTTTCAATTCTCAATAAAAGTTGTTCGTCTCTGCATCAGGGTTGCCCATAAATAATTTATGTATTTTTACATTGGTATTCTAATATTATTTATTTTATGATTAATCTAAACAAATTATAAATTGATTAGTAGTTGACGTTTATTAGGCATGTCAATGGGCGAAGCCGGGGGGGGCGGGGATGGCCGGGCTGGGTCGAGCCAGACCATTATTGCCAAATCTAATGTTTATTATCTTTTTTTATATACATCTAATTCATTTTAAAAAGAAAATACTGCATAAATTGAATAAAAAAAGTTTATGTTACTTCTTAATAATAGGAGTATAGCATGATTTATTGAAACCTTTTTTCAAAAATATAATATGATTAGTTACTTGGTATTCAAACTAATTAACAATTTTAAGAATGTTAATAAGGTAGATTAAATTAATTTTTAAATCATTAAATAAAATAATATCATTTTATTCTAATCAATGTTCAATCTAAATCGAGTCAAACTAAGTCAGACCAATTCTCTTCTAATTCGGAACTTGGGCAAAGAAAACATAGAATGTCATGTATCATTCATATATATATATGGTAACTATCTTTGTTAACATAAGCTTTTCCTTGTGTTCTCTCTAAATTTCTGACTTTAGCTAGAGAAATTTTACTGAGACGTGAGATTTGGAGAGGTCTAGTAATACACAATCTTATCCTTAACTAATAAAGATACTACAATTTTAGGAAATAATTGGATGAATAATTAAAAATGATAGAGTCACCAAATTGACAAGTCAAAAAAAATCCCCAAAAGAATAATTTCTCAGAGAAGTGATAAAAAAATAATAAAAAGAGTCTTCACGATTTAGTGGAAAGATGATGCAATACCTATATTATTGTCCGCATTGAACATTTAATCAAAAAATGGTATGTGTCCCTACACAAAGATTATAATAAAAAATGGGTATTTTCCACTAAATGTAGTTTGTCTTTTTATTCCAAAAAGTGGCAATCATAACAAAAGCTAAACCAACAAAAGTTTGTATGACTTTGGTTTAATATAAGCAAAAACCATTTGTTACGATATATAATATATATCTTTTTATTTAGTTTTGACATATTATTTATTAATTAGACATATAAGATATTAATTGGACTTGAATTTAAAATGATATATTTGTGAAAGAATCCTAGACTAAATTGAAGTCTATCATTTAAGAAATTGTGGCATATCACGTTTGTAATTATCAAGGGTACTGCTGAATTTTGCGTAGAGGTAAAAAGGGTTTGTGTTTGAAATTTAGGTCTTTGTCATGTATATCTTGAGTTTGTCAGTTGACAATAATTGTTGGGATCTTTGATGTGTGTGTTAATGTGTTTTTCTGTCGAAATAACTGAAGTGATCTTGTGGTTTTCTGGTTTTTATTTAGACACGATGAGTCTTTAAGTGAGCATTGTAAGTGGCTTGTGTAGTGTGTGGATTGATGGGTTATTACTGAAGGAGTGGATATGCTATAAGATGGTGTTAACATCTGGATGTGGGTTGTTTTATTATGTGTTTGTTAGTTGTGTCCTTCTTGCTTGATTGATGAAAATTAAAAGGTGCAGCATGTGTTTTCAAAGTGAGAGTTTCACTGCTCTATTTTGATCGTATGAGAATTGCTAATGTTGGACTATTATCTTTGTAGAGTGGCTCATGGTTAGACTGACTTTATGTGAATAACTTTCAGATCTCTTGTTGAGGAGCAAAACCTATAGGAAAGTTGTTTTATTTCAATCTTAAGTATGTTCAGATTTTTCTATAAATTTTTCAGATACTTTAGTCTTTTATTTATTGTCTTCCAGGTAATAGATTGTGAAGATAAATCTTTTGTCGAGGATAACACGAATCGGTCGTATTATTAGGTGTGAAAATCTTTTACGGGAAGTAAGGTTGAGAGATAGTTTCAAGGATTGAGTGAGTCGGCTTTGAAAGCCCTTGTGTAAATCTATTGAACTTTTGTAAAAGTGATTAAGCTAGGTAAGAGCCCCGCAGACGTAAGCAATATATGCCGAACTACGTTAATAAATCTCGATTTTGTTTATCTTTGGTGTTTTTAATTTTCTGATTTTTGTGATTGTCAGGAACGAATCGAAAAGTTTGCGAAACAATTGCCCCTTCGAATTTTTTCACCATTAATTATTAGCTTACATTCTATTGAATTTGTGGCTGATTTGTCTTCTAATTAAAGCAAGCCTTTAAATCTTATACCTATCATTGATTATTTTAAGGGTACATCACAATTTAGAAATAGAAATAGACCGTGCTCAACTCTCACAAAGTGGGAAGTCTTGTGCACTAGAATACGTTGACTTTATACAAAATTTTACTGTAATTTCAATTTTTATTTTAATTATCATATTTTAAAAATTACTAGTTAATTCTTTCTCATATTATTTACTTATCGTATAACTCTTTTCATTATATTTTATTATTATTTTTTCATTTTTAATTCAAAATCGAAGTCATGTTAAAACTTAAAATTTTAAATATTAATTTATTTTTAAAAAATTGTGCGACAATTATATAATACGTTATGAAAAATACTTTTCAAAATATAAATATTGTACAACTTATTGTTTGAGATTAATTTTTATATATTTTAGTGAAAATTTTTATAATCTGTTTGTTTCCCGAGAAACTTACAATGACAACCTATTCCAATGCCATGGTTCTCTTAAACACCAAGAAATGACCAAAATTTGAAATTACTAACACATAACAAAGCTCGTGTTGCTGAGCACTTAATTACCTTGTCATGCTTTTTCCTCACATCGACCCTAATAATGGGGAGTGTATAAAGTCTAATTGTTTTGGGTGTCTGAAATGAATAGATACATTTATGTTTTTATTACAACTTTTTGGGTCAAAATACCCTTAAAAAGAGGTCAAAAGTAAGTAAAGTTGTCTGCGAAGAAGACAAAAGGCATTGGAACCGAAGAATATGTGCTTTGTCAAGTTTAGGGAATGGTTGAACACAACAATCCATGGCTTCTCTTTGCTTTCCAATTCCAATCCCACCAATACACAAACCACTAGAACCCATTTATACCCTTTATTCTGCAAGCTAACGTTTGTTACTCATAATACTGAAACCAGTAAGAGTTTTGACTTGTCAACTAACAAGCATGTAATGTGAGTTTGTTTGCTCCACGATATCTTCTGTCTGTACTTAGTAGCCATTTTTCCTTCTAAAGGCATCAACGAATCGAGCTTGTTTCGATATCATAGACATGTATTTTATTTTTATTATTATAAACTTCGTAATTCATAAATAAATTAGTTAATAAATAAATAATTAATTATGGATTAGTGCAAGCAACCATAATGATTACTCATGACATACAAAATTTTTATTAATGAAAGATGTAAATTTATTAGTATCATGGATTGGGCCATCAGCTCAAAAGATTAGCTTAATATGTGAGGATTATCCATCTACTTATAAACTCAAAACTTCCCTAGTACGTATCCGATGTGGGACAACACACGCGAATGAGACCATAACAGGCTCTACCAACCCAATCCCTGACTTCCTCGTCAGGGGTTACGGTGGGCGACCCGATGCAGTGTTCCTGTACCACATGATAGTACCCTTAGAGTGACTCTGATACCACTTGTCATGGACTGGTCATCAGTCCAAAAGACTAGTCTAATAATTAGAAAATGAAAAAATGCATGTCTAATAAAATAGTAGTTATTACTATTTTCTTCGTTAACGAATTATTAATTTAACTAAATATTACATGAATAACTAAATAAAATAGGTAATTTGTTCTTTTCATATAAAATTCAAAATGGGTTGATTCTAAAAAATAGTCAAAATTTTAATTATAGTCCAAACTTAAAAAAGTAGCAATAAAATATTCAAATTTTCAATTTTTTTCAATTGTAGCCCAAACTTAAAAAAGTAACAATAAAATGCTCAAACTTTTAATTTTCTTCAATTCTAGCTCAACGTTATTTGTTGCTCTTCCGATGCCCTCAGCTCTTTGTTTTCTGTTTGTTCTTCTAAGACTCCAACCTACTCTCACATTATGGTACAGTAAGATCTTCGCTTTTAATTCGTTCTCTTGATGCCCTTAGTGTGAGGACGTCAAGGCTGCATAATCTGAAAATCAAAAAGTAAGGAGAACAAATTGAAAACGAAAAGAAAACTGAAATCAAGACGTAATTAAAGTTCAGATTATAATTAAAAAATTGACAAAATTTCAAACTTTTTTTAGTAATTAAACCGTTCAAAATTTATTAATATAATTCGATAAAAATGTTTAAAATTTGATGTAATCATAACTCAATCAAATCAATTTTAATTTATTGATTTTAAGTTAAAATTTAAAAATTTTAAACAATCTTAATGAACTTGATCCAATTAAGTCGTGCTAATTAACATGAAGATTTTTGAAAACAGCAAGTTCATTTAGGGATTCAAACTCAAAACCAGCTATTTGGTTCCTCTCTACCAACTAGACTAGCCCTTTAAATATGAGAGCACTTAAAAGAAAAGCAGAGGGTTGATTTCAACATCAATGCTTTAAGAAGACCCTTTTGACTATAAATATTTGGTTTGATAATTTGATAAGATAGTGGTGTGACGGTCACTTCATTTTGTTTTGTTGTTAATTTGAATTTCCTACTGTTCAACTGTCAAATTGGAGTTTATATTCCATCGAATCGAATGGGGCATAGTTGATTATTAATTATAAAGTTATAATACAATATGCTATATGTGTTATTACATAGAATCCCAGGATTTATGGAACAATCATTCAGACAGCAGTGAGTCGGGTTGGGCCCGAATGAGCCTGGCTCTACAGTTTTCAATTGAGCTTAGGCCCGATTCGAGATAGTGGGCCTGAACTCGAATTTGAGCTCTATCAAAAATTTATTTTTATTAAATTAAAAAGCAAAGCATTATTTTAGGCCCGAAAACTATAAGGAAAATGATGTTTAGGGTCAAGTTTGGGCAGCTCAAGCTCGAGTCTGACCTAGGTTCAAATGTCATCCTTAATCACAAATATGTGTTATATAATGAGTAAAAAACTCAGTCGATTAGGTCGATTCAATTGTAAAAATTTTAAATTGACTAACTTTCCATTCAATTTTTAATTTTTGATTTGATTTATTCAAATAATCTTTATTATTAAAAACTGATTAATTTAGTTAGTTTCATAAATTATTAATTTTTATTTAACAGTATCCTTTTTTAATTAAAATTTAAATTATTCGATAAATAAAAAAATTTTCTTTAATCATATTTTAAATCTTAAACTTCTTATTTATTTTATCGATTTAACTTTTAATTCAATTTTTAAAACATCAGTAATATATATATTCAGGCTTATCCAACCTAAAATACAATTGAAGGGAAGGTAATATTGGTAATCATAATAATTTGATATGATTTGATTTGAAATTAATCAATTAAATTTATATTAATTACTATTAAATTTAAGCTAAGGACTTAATTAATAGAATTAAAATTAATTCTATTTAATTTTAATAATTGTCTAAATTTTAATTGAATGAATCAAAATTCAGCCTGAAAAGTCTAGCCGATCCAAACTCTAAAATAATATCGTTTTAGTAACATCTCTTAAGGGGGGTCGAGTTGATAGGGTGGAGGCATGACGTCAAAAGGTCCTGTATTTGAATCACCCTACTTATACTCTCTTGATCAAGTCTGTCGTACAAGATTTATTTAGTGTAGAGTACTCAGTTGACATGATTATAGGTTATTACGTCAATCTGAAAATTTATCCAGTACGCATCCAAAAATAATAGCTATGGATTCTTCCGATTTAAAAAAAAAAAGGAAAAGTTTTAGTAACAGTCCGAGACCTGATCAAATTTCAAACCGAATTCAAACCGTGAGCAATAGGTGTTGGGCTGACCCGGGTCAGCACTGTACTACCGTCTGGAAGTTAAGAACACCCAACAAAGTCACACAGTCTCCTTAACTGCAACCAAATTACCTTCAACGTAGTAGCAGGTGAAGGTTCTCACATGAATTCCAGAGGAGTAAGGTCATAAGATATTCGTCAGGTTTCTGTGAGCAAAGTTTTCATGATATGGAAGGTTCCATATGTAGGGAATATAGAGAGAGAAATCTTCAATGCCATATCTGGATCATCCTCGATCGTCCATGATTGTGCTTTTCCGGTAGCTCTGACAACGAATGATGGATGCTTGATGAGATTCTCTTCAATTCAATGATCTCCATCATTAGTGCACTTGGGAATTTGTTTCTTTTCAAGCTACATTGTATATAGTTTCCAATCACGAATATTCCTTTTCTTTTTCTGATTAAATTCATCCCAAACTTCCATGTGTTACTCCTTCCTAGCACTTGATCAACACTTGGAGAAGTGTTCGTTCTTATTACATCGAAATGGTTTGTAACGTTACTGTTCCATTTAACAAGCTTTTTCATGTGTTTAGGACTTATGTCTGATAGAACTGCTTGCCACAGAGTTTTGGTGGTGGAGAAAAGAAACCCATCGGCATCGGGCCATGGGGGGGAGAAAATGGAGTTCTCTGGAACGATGGAGTGTACTCGACGGTCAGGCAATTGGTGATAGCTCATGATGCCGGTATTGATTCCATTCAGATCGAGTACGATAAGAATGGGACCTCAATTTGGTCAGAGAAGCATGGAGGATCTGGAGGCAGTAGAATCGACAAGGTAAATCTATTACATCAAAAATTTCCTTGTTAATATGAAGTTTAGTTGAATCTTGGACTGAAAATCTGTCAAGCTACCATTCTCGCTAATGGTCTAAATCATGCAGGTGAAACTCGATTACCCAGATGAGTTAGTTACTTCAGTCAATGGATACTGGTTCAGCCGGATTCTGACGAGGCTGTACGTTGCCGTTTAGATTCATGAAGACAACTGTCGAGTACGAGAATTCTGGCTTAAGGATTCCTGCAAAACAAAGAAGGCACGTCGGGGGTTGTTTCCCGATAAGCCTCTCCGAC
>JAOTAY010000002.1:1300878-1315461 GCA_025629805.1 Erythroxylum baracoense | reverse complement strand
AAAGGTGTTTGGAACTTTTTCTTATAGAGTTCTGAGGGGTATAGAAATAGTATAGGAAATCTATTTAACATGGACGCCGAAGCCTTTGGAGAACAATTAGTTCATTTAGATTTATCAACTGAAGATAACATAGATACTTTGATAAATGAAATATCTTCACAATACCAAGCCGAGATAGAAAATAGACAGGATAGAAACAATAGACGACCATATTATAAACCCATAATGTATTTTATGTTAAAACAAATACAGATTCTTGAATATATTAAAAATTCTAGATATGGCACAAAAACTGTAATAGATTTTAACTTTGAGAAACAATTAGGAAAAGATATATTAAATTTAAATGAAAATAAAAATGAAAATGCACATCTTTTCCTAATTGTTTCTCAAAGTTAAAATCTATTACAGTTTTTGTGCGATGTCTAGAATTTTTAATATATTCTAGAATCTGTATTTGTTTTAACATAAAATACATTATGGGTTTATAATCTGGTCATCTAGTGTTTCTATCTTGATTATTTTCTATCTCGGCTTGGTATTGTGAAGATATTTCATTTATTAAAGTATCTATGCTATCTTCAGTTGATAAATCTAAACGAACTAATTGTTCTTCAAAGGCTTCGGCGTCTATGTTAAATAGATTTCCTATACTATTTCTATACCATGACAGAATAGCAATAAGAAAATAAGGTCCAACATGCTTCCGTACCTGTCTTCGCTTTGACCAAAATATTACCTGGTTACACCACGAAGCTTTTACCGAGCATTTCAGCCCCAACCTATATTGCTATAGGTAACTCTTCTATGATCCCTTCAGTAATATTTAGCACAGCCTGATTTCGTTTCCTACCTTCAGGCTTAAGAAGTAGGAAAAGAAGGTGTTTGGAACTTTTTCTTATAGCATTCTGAAAGATATAGAATAGTATAAGAAAGGGAAAGTGTTTATTGATTCATAGTGTATGATACAAGAGGGAGAGTACAGAGGGTAGGACTTCGTGTCCTCTGCTTTCTAATCTTTCATATTTATATACAAGAAAAGCAAACTACTGTTCTAGATTTTTATAAGACTAGCCCTTATTTTTGAACACGTACATGAGTATTTTACAGCTGCTAGGTCCTTCTAGAGATATCTTTATTGCTTAATCGTTATCTTCTTTGCCAGCTGCTTTTCTGTCGTTGTCATCTTTTGTAGGTGTTACTTTTTCTCCGGTGCAAGCTGGACAGGTATCTTTTGGATGTTTGCGAAACAAACAAATCTTTTGTTGCGCTGGAGGGCTTGATTTGATTACTCCAGATTTTAGTAGCTTCATTTTTGTCCGTAGAAAATTCTGAGCCGCCAGTGGAGTAGTCTTTGCAGGAGATATCATGACAGAAGAGTGGATTTTTTGTCCTCCATAAGTGCGAAATCCTTTTTTAAAGCTGGCCTCCATGCCTTGTAGGACTATTCTTATCCCAATTGCTCTTCAATAATGAATATCTTTTTCTTCAAATTTAATAAAATCTTTAGTTTTGTTCTGATTTACAGATATCGAAAATGTATCAGCTTTTCCAAGCTGTATCAGGTGATAAGCAGGATATTTTCCTTCAGTATCAAAATCAGGTCCAGCAGATAAAAATTTTAGAATTAAAATATCTTTTGGTGTAATAGTAGGGTTATTAAAATAGCAATCTCTAACCCCATCTTTTATCCACTGAGGTAGAAAACTTATTTTAGGAAAATTTTGAGAAGATAAGTATATTGAATTTAGGGCTCCAAAATCATACCAGTATCGAATTTCTTGAGGATCCGAATCTTGTAAGTAATTGATTCTTGGATAGATTCCAGAGAACTCAATATATCGATTGTCAGTATTTGAGAGATGAAATAAATCTCGCATCATTATTTGTTGTTGTTCCACATCTGGTGAAATCATATTTAGCTCCTTCAGTATTTGTGGTGTAGTTGAAGATCCAGGAGAAGGATTGGGCCTTAGGTCCATATCTTTAATAAATATATGTTTTGGTGTTTCTTTTGTCATGGGTGTATCAAATTTCGGACTGCAAGATCCAGCAACATATTTCGTTAATTTGAGACTAACATCTTCACAATTTTCTATATTCATCTACATTAGTTCACTGCCTCTTCTTAGAAGGTTAGACACTTTTCGAGATAATCCTGGAAGATTAGCAATGTCAATGAAGTCTGAAAGATTATCTTTTATATAATGTATCTCGATATTTAATTTGCGAATTTCTTCAAGTATTTGGAGACGATGTTCTTCCATCTCTAGTAAGAAAATCTGCTAAAACATTTTTGTCAGATTTAATTATTTCTATATCAAAAGTATATTCAGAAAGTAAAATTTGCCATCTAATTAATCTTTTATATTTAGGTCTACTTGGAAAATTATTTTTTATAAATGCCTTAACCTGAGTATTATCCGTGCTTAATAAAAATCTTTTTGGGAGTAGAAAATAATAAAAAATTTTACAACTTTTAACTACAGCAAGTAATTCTTTTTCATTTATATGATATCTACTTTCAGTATTAGTAAACATTCCTGAACAATATCTACAAAGACTTTCTCTTATTTTTTCTTTATTATCATTATAATCTATTTTCTTTAATATTCCACTCCAGTAATTTTCAGAAGCATCAGTTTCTAATATCAAATCATCGTTTTCATTCAGAAGGTACAATTTTGGTAAAGAATTACATAATTCTTTTATCTTTTTTACTTGATTTTCTAATTCGAGGGTAAAACTAAATATCTTATCTTTTTTAAGTAAATCTTGAAAGGGTTTTCGTAATTTTGCTAAATCCTTTATAAAATCTGAAGCATATGTTAAAATTCCTAAAAAACTCTGTACTTGTTTTTTATCAATTAATTTATCTGGAAATTTAGAGATTTTTTCTAATATATGATTTTGTAATTCTATCCCTTGTCCATCTACTTGCATTCCTAGAAATTCGACTTTGTTTTGTAATATCTTAGATTTTCTTTTAGACAATCCTATGCCATGTTTAATACAAATATCAGCAAAGTTATTTAACTGTTTCAAATGCATATTAATATCTTCTGATACAACTAAAATATCATCAATATAAACAAATATAAAGTCATAATCTTTGAAGATGTTATCCATTTTTCGTTGAAATATTTGTGGAGCATTTTTTAATCCAAAAGGCATTACCAACCATTCATATTGACCTTGAGGAGTAGAAAAAGCCGTATAACTAATACTATCAGGATGCATTTTTATCTGCCAAAATCCACTTTTATAGTCAAATTCTGAAAAGATCTTTTTATTTCTAGTTTTATTTATCAAGCTTTCTTTATTAGGAAGAAAATATCCATCAAAAACTGTATTATCATTTAACTTTTTATAATTAATTACCATCCTTGCTTTTCCTCTACTTAATTCTGCATGATTTCTTACCATAAAATCAGGAGAACTATGAGGAGACTGGCTAGGTCTAATTAATCCTGAATCTAGTAATTCTTTTATTTGAATTTTGAATTCATTTTGATCTACTTCATTATATCTCATAGGTTTAACTCTGATAATTTTAGACTTATCTATCATTTCTAATTTAGCATATATTTGAATTTTTCCCAAAATTTTAAAGGATTATCTGTATAACATTGTTCTAATTTTGTTGTAACTTTATCTATTGTTGAATCAAGCTGTCTTAATTCTATTTGATATTGTAGCAAGGGTTTTGTTTGGGGAAAAATCGGTTTGTTTGTATAACCTGTATATATATATATATCAATTCACGATGTTTTTTCTGGGCACCATATTAGATATCTTATTTGTTTTTATTTTATTATTTATTTATTTTTTTAAAATTTTATTTACCTACTCTTTTAACATATCAATTTTCATATCTATTCTTATAATTTGCATCACTTTTTTATTGTCACATTCACATGTGAGTCTACTGAAAATAACCTCTTTATTATGTAGGGGTAAAGTTGTGTATTGTCAGACCTCTCTAAACTTCGCTTTATTGCGAAATTTTAGATTGGGTGATGATGACGATAGATATTTATTCTTTAAAAAATGGAAAATAAAAGAAATCGCCATTTGTTGGAACTTGGCTTTCTCACTTCGGACACGTAGATCACTATTCTTGAAATGGTCGGATAGACAAAACAAATCTTTCCAATCTGAAACAAGAAAAGGAATATTTAGTGTAGAGAGAGAGGGCGTGGGGGTGAGCATGCATTGACTTTTAGCTGGTTAACTTCAATTATATTTGTTACATGTAACTCAAGGAGTTCTTAAACATTTTTAAAAAATAAAAAATTATAATTATAGTTAAAATTATATCTACGTTACAATGGGTTCAGGGCATTAAGCCTACTATTATATTATAATATGACCAAAAACTTCCTAAGTGAGGTAGTTTAACTGCATTAAGCCTACTATTATATTATAATATGACCAAAAACTTCCTAAGTGAGGTAGTTTAACTACCTGTAAGATAGACAATAAAAAGAAAAAAACTATAGCCACCATTTATCTTTCATTTTTATGAAAAAGTTCATTCATAATCTCTTATTTACGAGGGTTGTTGAACTCCATGTAAGATGACCTCACTCACTTTTATATGGTCCACCTCATCTAATGCACATATCTTTGTCACCCATAATACCCGACACCCATAATTCTTCATGATTTTGTCTCTGTGATGGCCAGAGCATAGTAGGTGAAGTAGGTTTAAATGATAGAATTTTTTGGTCCCTATCCTCATCCAAGCAAAGTCGACGACACAATCTGTTGTGCTAAAGAAGAGAATAGAAGCTCCAAACTTCTCAGATATTTACAGGTCTGCTGGTGATAAGACAATAGCTGGAGGTATATGTTTATCGTTTATTACGCTTCCGTTTATTATTCATGCATGTGTTTTACGTACGTGATTAATGAGCATGTGTGATCCATGCATGAGTTGCTGCCTTTATAAAGATTGTTATGTTCCCTATTGTTCAACATTAAGACTACTTCATTTGAAGAAAGCTCCCAGTTATTTAAGATTTTGATTTCTCTTCCTTGTTGATTTTGGCCTTTTTGTAATTTTGAAAATCTCCTGAAATGTGAGGAACTTGTGATGCAACTAACAGAAAATCACAATCTTCTGCTTGTTCTTAAACTTGGTGGCATGAAACTAGTCATTGCTGAGGCAGACGGGCCATTTGTAAGCATTCTGAAAATGCTAGTTTTTGCCTGGATTCTTATTAAATTACCTCCTGGAACAAGAAATGCCAGCTAGAGAATGATTAGCTATTTATAACAGTATCACTTGTTTAATCTTCTGACTGATATCAAGTACCGTCTCTTGTCAGGAGACTGTTGCCCTGTTAAGGATTTGAATCTTCAGAAGAATCTACAAACTCCTTATTGTACATTTCTTCTATCTCAAGACTTCCAGTCTTAATCGGGTGTTTACAAACCAAAACAATGATGCCAAGTCTGGTAGCCGATGAATTCTTGCAAGATGTCTGTACTCGAGCCAAATTTGACATGCACGAGTTATTTTGCATAACGGTCAAATTTAGTGATTTAGAGTCTTTAATGAGTAGGTTTGGTACCTCTTTTTTTTCTTTTTTAAGTATATTAATTAATAAAATTAAAATTTCTTTTAATTTATCTTTAATTCTCCAATTAAACAATTTGTAATCATTGACTCACATTTAATAACATGTCATGATAACTCAAATATCATAAATGTCAAAATGGTTTAACTTATCCTGTCATGCATAGTTGTAATATATAATTTAATCATTTCGTCATCTATTATTCCAATTGGACAGAGGATAGATATATTGTCTACTCTTTTATATTTAATTATGTTTGTTCTTGCTAATTAATAACTAATTTATAATTGATATTTAAAAATACCTTCTCAAATGTCAATTCATTCGCGCCAAAAAATTCTATAAATTACTACTAATCAAAAACAATAGAACAATATTTCTAATTACTTTCAAATGACGAATCATTTATTAACTTGCTCACCTATCTCTATATAGTTTATACTACATCTAAGTATTACCGACTGAATTATCCTAGGATAATTCATAAGTAACATCAAAACACAGTAATTCTTAAATGAGATATCTTGATAATTTGAAGTCTAAAGATCAATTATATAATCATTATTATGAGAAAATTCACAATTATCCTAGGATAATTCATAAGTAACATCAAAACACAGTAATTCTCAAATGAGATATCTTGATAATTTGAAGTCTAAAGATCAATTATATAATCATTATTATGAGAAAATTCACAAATAAGTAAGTAATATTTCATTTGGGATTCTCATAGTCAAATGAGTTTAGTGAACTTATTTTCTAATAAACACTCACACGTTAGTTTAAGTATCTTTATATTTTAATTTATGAGATCAATTACTTTTTTCACAAAAAAAGAAATATAAAGTGTGTTAATTTTACAATTTTATCAATATGCTGTCTTTAAAAAATTACAATTAGAAATATTTAGGAATAATACATTAATATAAATTGAATATCATTGATCTTATCGTAATTTTAATTACACATTAATTATTTCAGGTGATTTTATTTTTAGTATTAAAAACATCAAATAAAATTAATACATGCAAATAAAAATATCTTTATTAATTATTTTGTCGTTAAATTATAATGAATCGATTTGCCGTAAGGCATAAATTAACCGTTTGAGGGGATAGAATCTAGGGAAATACAATGAAGGACCGCAACTCAGCGCTTCTTCTACTCTAATTCTTCAGAATTTGTCAATCTTTTGTCAACAAGGTTGAATTCTGACTCAAAATTAGAACCAAGAATCTTTTTCAGACAACAAAATCATGTACCAGGTGGGAGTTGCAAAACCTGTCTTGTTGCTCCCCCACGTTCATGGGATGATAACCGACCGAGTCACCGCCTAAAGGGGAATTTGATATCCCAGAACCTCTGATGTGTGTCAGATCTGAATCAGGAATGGATCACTGCCATTTTGATGTTTAACCATTCTACTGTGATATATTACATAAAACAACCATTCTACTGTGACATATTACATAAAACAAGCGGAGACACTAAATTATTATCTCCATTTTGACTATACAGGCTTTGATCTTCCGCAGTGGATGTTGCACTTTCTTGCAATTCGTCAAGCCTATCCTCCGATGCCAAATCTTTGTCTCCACGTGCTTTAATTGGATCAGCCAAAGAAAGCTGAGAGTTTTATAGAAATAGTCGAATGTATAAGTTGACAAAATATTTCATTTGTTACTAAAATAGATTTTACGTTTAATTTCATAGAAATAGAAATTATAATTTATAAAAAATGTTTGGTTCCAAATCCTAAAGCACGACATGTGTATATAACGCTGTAAAATTGTTTCTATCTTCACCCAAATCATAAAGCACATAGCATGTTGTATAAGTGATTTGGTATGTTAACCCTTCTCAAGACCTTTTAAAGGATTCAATAGTATCAGAGCCACTAAGTTTCGACCTGAGTTGCCCATGTCTCGGGTTTGAATATCTGAAAAACAATTGGGGAGTGGTTTCGTTGCTACTCACTTTGTCAAATTGTGCGCAAGTGGAGCATGGTGGTTATATAAGTGATTTGATATGCTAACCCTTCACAAGACCTTTTGGGTTCAATGAAAATTGTTTCTGTCGTTGACATCCAATGGTTAATCTAGTTATTCATATATATATATGTATGTATCGGAATAATCTATCCATATGAAAGTCAAATAATTTAAAAATTCTCAATGATATAACAGGAAAGAGGCCCTGATATTACTTGATAGAATTTAATTTCTTACGGTGAAAACCATCACTATTCGTATAAACAATCATGTCAAGTCATCAATAATACTTAGATATGTTGCCGAAGCATACATAAATCTATGAGAATAACGTGATTCTTGAATCTTGTGGTTATTCGTTTGCTAAGTCAACATGTACGTCTAATATTAAACTATCATTTAAGATGAAAGTTTATAATAGAATAAATAAAAGGGGAGGGTTTTACATTACATATTATTATCCTAAACAATAAAAATAAGTTACCTCTAATTTGGGAGATTTAAGATGGAATGTAAAATGATAAACGACATTTCACTATATTACATTATAAATTCTTTTTCTAAACAACATTTCCCTATATTATATTATGAAATCTTCCATCCCTCCTAAACAACAAATTTCTAATATTACATCAATTTACATTCTATTAAAATCTTTAAGTCCAGCTAAACATAGCCTAAGACCTATTAACAATGGAAAATGATATCCAATTCTTTATAATATCTCTAAAGAATTGGATAATGGGAAACCATGACCCACGTGATAATTTAAAATTATCAATGTGATAAGTATAAAATAATAAATGAACCAATTAAATATATGTTTATTATTTATTATAGCGATTAAGATGGTGAGATCCAGAAAATATCTACTATCGTCATTAGGTTATGTTTGGTAGGACGATTAGTAATGGAATTAAATAAAATGTAATATTATTTCATCGTTTGAGAGAAAAATTTATGATGAAATGAAATGAAATATGATAGAAAGGAAGGGTTTCATATTACATCATATTCCATCCTAAACAGTAAAAATGAGTTACCTTTGATTTAGGAAATTTAGGATAAAATATAAAATGATAAATATGTACTACCTAATATACCATGAATAATTTTTATAATACTAATTATACCCTCAACCTTGATAACAAGTAGCAAGATAATATATCTCATTTTATCAAGAGTAGAATAGTTATTTGTTATTATTATACATACATTATATTTTATTCCATTCAGTTTTTAAATAATATTTCACTATATTACATTATGAACACTTCCATCCCTATCAAATAACAATTTTATAATATTACATCGATTTACATTTCATTCAATTATAAATTATTCCATTAAAAATCTTATATCCAACCAAATATAGTCTTAGTTAAGTTTATATTCTGGTATATAACTAAGCGTTTATTATTCAATAAGAATTGTATGTTTACTTGGTAATTATGATTTTTATATATTTGAAGACAAATTTAATAAATAAGTGTGAAAATTATGAATCTCGAATTTATAAAAGGGTTAATTATAAAAAATTCTCAAAATTTATTCAATTTTACAATTATAACTCGAATTTAAAAAAGTAGTAATTAAATACTCAAATTATCAATTTTTTTAATTATAACTCGATATTAGTATTTTCGTTAATATTGATGACGCATTACTTGCCACATAAGACCGAAATCCTAAATAGTTTACACGTCAGACTTAATTAAATTTAACTAATTAAGTTTAACCAAATTACATTATTTTGATATTAAAATCCTTAAATCAAACTCGTTGCCTAAATCGTTAGAATGGAAAACACTAAATTAGTTCGTTCTCACAAAAAAAAAAAGAGAGCTTAGGATGACAAATTGAGATTTCATTCAGAATGTTAGAAACTGTGTCATTGTCGTCTCCTACTAGCATGATCGAGTGCCGTTGTCATCTCAAATTGGTATGACATAGTTTAATTTAGAAATTTCAATTTCAAAATAACGTAGTTTAGTTAAACTTAATTAACTCTGACGTACATAAGTATTTAGGATTTCTATTTTCTGTAACAAGGCACAACAACAATGTTAATGAAAATATTAACATTAAACTAAAATTGGAAAAAAATTAAAAGCTTGAGTATTTAATTGTTACTTTTTTAAGTTTGAGTTATAATTGTAAAATTGAGTAAAATTTGAAAGTTTTTTTTATAATTAGCCCTCTATAAAACTCATAAAAATTAATGAATTTCGTTGTATTTAAATAACAAAACACTAGGTCCACGTAAAAGAAAGCGTGGAATGCCCCTAAGGTTATGTTTGGTTGAACGTATGATTTTTTAAATAAAATAGAATATAAATTAATGTAATATTAGAAATTATTATTTAAGAGGGATAAAAGAGTTCATAATGTAATATAGTAAAATGTTGTTTAAAAGAAGAGTTTATAATATAATATATTGAAAAATTGTTTGTTATTTTACATTTTATCGTAATAATCATAAGCCTTAAAGATGTAAATGGCATATGTGTAATAATCTCAAAAGTGTTGGTTTTCCTGAAAGATCCGAGCTTAGATATGTACACATGTAGGCATTATCGTTAACTCATACAGAAAATTTGAAAGCTTTGGTATCAGGTAAATCAATTCTGAGGTTAACAGAGATGGCAAAACAACTCATCACCCTCGTTACGATGTTTTATTGTCTTGTTGTGAACTTACAAGTCCTGACAATGGCTGAGGAGGGAAATGTCATCCCCATCGGAAGTGTTGAAGCGTGGAAAGAGCAACTTAAAGCCAACAAGTGGGTAAGTATGTTATATGTATCTATGTTTTGTTGTCTGTCTTGTTGATCTTTATCTGGTATATATCTCGATGAATGTACAGTTCTAATACATCTCTGTCACAGATTGTCGAAAGTATTACAAATGCGATACCTATGTCACAATATTGTCCCAGAGCAATAAAAATCTCAAGTTCTTCAGTGTGGATATAGATAAAGTGCCGGTAATAAGTGTGAGCATTACCTTGTGCTAATCCCTTCTTTATGATCAGTCTTCTGCTGCATTTGTTTTTCTGCAGGGCATTTTTCCTGCATACCGACTATGGCCCAAGATCGAACCCGACCCGGGCATGGACATCTCTACATACATCAAGCAAATATGAGATCACTTTTGGTACTCAAATCGATTGGGTCAATCTCTAGCATACCGGGTCGGATATTCACAAGAAAAAAGATCTAATCGAGATGTTCCACGTGTTGAAGACTCGTTGGTTATCAAACATCTCTCACACGACGTAGTATTATCTGATATTTTCCATATCTCCAGAATGCTAAAATAAGCTGAAGGGATTGGAGTGGAATGTGAAAGAATCAAAGAACAGTGACGATGATATGGTGCTCTTCTTGTTCTCTTCCTCGATTCTCAACGGCTTCAACTCTTTACAAGCCTTATCTTTCATGGACACAAACTCTCAAACTACCCAAGGTCTCCGTTGCTGACAACAAAACGAGGCTTGGAGTTCTCCAGGAAGGCCTTGAAGTTGTGTCCTCCCAAGACGACGACGTACTGGTAATCGAGACCGAGGATGAAAAGCAAGAGCAACTCCACGAACTCGTCAATGGAGCTGCAGGCTCTGTTGATAAGAAGAATACAAAGCAGATTCCGGTAGAAGAAGATGGAAGTTTCGAGAGCCGTTACAAGCTTCGAAATGGAAGAGAGGTTTTAGAAGAGAAAGCGTACCTAGTGGGTGTTGAGCGCAAAGGTGAAACGGAGAATGAGATTGGTTTTGGAATCGAGGAGTCGCTCAAGGAATTGTCTCAGCTTGCTGATACTGCTGGACTATTGGTTGTTGGTTCTACTTATCAAAAGTGAGTATCATGTACTTGTTCTTGTTCTAGTCTTATTAGTATAATTTAGACTAGTGGTTAATCATTTTTTTTTGGTTGTTATTGCAGATTGAATTCTCCAAACCCTAGAACGTATATTGGGTCTGGCAAGGTTGCTGAAATTAAGAGTGCAATACATGCGCTTGGTGTTGAAACTGTCATTTTTGATGATGAGCTTTCTGCTGGGTAACACTCAATCCAATTTTTGCTTCTTTCTCATTATTGCTCATTTTGATTGGTTTTCGGTATGTCATAATGTGCTTAGGCAATTGCGTAATTTGGAAAAGATTTTTGGTGGGAATGTGAGAGTTTGTGATAGAACTGCTCTTATCCTTGATATTTTTAACCAGCGAGCTGCCACCCATGAGGCATCATTACAGGCAAGATAGTTATGTTTTGTATATCACTTATTTTCTGTTCTATACGTTAAAGAATGCCACTGCAGCACTTTTGCGTGTATATTTGTTGTTTGGTATAGCTAATTGGACATATTAATACTTTATAGGTCAAGTTATTCAAGTTTGATTCTGAGCTTGAATTCTATTGTCGGGTTTAATAACTATTTGGCAAAAGATGGTCTATAATGCTGATGATTATTAATATTTTTAGGTTGCATTGGCACAAATGGAGTACCAGTTGCCTCGACTAACCAAAATGTGGACTCACCTTGAACGCCAAGCAGGAGGACAGGTGAAGGGTATGGGTGAGAAGCAAATTGAAGTTGACAAGCGTATCTTACGTACGCAAGTATGTACACTTTACAAATGAAAATTTCTATTCAAATGATCTCTATTTCTTTTGCAACTTTTAATAGTTAAGGTGATTAATCTCCTTCAGGAACTTCTCTATTGTATGTTTTATGGGCTCCTTGTACATTTTCTAGCCTTGACTAGGTCATTATTGAAATTTAAATTTAAGTGGAATTTCCAACTCGTTCGTCTTTCTAGATTGGTATCTTGAAAAAAGAGTTAGAATCTGTCAGAAAGCACAGGAAGCAGTATCGTAACAGGCGTGTCTCTGTACCTGTTCCTGTTGTATCCTTGGTAAGTAGAAAACTTATATTCTATTATCTGCTCAATAAATTTCTGGTTATTGAGGTTGAGGTATGCTGGTGTATACCCCAATTTTTAGGTTGGTTATACAAATGCTGGAAAGAGTACACTTTTAAACCAATTGACTGGAGCTGATGTTCTTGCTGAGGATCAGTTATTTGCAACCCTTGATCCAACTACAAGAAGAGTTCAGGTTAGTCCATTAGATTCGAAAATTTTGACAAAGAGAAATTATTGAAAAGATTCATGATAATGTGCTTAATAACACAGTTATGCTTAGTTGTGCACTTGCAGACCTAACTCCTTAGCTTATTGGCCTTATTAGATGTCTTTCTTCATTTTATAGCAGATACATTTTATACTTTTGTCTTGGTAAGCTAGTCATTAGATTTTTCATGGTCATTTTACTGGTGAATAATATATGCTTCAAAATATTTCTTTCAAGAGTTTGCATGCTAGCTAGTGGTAACATTACAATTATTTTTTTGTTTCTAGATGAAGAATGGGAGCGAATTTCTTCTCACAGATACTGTTGGCTTTATTCAAAAGTTGCCAACTACACTGGTGAGGACCCTACAACTTGGATGTGAATTTCCATGTTCACCTTTCATGTCATGTTTTAATGCACTGGGATACTGAATTACTCATATTGCTGAGGCTCAGAATGGAAATTAACCTGTAAAAGTTGATCCTGGGGTAAAGTACTGCAAGTTTTGTTTCAATTCTGAGTGTTTTGCGCAGGTTGCTGCGTTCAGAGCCACATTAGAGGAAATAACTGAGTCATCACTTCTGGTGCATGTGGTAGACATCAGGTATATTATTGTCATCATTTGAAGAAACTACTCAAGATTTTTGTTTGCTATCTTATATCTCTGCATTATTATGTTCAGCCATCCAATGGCACAGCAACAGATAGATGCAGTGGACAAAGTTCTCTTGGAACTAGATGTGTCGTCAATTCCAAAAATGATGGTTTGGAACAAGGCATGATATCATTGATCCGTACCTTTTGAGTGAACCATTCTCTATAGGCTCCTTTCATTCATTTTTAATATATATACTAGCTGTCTTAGGTTTTAGAAGTATCTTTATGTTGTTGACAATAAGTAGTTCACAACATTCATCTGAACCTTAAATACCAAACATATGGGTTAACAATTACCCACCTTTGAAGTTGAGCTTTAGGGGTAATCATAAGGATTAACTGCTTGAAACAAGTTTCAAATTGTGTATTTTTGCTGACTTGCTATTGTTTTGATGCGTGGTTGCTGCTATTCGATGGCAGGTTGATAGGGTTAGTGATCCTCAAAACTTGAAGCTGGAGGCTGAGAGAAGAGGAGATACAGTTTGTGTATCTGCTTTGACTGGTGATGGCTTACAAGAATTCTGCAATGCAGTTCAGGAAAAATTGAAGGTTTTCAGTTGGCATCGACATTTCCACTTTTTCAAGCATATACCTTTTATTCATTCATGATTACTTCATACTGCTGTATACAGGAGTCTATGGTATGGGTGGAAGCTTTGATCCCATTTGACAAAGGGGAGCTTCTCAGCACCATACATAAGGTTGGAGTGGTAGATAAAACTGTGAGTATTTTTGATACGTTGTTTTCTTTCTCCTTATATTCGAGAGAGAAACTCGATTTTTGACCACATGTTTTCCATTGGTTTTGTCATTTTGAGCAGGAATACATGGCGAATGGGACGGTGGTCAGAGCTCATGTCCCCCTTCGCTTTGCAAGGCTGCTGACTCCTTTGAGGCAGCTGTGTAAATCTTAGCACTCAGCTTCCATGAACAATTCTCTAAAGCCATAAGCTGCTGCGCCATTTCTCATTTATTTGTATAGTACCTAACAAGCCAATAAACTATTCATCCGGAAGCTTTGTATTGAGAGAGAGGGAGAGGAGGTCGATGGCAGCTTATCATGTAGTTGTACATATGCTTTAAGGCTTTTTGTACAAATTATACCAAGTTTCTGCATTATCCAAAGTGATAGATCTGATTGCCATTGTTAGAGTTAGGAGTCTGAACACTTAAAATTGCTCAAATACTTGAGAATATTATTTACGTTTACAGGAGGAACCTC
>JAOTAY010000002.1:1283718-1300778 GCA_025629805.1 Erythroxylum baracoense | reverse complement strand
AGCTTAATTCTTATTCCTACGGGTGTAGACCAACAAGGGCCTATGGGCTGAACTGTTCCCGCCAGCTATGCTATCAGCCATCATATTATGGTTAAACGAATTTGTAGTCTTTCGTATCTTTCTAGAAATTTTGTTGGAGGACAATTTATGGAATATGATTTATAGAATATATGATAATTAGTTCCCTTCTTGTTAGGTTCAGCTTGTTAAAGATTGATTTCTGGAGAAGCTTATTCGATCATGACAAGAAACATCTATGTAAGTTTGTCTTGATCATTGGATGAGTTTGGTATTAGACTCTTCAAGCTTATGAATTCGCAGTCTGTACGTAACTATTTTCTATATGAAATGCTCTGGTGGAAAGCTGTTCTCGTAGTGGGGTTGTTGCTGAATTGCTCTGATTTGGTGGAACATTTCAATTAGCTAAATATTCAATTTGTCCAATTTTTATCCCAAGCTTTTAGTGACACTAGACAATGTTCTGTTAATTTGTCTTGACAAGGTTAATATATCCTTTATAAGTAAAAGCGAATGTGAAGTACCATTTTAGCTATTTCAATTTTACTGGCGTGATCAAACATTGATGTAATTTCTTTAGCAAAATGTAAATATTTTTCAAATTTATCAGGAGAACAAGTTGGGGATAGGGATGGCAATAGGCGAAACCTGAGGCCTGAGTTCAAGTTAGATTGAATCAGACAACTTTAACTAAGTGTTCAGATGGATAAAACTCGAAAGAAGGCCTTGGAGTAGGTAGTACCTGAAACACTCATAGCAACCAAATTCAACAAACATTCACATGGCTCGTGCATGTGTACACTGTTTGTACGCCTGAAGTGGCAAAAAGCAAGAAGACATGGTCATAACTAATCTGTATTGGATGCTTAGAAGGTATCTGGCGAGCAGAGTGGTTGGTTTTGAATCTTTTCTGGTGCATATATATTATACCTGAAGTGCCTCCCTCAGTTGCTCCTATCCTATCAACAAATGGCGTTCTCCAAGAACATTGCTCCTAGTTTCATTGCCAATATTGTGCTTGTCCTCTCATTTACAATCTCCATAGCTCACCCTGGATTCTTTGGCTGGGGTGGTTACAATGGACCTTTTGGTGGTGCAGTTACTGTTCTGTTTCCTGAATTTTATCAGTTCACCTGCCCTCAGGTTGATGACATTGTCATGTCAGTGCTCAAACAAGCTATTGTCAAGGATCCAAGAGTTGCTGCTTCTTTGCTTAGGCTTCATTTCCATGACTGCTTTGTGCAGGTTTAAACTAATCTTCCTCATCCATATTTTTATGAGTTTTAGGTTTGTTTCACCAACGTGCACTGCATTCTCTACAGGGCTGCGATGCATCAGTGTTATTGGATGATAGTGCAACAGTAGTGAGTGAAAAGAATGCATTACCGAACAAGAACTCTCTGAGAGGATTTGAAGTAATCGATGAGATTAAGTCTAAGTTAGAAGAAGCATGCCCAGAAACTGTTTCTTGTGCAGACGTTCTAGCTCTAGCAGCTCGTGACTCCACTCTCCTGGTGAGCTACATACATACGCCATTTTTATACTTTTGAGCTCTTGTACTAATGCTGGTGATGCGCACACACGCACACACACATATATATACAGTCTGGTGGCCCAAATTGGATCCTCCCATTAGGAAGAAGAGACTCACAGACGGCGAGTCTCGCTACCGCAAACAGCAACATTCCACCGCCAAATTCCACCGTCCAAAACCTGATAACGCTTTTCAAGCGTCAAGGTCTTGACGAAACCGACCTCGTCGCACTCTCTGGTTAGTTTAAACTATTCCTTTCGTGTAAACTTTCCATGCACCATATTCATCAACTTGAACATGGATGATCATCTCATGAAGGAGGACATACAATTGGGGTTGCGAGGTGCACGACCTTCAAGCAGAGGCTATACAACCAGAATGGAAACAACCAACCTGACCAAACCCTTGATAAAACCTACTACGCCGGATTGAAGTCTGTGTGTCCAACATCAGGTGGTGACAATAACCTATCTCCGTTGGACTTTGCATCTCCGGCAAGCTTTGACAATGCCTACTTTAAGCTCATTCTGTGGGGCAAAGGGCTTCTCACTTCTGATGAAGTTCTCTACACGGGGAACGTAGGGGAAACTATGGACTTGGTAAAGAAATACGCTGAGGACGAAGGGATGTTCTTCGACCAATTTGCTAAATCCATGATTAAGATGGGAAGCATTAGTCCTCTCACTGGCCTTCAAGGTGTTGTTAGGAAGAATTGTAGGAGTGTTAACTGAACTTTAAGTGTGTTTTATGACGAAGGGATGTTCTTCGACCAATTTGCTAAATCCATGATTAAGATGGAAAGCATTAGTCCTCTCACCGGCCTTCAAGGTGTTGTTAGGAAGAATTGTAGGAGTGTTAAGCTAAGTGTGTTTTATCTCTTTAGTTATGAATTATGATCTAACCTATTATGGCTACCATATTTGAATGTTAATTGCAATGTTGCTACTTATCTCTTTTTTATCTAAATTTAAATCTCTAAACGCAAATTATAAATAAAAAGTTGTGCGTATATATATAGATATATATATATAAAAATTCACATAATTTATATTTAAAATTAATTTGTAAATTTGTTAAAAAGACCATGTTAATGACTTAATTCATTTTTTTCCTAGTACTGGACTCATTTTAGATCTTATCAAACTTATGAAGTTGGCCATTTCATTTAATAATTAGTTAAAATAATATGTAGGCTGAATTAATGAAAATAATTCCATTTTAATAATTCATCAAAATGCTTTTTTAACTCATCTTATAATGTATATAATCTTTTCTTATTAGGTTAAGAGTGCATTTTAAACCTCATCGTTTATAAGATAATACAATTTGAACTTTAACGTTTAGGAGTGTTCATATTAAATCATTATATTTTCAAAACTTTTAAAAAAGATACTAAATAGACAAAAATTTGACGAGTTTAACTCACAATCAGTTAAATGTTAGGTCAATGCCGATATGACATAATTTTATATTTTTAAATAAAAATAGACATCATTTTCATATAATTAATTTTTAAAAATTAATTAAAAAGTGAATCCTACAATCACGTAATAGCGAGGCCACTATTTATACATTTCAAAAAGTAGATTCCATTTTTTACTAAAAATTAAAAAATAATAATGTCACATCAATATTATGTGGCGTTTAATAGACATGGTGTTAATCCCTTCAAGTTTTTCATCCACTTAAGGCTATTTTAAATATTTGAAAATGTTGGGGTTCAATTTGAATGTTTCGAAACATATGGTTTGTTATATATTTTGTTTTAAATGTTGAAGTTAAAAATGCACTTGTAATATTTTTTGTTAATATTAATCTTGTTTTGATTCTTATTTTATAAAATTCTAAATTTTTAAAAAATAAAACAAGAAGAATTTTTACTTAATTTTTAAAATTTTATTAAAACTTAACACCTTAAATTTTAATTAGATAATAAAATTATTATATTTTGATATATTATTTAATATTTTAATTTTAATAATTGTATACCATCATATGAAGATAGGCTAATTTTAAATTACAAATTACAAATTACAAATTTATTTGGTCGAGAATAGAATTTAATCTATTAAGTGAATTTATATTAAAATATTAAGTTGAATCTTTTTCCATTGACAAAGAATTATGACCCATCAAATCTTCTATTTTACTTACTCTGTTCTAACTTTATTTTAGTAAATCTCATCTATAAATTTATATAGAGTAATATGTGGTTGAGATTTAATAATAACTGATACAGAAGATTTGATACTCAATTAGGGCCAAAGTACAAGTATAGCCCAGCCCAACATTCCCGTCATGTCATGTTCCATAAATTTTCTCGGACGTCATTAGCCATGAAAAACATCGAAACCAAACCAAGATCTACTAGACTACTACTGCTCGCTAACATTCAGTGGGAAGGAAGGGAACAATGCACAAGAACGTATGGCTACTCATGATAATCGCATTGTTCGCTCTATCAACTCTAATGGTGTTGTTCATGAGATCAGCATTCGACTCATGCCACTCCATAACAACTAGCAATCGTTTCGGTGAAGCAACCCAGGACACGCAAGTCCCGATTCGCTCTTCTTCGGTAAATGGCGGCCCAAACCCTCTCGCTTTCATGAAGTCAAAGGTCGTTCTTTTGGTCTCTCACGAGCTGTCACTTTCCGGTATACTGTAATTGGGATTCTGGGTTTTGTTTTGCTTTTGTTTTCCGTTTGTTTCCCGAGAACAGTTATGAGTGAGTTTTGGGAAAATATGAGTAGGTGGGCCTTTGTTGTTGATGGAGCTGGCGTTTTTGCTTAGAGGAGTTGGTTCGCAAGTCGTTTGGATCACTAACCAGAAACCTGCGGATCCTGATGAGGTCGTTTACAGTTTGGAGCGGAAATTGTTGGACAGAGGTGTACAGGTGATTTTCATTTTCATTCGAGTTATGATTTTATAGGTCAAATTAACCGAAAAGACAAAATCTATCATGAAAGATGAGAACTTTCTGTTAATGCAGTTATATTAAGATCGTCTGAATTACCTGTTGTTGTTTGGTTTCTGACAGTTTCCTTATAGCGGGATTTGTACATTCTTAGGTCTCCTCTGCAAAAGGTCAGAAAGCTATTGAGACGGCTCTTAATGCTAATTTGGTGGTTTTGAATACTGCTGTTACTGGAAAGTGGCTTGATGGTGTATTGAAAGACAAAGTTGAGGAAGTTCTTCCAAAGGTTCTGTGGTGGATTCACGAAATGAGAGGGCATTATTTCAAGCTAGAGTATGTTAAGCACCTCCCTTTTGTTGCAGGTGCCATGATTGACTCGCATGCAACAACAGAATACTGGAAAAACAGGACCCAGCAGCAGTTAGGGTATGGTTCTTAGTTTTCTCTGGTGTAGAGGTTGATATAGTTTTTGTTACATCTAAGCTCATTGTTATAGCCTTTTCATTTCCAGGATTAAGATGCCTAAAACATATGTGGTACACCTTGGAAATAGCAAGGATTTAATGGAAGTGGCTGAAGATGGTGTCGCCAAGAGGGTTCTCCGTGAACATGTTCGTGAGTCTCTGGGAGTCCATGATGATGATATACTCTTTGCCATCATAAATAGTACGTTCTTGTTATCGTAGTTTTACTAGGCTATACGGTGCAATCTGTTGTAGAATGTTGCCACCTTAAAAATCCAACTTTTATAGAAGAGTTCTAGTTTTACGCTAATCATAGGTTTCATTCTAGTAAGTTCTAGGCGTTATTTTGGCAGGTGTTTCACGCGGAAAGGGTCAGGATCTTTTTCTTCGTGCTTTTAAGGAGAGTCTGCAACTAATCCAAGAAAAGAAACTGCTGGTGCCATCAATTCATGCCGTAATTGTTGGAAGTGATGTGAATGCTCAAACAAAGTTTGAAATGGAGTTACGTAAGTTTGTTGTGGATAACAAGATTCAGGATCGTGTTCACTTCGTCAACAAAACCCTGACAGTGGCTCCATATTTGGCTTCTATCGATGTTCTTGTTCAGAACTCTCAGGTTCAAACTCTTGATTCAGTTTCCTCTTTGGAAATCAATAAACTGTCATATTTTGCTTGAAAATATATTCTATGAGAAAATGTGGGGCTATCTTTGTCTACCAATTGAGAAAAAAGGTACTAAATTTTAGTTGAGAAGGAACATGAGTTTCCTTTTACTTTGATGGAGGAGTGGAGTCTTCTGTGGAGAAACAGAAACATTCTTGTTTCCATTTCATGAGCGTTGTTGACATTGTGTTCTTAACAAACCTTCATGGCTTTCCCGTTTCACTCTTTAACTCCAAGAGATCATTAGTAAACAGATGATAACCTTGAGGCCAGGCCACTTTTCAAACACAAAAGTATCAATTCATTGCTCGAAGACGTTTAGATTCAAACTTGGTAAGGACTAGACTTGTGTACCATGTTATTCAGGAAACCATATTTGTCGAGATAGTTTAGGACTGGAAACTTGCATTTATTGAGGTTTAATCGACATGTTTTTCATATAACGTCTGTTATGGCACATGTAGTGTGGTATAAAGGAAAATAAATCAAGGTGATTATGTGAAAGTTCATTATTGGCTCTTAGACATCCTGGTTATATTTAGTGAAGTAACATAGTTTGGCAACAGTCAGGGTCCTGCTATTCTCGCCGTTAGTTTCTTGCTAATGTAATCCGTGCATCGAAGTTTTTCGTGCTTTTACTTCCTTTTGGAAGATTAGAACTTGTGATTTATGTGCAGGCCCGGGGGGAGTGCTTTGGAAGGATAACAATTGAAGCTATGGCATTTCAGCTTCCTGTATTGGTAAGCTATTCTGTATATAAAAAAGGCTCTTCTTATTTGCTTCCATATAGACAATGAACTTTTCAAGCTAAGCAAGAATCAGTTGGCAATCTAATTACATGGATAACGTCCTGCCTTCAAGTCAGAGATCTGTTTACCCTACATTAATGTGTTTTCTTTTGGATCAATGGGAGCATTGACATGGGACTTGGATCATTTTATTTGGTCAATTCTTTGTGCTTCACCAGTTATATATCATTGCCTAGACATGAATACTTCAGGGCACTGCAACTTACTCCTCATATGCAGTAGAATTCTGTATCAGGTTTCTTCTTTATAGCTCAGAAAACGTGCAACATTTCAGGGCACAGCAGCTGGAGGAACAATGGAGATTGTAGTGAATGGAACAACAGGTCTGTTGCATCCTGCTGGGAAAGACGGAGTAACACCTCTTGCGAACAACATAGTGAGATTAGCCACACACGTTGAAAGAAGGCTTACAATGGGAAAGAAAGGGTATGAAAGAACCAAGGATAGATTCTTGGAACACCATATGTCCCAGAGGATTGCTGTGGTCTTGAAGGAAGTATTGGAGAAGTCAGAGTCTTCAAAAACTCAATAGAATTTGACCCTTAAACCTCACGCTTTTGTTAGATCCCTGTATCACAAGGAACATAAAATGGGAGTTTTTGTTGCACTAGCCATTCACTTAAAAAAAAAAAAAAAACGCATTTGCCTAGGCTTGTAAATCTGACACTGAGGGAGAGAACAGATCCTTTGTAAATTCATTTTCTAATTCCAGGGCCCCATGTTCAAGCATTCAGACATAACAAAACCAAGGCACTGTTTGAAGTGAATTAATTAAATTTCGAGTTGGGCCATGTATAGAGGTGGAAAATGAAAGCAAAATTATCAACACATCCATATTGTTATCAATGAAAGAGCATCTCATTACAATCCTGATAATTACTTTCAACTTGGGTCTAATTCGTTTTCACAGTATATCCAACTTCTTTAGTGCCACTCCACTTTTGAAGCTTGTACTTCACCATTCTCACAATCTTGTAAAACCAGAAAGCACTCACCAGCTGCAGTCCCAGTGCTGTTGCCTGATCCAATTACATAATTATGTTCCTAATCCATAAAATTAACAACACAATTTTTATTAACTGACGTCAAGTGAGTACCTTAATAATGAATGGATTTTGGGCAGTCAGAGTAACATAGGTAAGGTAAGGTCCTCCCACCATTCTTGCAAATGAGAATATAGCTGCAAATAAAATCTGTGTCACAGCAAAAGACCACGTCAGAAACTTGTGGATTAATCTCCAGAATTTCACTTTCTCGACTTAGAAACAGGAGCTGCATAGAACTCACATCGGCTGCTAAATTAAGTTCAGTGTCTCTGTAACCAAGTTCCTTGATAAGTTCCCTTAAATGGAGGAAAGGGCTCGAGAGCTCGGTTATCCATAAAGCTGCTACCATTTCTGATCCACACTGCAAGCAGTAATAGCTTCAGCTTGCAAGCAAAAATTTTAAAGAAATCTAAATATGTCTGTAGATTGTATTGGTCATCAGTGAACTGAAATATATTATATGGACTCCAAGAAGTTGCAGATAAAAGTTTTCGAAGTTTCAGGTGGATCACTTGACGTGGAAAAACAAATGAAAGGAGGAGAAGTTTTGAGAAATGGATTACCTTCTGATAAGCAAGACCAGCTCCAATTCCCACAATGCTCACCAAATGGTGAACAGTGTTGTCCAGATTGAATCTCTTGTCGAAGAAGCAACACACCATGTCATATATCAGGTACGAAACACTCACTGCCAGTGCTCGCATCTTCTCAGGACACCAACAACTGTACTCAGATTTGTTCTCGAGCCACAGAGAGATTAAAACAAACCAAACCCAGTAGAAATCTAACTACGTACCTGACTTGGTGAAGATTTGGAAGCCAAAGGACAAACTGGGCACCTCCAATCTTGGACAGTTAGAGTAGCCAACGTCACTGCCAGAGTCGCATGAACTGTAGACACTAGACGATTACAGAACTCGAAACTACGTTTAGGTAACAGTTTCCTGAAGAACAAGAACATCGTTGTCCAGAAAACAACTCCATATACAATGATGTCAACCACAAACTTCTCCATTTTCTTGCAATTCTAAAACTCAGACAGACCAAAAAAAAAAACCCTTTTCAGGGTGATGATTAAGAACCACAAAATCACCCTTCCCTACAAAATGCTAAGCATGTGGAAGGTATATTCTGTTTGTGAAGTACTTGCTACGTCTGAAACCTGAAATCCTAACGAAGCTGATTCTTGTGTCTAGTAGTTGAGTTTCATTAAATTTATTTTATGGATGTTAGGTGGAGGTTTGGCTACTACTGATGTAACTGCCAAATTATATTTATTGATTTGGTGTTCTAATTCTTCTGTATCATACTAATCTAAATTAGTTTGGTTTTGTTTAGTCTTTTCGTAAGAGTAAGTTTTCGTGTCTTCTTAACAAAATCTTCTCAAATCTCTCTAATTGTGTTTTATACCATAACAAAATTGGATTTATCTTTAAGAGTAGCAAGGATTTTCATACTTCTAACTTGATGGATCATGAATCTCTTCTAAATTGTAAAAATGGTCATATTTGAAAATGATAAAAACTTCACATTAACCAAGATAGACCCTGTAGTCTAGCGAAATTCGTATTAAGTGTTGTTGTTGATGATGTAAAAATTTCACATTAAAACGCAAGGTTTATTAAATTAATTTTGTATAGGAATAACAAATTAATTGTTTATAATAATAAGGATAAAGCTATTAAAAGTTGATATAATAACTAATGCACGTACAATTTAACATTAAAAAGGTGACACCTTATTTTTAATATTGTTATTATTTTCATTTGTACTAAAAAAATTTGCCCCACGGACATAAATGCCCAAGTCCCCCTCTATTTTAGGGAACAAAATCTTCTGTTCTGAAAATTTTCGTTTCCTCTGTTCTTGTGAAATCTCATCCATCCACTTTTATTTTACTTATTACAATGGATGACTTATATGAATTTTAGAACATGGGGAACGGATCTTCCAACCCCTATATTTAGGACAAGCAATTTCAAAAGGGACTTTTCATACATTCAATGTGAAAAAGATACATCAAGCACCTAATTTTTAGGTAGCTTTGCAAAATAATTGTTAATTTCTTCATAAGGTTTAGATTGATGACAAGAAAAATCTTAACAAAATATGCATAAATGATGGTTTAAGCTTATATTGATAAGACAATTAGGGATGACAATAGGGATTGGGCTAGGCCCGAGTTGACCAAATATTACACCCTATTATTTTGAAGATTTCGGGCCAGGCCAAAGGCCAACAAGTAATAACAAATGACTTCGTTTTATCAAAAATGACATATTTTGACATTTTAATTTAAAAAAGCAATTCAAGTCCGTCTAAGCTCAGGCGCATGGATCAGGGGGCGAGTCAGGATTATGCTTATGACAAAGATAATCTTTAGTAAAAAGTTCAGGACAAAAGTTTTTTTTAATTCTTTTAGTTTTTTATGAATTAATATTTTAAAGAAAATTTTTATGTATTTAATTATTTTTAATTTTTTAATACTTAAAATTAATATAAAATAAAATAAATTGATTTGGAATAAAAACCAGTCATAACCTATTATGGATTTGGGCTAGAATTGGGCTTGAGTTTGAACAATTAAATGAACAAAAGCCCATTTTAGCTCAGCCCAAATCATCCCGACGCCAAATTACAGTGAATCCGTAACCCACACCCTCCATACAGCTTCATCGATGATGATATACCAAATTCCCGCGATTCAACTTCAAACCCCTCGGTTTCCCACAAATTCGGCTCTTACAAGGGACCGAAACCAAACGCCGAAGTGTTTAGATTGTACGAAATTAAACAATCCGGAACCAACATGTCGGAATCGGATGTTCATTGTCGGGATGGGTTACGTCGGCCAATTCTTTGCTCAAAGTCTTCGAAAGGAAGAAGACTGGTGATTTTCTAACTTTTACTTAATGTAGTTCTTAATTTTTTTCCTAATTTTCTCTAAAAAATCGATGTTTGTCTAGTTAATTGATACATGATTGAATGATTCAACTATAAGGTTGGTGTTTGGGACTTGCACAAGTTTGACCAAGAAGAAGGAACTTGAAGAGAAAGGATTTGATGCTTGCCTCTTCGATGCAAATGAGCCCAAGTCAGCAGCTTTACTTGCACTGAACTACTTATAACGTTTTGCAATAATCAAATTTGCGTTTCTTCTACCATGAAGATGCTGAATTCTACCTGTCTCCATTGGCAGATTGAGCCCTTTGAGTTTGTTGAAATCTTATACACACCTTCTTGTGTCTGTGCCTCCTGTTGTGGGTGTTGGCGATCCGGTAGTGTTTGCTTTCCCTGTTAATTTTTGTGTTTACTTAAATGTTTGCTCACTGAGTTCTGTATTTTCATCTGCTTTTGTTTCAGATTCTTAGGCACGAGGAACTTTTGAGAGGTGTTCTAATGGATGCAAGTATTCAGTGGATTGGTTATCTTTCTTCTACCAGTACGTACGGTTTTAGCCATTGTTAAATTATAATGGTTTATTAACTTGTTACCTAGAACCCCTTCAATGCCTTTTCAACCAATTCCAGTGAAATTGCCAAGCTCAAGTGTTTGAGGACTAAGTAATTGCTATTCATTATGCAAAGTGACAAGTTTGATAAAAAAAATTCTTAATTCACATTTGAATTCATATCTTTTGCCCCTCAATGGTTATTAATGAAATTCTGGCACTGTTTCTTGTGAGCAGGTGTTTATGGTGCTAGGGGTGGTGCCTGGGTGGACGAGGAGTAAGTACATTTTCGATGAAACTTATGATGTTACAGACAGACATCAGACTGATGTAGTTAGATCCTTAAATTTGCTGCAGTTGCGAAACACGTCCGACAGGTGATGTGGCTAAGTCAAGGTTAGCTGCTGAAGAGGGATGGGTGAGCTTGGGTTATGATGTTGGGATCTCAACGCAAGTATTTAGACTCGGAGGAATTTATGGCCCTGGTCGAAGGTTAGTGCTGACTTCTCTTCTCGTGTGTTAAAATCTTTTCAGATTTGCCGTGTCTGCTAAATTTTCCGGTCCTTTCAATTGGCATTAGCAATATTGTCATTGGGACTCAGTGTCATTGTCATTTGCTTGATGCTTATCTGTCTGGAACTTTTGTCTGCAAGAACTGAAGTTTCAAGCAAAATTTGGCAGTGCCGTGGACACTATAATCAAGCAAAAACCTTGGTCCAAAGGTCAGAAATTGAGGACATCCAGGCAATACACGTCTAGGATTCATGTTGAGGACATTTGCCAAGCACTCAGGGCTAGCATCCAGATACCGGGATCCGGGTATGCTTTCGCTGGAACCCCATTTGGTTGTTCCAAACATAATTCACCAATTGTTCGATTTATCAGTATCATAGTAATGTCCTTTATAGTGGAAACGAAGTTATGGTACCTAGAAAGTTGGTGTGTACGAAATTGGCTTGAATTTCCTATTACAGAAGAACTTACAATATTGTGGATGATGATCCGGCACCACGTGAGGAGGTATTTGCGTTTGCAGAGGAGTTGATTCAGAAGAAATGGCCAGGCATGGAAAAGCAAAGCACATCCTGTCAAATATCTGAATATTCTACCGAGAAGTTCAATTCAAGCGGCGAGAAACGGGTTTCCAATGCACGTATGAAAGGAGAATTAGGAGTGAAGCTGCTTTACCCAAGTTACACATCAGGACTGCTGAGCATTATTGATCAAATGGAAAACCCATTTCAATGATCTCGATCAGGTTACTGACCAAATTTAGACAACAATACCTGGATAGCTTGTGAAACGTGATATTATGAACACAAATATATTAATGATAGGACCTGAGATTGGATTCTAATGTGAGTTATCCTGGAATCAATGCATGCTTTTGTACCAGAAATAGTGGATTATGTTCCTGAAGCTGTATTGTCAATAGTAGCAGCACATGAACTGATGGCTTTAAAAACGAATGGATCAAATTTCAAATTATACTTAACGTAGAACTTTGCCTAGAAGAGAGAGGGCTACCTGAGGTTGTTTCTTTTCTTTCTTTCCTCATCTTTCCCTTCTATTAGACAAAATGAGAAGGTTGTGTGGAAAGCGAAGCGAAGTCCGCTTGCACTAGAACAGATAAATCTGCGTAAGTTTGAAAACATAGAATAGATTTTCAGATGAACTACTGAAACCCAGGCATTACCACTAGGATAATCAAGCTTAAGAAATTTCACATCCAACTAATAAAAGTGTCAATCTTTGTGATGTCTTGCCCAAAACCCTCTTTTCCTTGAGGTACCCTTCTCTGCAAAGGATCTACTCCATCTGGACCCAAATGAGAAGTGCTTTCTCAAGAATGGCTTTACAGAGGACCTCCCTGCACTTGAACTAGATTCCAGCTTTGGTGAGCCTCCGTCTCTTGTGATATTCTTTTCTGGATAAAAGTCATCAGAATCACTGTCAATAGAACTGTCAACGACCCGGCTTCTTGAAATTTTATGAAACTTTGCTTTTAGGTCAGCTTCAGTTCTCAAAGCCCTCTTGGACATCTTTAACACTTGTTTCTCTCCTCCTGTGCACATTGGGCAAGATGGATCATATTTGTCTATATCTGGAGTCATCATTTCAAGGCACTCAGCATGGTATGCATGACCACATACAAGCACAGAAACCACAGGGTTCTGCCACCAAGATTTCTCATTCAATGACTTTGAGCAAGCTGCACAATTGCGTGGATCTGGGGAGGGAGAACATGAGAATCTGCTGCTTCCACCACCTATCTTGCCCAAGCCAAAGCTAAAGCGTTCACTGTCAAAAGACCACCTCTCTCTTTGAGAAGACGCCACAAGTTCAGAAAAGGCTTGCATTGACCAACAATCAGAAGAACCCCCATGGGAACCCATCACTAGATTATGGCTACCAAGGGAGGGTCCAAGTGACGATCTTCCTTCAGATAATGAGTAATTATTTGGTGACTTCAATCCTAGAATTCGACTATCAGAGATCTGCCTGAATAGTCGATGTCCAGGTGAACGTCGAGGCCATCTCGACGGGGTTGTGTAGGGATGAAGCAGATGACCATGGGTAGAATCAGCAACAGGAGTTAGAAATGGAGAATGAATGGTGTAAGAAAGCTTTGATGAAGACAATTCGGTGGCATCAAGCGATTCTGCCAAGCTCTTTACCTGAGATAGTGTTTCAGAGAGAGAGTTATTCAGTACAGAAAATAAAAAGCCTAGGCAGGCGAGAGGGAAGGCAGGAATTCAACTGGTCACAACTTACCTCTACAGTGTTATTGCTTCTCAAAGATACATCTGCATCAAGAATGCTAAGAATGATTAAGTACCCCACACAAAAGGTTTCGAACAAAGTTGCAAAATTTAATCCTTATCACAATGCACAACAAAATGATATGCAGCAAATATTTAACATGCAAAGGTCCTTCAGTGCTTCGTTGCACAAATTTGTTAGTGGTGGTTAACTGAGAAAAACAATTAAAACTCTGAAAGGCAGACTTTTCTCATGAGAATTATAATAGGAATATTTGTTCAGTAGTCTTGGAGTTCATATCCTTCAGTTAGTAAGGTAGTGCCTACAAATAGTATTCTCTGGACCAAAGCTGATCAGATGACCACGTTTTGATGAACAATTGCACTGCTAAGCACGAATTTTTACACCAAAATTAAGCATTAATTAGAGGCTAAAAGTTTCAGACTATGCGAATGATTACATCTATAAGGCTAAGGCCATTTTTTGAAGCAGCAAGAAGTACACTTCTGGCAGAGACAGCAACCCACAATGCATTGGCCAGAAGTGTATAATAGAAACTACTAAAGAGTATCATGCACTACTTAAGAAAGTTTTGAATGTGTGTTGTAAACCTGCAGAACAAAATAGATTAAGAATGCCAAGGAAATGATATCATCATATGATCCCAATAATTTTCCTACGTTAACATAGTAATTCTGGGCATACCATAGCCTGAAAACAGATGCCAAAGAATTATATGACACGCTATAACTTGTAATACTTCAGATTTTATTGTTATTATATTGTCTCGTGGATGAGAACCTATTCTGCTTTCCTTGGAACAATTTAATGAACCTGAATAGAATCAAATATCTCAAGTCATGTTTTCCGACTGAATAACAAGCGGCCAACAGCTTCTAAAACAAGTTGAGAAAATAGCCGGTCGTTGGGGGTGGACTGAGGACAGAAGATCAAGGGTAGCTTTACTATCATATACAAATGAGATCATATAATGTACCTGAAGATTGATTAGTTAAATTCAGACTTATTCCTTGATGGACTGGTGATCTCACAGAGAAAGGAGTTCCAAAACTGTCATGCAGACTTCCCTCGTCAAAATGATTATCCTGATCAGAACCTACTAGCTCTTTGATCTCTGCACTAAGATATCTGCTGTTCTGATGAGAAGTTTGGTAAGAAGCATCCTCAACTTCACCAGCCACACGTCTTCGATTTTCCCTACGGAAGCTCCATGATGGAGAACATCTGGCATTCCTGTTCAAAGTGTTACTTTCACTTCTAATGATGAAGTCTTTATCTTTTGCTGCCTTACAGCAAGCCGACCCCATGAGTATTCGGATGCAAGGACAATCTAACCCCAGAGACAAGCTAACTCAAGCAAAGAAAGTACGAAAGAGATCTAGAGATCCCTGTAAGAGAATAATAATAAGCTGGTTTATCAGAATTTGTTAATCATATAGAAATTGAACATGAATAGAAGACGAATACATAATGAATATCCCAATATGTCCCAACATATAATGAAAACCAATCTCAGATCACATCTCTACATGAGGTTTTGCAATTCCTTATCATCCAGAAGGAAAGGAAACAACACAGTCAATCAATAGACTTAAACCACCATTTGATGAAACATTAAAGAGCGCAAAATGCTCGGAGACAAAAGAATTTGATGGCTTATTACATATGAAAATTCAACTAACAAGGCGCCCTTCCCTCTTACCCCAACCCAACCGCAAAAGTATCCCCATATACTCACAAAACCTTGGAAGCAAATGAGTTCACCATGCATACTCAGAAAAGAAACGAAGAACAACAATGGATTTATATCCATAAAAGAATCTCTACTATCTATGATAAGGCAAAAAAATCACTTTGTAATAACATAAGATCGTAAAGGATTAAAAGCACGAAAAACAAATGCTTGCATACTTCAATAGAATGCTACATGACAAGGCAAAACAATAATAACCCCATTATGGGCAGAGAAAATTGCAGAATAAGACGAAAGCCCCTACCCCTAATATTCTTCATACAGATTTCCAACAACTAGGTCATAAAAAATAAGCCTGAAGCTTATTCTAAATCTCCGCCAAATTCGATTTCACTATCGTTCGAGTAACACTTAGAAATAGATATGACCCGGATGCGCTAGTGAGTGTTTTAATCCCACATTCCTCAACTGACTAAAAACTTCTCAGTACATCCGAATCATCAAAAGTGGCTTTCATGATCATAATTTACAAATACTATTCACAGGTCCATACAGTAAGTCTTCGTACACGCAAATGAATTTCACGTTTTGAACAATTTAACACTCGTACTTTTCGACATACAGACGCGTGCTTTAAAAAAGAAGCGTACGGGTCGTAATACACCCAAAAACAAAACAGCAATTAATGCGCAACAAATCATAAAAGAATATTCCAAGATCCAAATCATATAGAAACTAGGGTTTGTGGAAGTGTATCTTCACCAAACCACAAAAAAAAAAAAGCTGAAACCATAAACAAATAGGCAAAAAAATTTAAAAAAACACTTCAAAGTTCAAACCTAAAAAAAAAGAGAGTTCTCACCGGAATAGGATTCACCAGAGCCAAACGAGAAGTTACAGAGAAAGCTTTTGTTCCATTCTTCAAATGAAGCGGACATGAGAGAAAGAGAGAGAAGAGAGCGAGTGCGCTACACAGAGAGAGAGAGACAGAGAGACGGTTAAAAGAAGCAAAGAGGAGGGTTTGTATGCGACGCGTGGGACTGTAACGGCGTAGAGGACGGAGTTGTGTTTGGTGTGGCGGCAAAGAGGAGGGGGCGATCGTTATAACGGCGTTAGAAAAGGTAGATGGATGAAGTGAGGAGTAAATTGGAGCAACAAATAATAATTTATTAATCAAACAACAAAATTTTAATTAAATAATTATTAGTGAAGCCCACATGGGGAATTGTGCGCTCTTCTCTTCCTATGATCATGTTGTCTTTTGCTTTTTCTTTTGTCTTTTTTACTTTCCAGCTTCTCCTTTTTTGTCCTCTCTTACTCTTTAATTTGTATGCTATTTGCTTTTTACCATAGCTCTAAAACGGTAAAACATCGAGTAAAAAACTTACAATATCACGATTTAGTCCCGTTTAGTAAGTCACAAATTTTCAATTTCAAAAGACAAACAAAAAGTATAAATTTTCCTTGTTATTGTTATTAAGGTCCTGTTAGTCAATTAGTTGATTGCATTAGTCGGTAGTTGACATTTGATTATATCAGTTGATTTGACCAGTAAATTGCATTAACTGTTTGTTAGAGATGTTTGATAAAATTAGTTGTTTAGTATTAACTGTTTATATGTAAAATGACTTATAAGGACATGACTTTAAAAAAATTATAAGGGTATGAATATTATATATCT
>JAOTAY010000002.1:1256940-1283618 GCA_025629805.1 Erythroxylum baracoense | reverse complement strand
GTTCCTTCATTTCCGTTCTGGCCCCAGTAGATGGCTATGCCTCCGGCTCCATGAGAGGGTTTAATAAGCAGAAGGAGCAGTAATGGAAGAAGCATTAGGAGGGTTTGAGTGTTCATGGCCATTTTTTAGTACCTGTAAGATACTTCGAATGCCTGTAGTAGTAGGTGATGGTCCATTTTATAAGCATGTTGGTGGAAATTAAATGTGTAAATTTTCTCAAACTTGACTTGTACTAATACTAGGCATATCACTTTAAGGTGATAGGCTCAATTTTTGAGAAATTAATAGAATTTTTTTCTAAATGATTAGACTTTAAGTTAAAATAATTTTTTAATTTTAAATTTTAAATTAAATTTGATGACTTAATTTGAAATTCAAATTTTTAAATAAAATTACGACTATGTTCATAAAGATAAAATATAATCATTTTAAAATTCAAAACTGAAATAATTTTAAACTCTTAAATTTTACTCTATTGTTAATAGTTCCCTAATTTTAAAACAATTTTAAATATTATTAACAAAATTGAAGTATAAAGAATTATATACCTAAAAATTATAAGGATTATTGTGTAAATACAGGCATTAATACGAGAAAATGAGTGTACGTGTGACTGTGTGAGGTCAGCTGAAAAGCGTTGTTCTCATCGGCCTCATCCTCTCCTTCCTGTGTGGGTGGTAGCTGGATCTGCTCACGTGCGGCTACCAATGAGTGGTCCCCACCGCACATGATGTGGATAAAAGCGACGGCCTCTATTTCTTTATTTAATGCTTGTATACAATACACGCGCGCTCGATTAACGCGCCAATTTTTTATTTAAAAGTGCTTCACAAAATTCCAGACCCGGCCAAGCTCCGCTTTTATCGAGTCGTCCTGCAAACGGTCACGCGCTCCATTAATTTTATAGACGTGGGAGCAAATTGTTGTGTACTCTTTCGCATACCAGAAAGCCCTAGGCTCTGTTTGGCTCAACTGTTACTAATTTTATTAGTTGTTAGTTTATAGCTAATTTGATCAGCAGATTATATTAGCTGTTTGTTAGAGATATTTGGTAAAATTAACTGTTTAATATTAACTGTTTATGTGTAAATTAACTTATAAGGACATGACTTTAAAAAAATTATAAGAATATGAATAATATATATCTTAATATTTTGTTGAATATTCTGATAAGTAATCCCCACCACACATCATGTGAATAAAAGCTACGGCTTCTATTCGTTATTTAATGCTTTGTATACAATACACGTGCGCTCGATTAACGCGCTAATTTTTTATTTAAAAGTGCTTCACAAAATTTCAGACCCGATCAAGCTCCGCTTTTATCGAGTCATCCCGCAAACGGTCACGCGCTCCATTAATTTTATAGACGTGGGAGCAAACTATTTTGTACTCTTTCGCATACCAGAAAGCCTTAGGCTTTGTTTGACTCAACTGTTAGCTGATTCTATCAGCGGATTTGATCAGTGAATTACACTAACTGTTTGTTAGAGATATTTGGTAAAATTAGCTGTTTATATGTAAAATGACTTATAAGGACATGACTTTAAAAAAATTATAAGGGTATGAATATTATATATCTTAGTATTTCGTTGAATATTTTTATAAGAATTTATATTTTAGATTTTTAATTCTACAAAAATTAAGTTTATAACTCTAATAATAATAATAATAATGATGATGATGATGATGATGATGATGATGATGATACATCCAAACATTTTAATCACAGCGTTTCTAAAACATGATAATGAAAAAATATTCTACCCAAATTTAATTATTTGAATATGATAAATCAAGTCTACATAAGTAACTAACAATCTTCAAAAAGGTTAAATAGGAATTGGAGTTTAAAATTTCAACTAGTTGGCAATAAATCAGATACTCGTCAAACGGCTGGTCAAAGGCTGTTAGAGGAGTCAATCAGCTGAAATCAATACATCAACTAAAAAATTGGTTGATTGGTGGTTAACCAAACGAAGCCTAAGTCTAGAAGAATATGATTCATATTGATATCATAAGCGTAATAGTCATGTTCTAATTAGGGATGACATTTGAATTCGGATCGTCCTGATCTGGCCCGAATTCAATTGGTCAAATTCTGAATTGATTGGGCCTCAAATAAGGCTCAAGTTTGAATTGCTCAAGCTCAAGTTCAATTTCAACCTAACCTGAAACTCGACAATTATAAGTTAAATAATGAAAATGATGTCATTTTTATATTTTAATTAAAATAAAAAACTTAGGTTGAGCTAGTTTGGACTCAAACTCAAGCCAGCTGCATCTAACTCAGTCAAGTTCAAGTTTGGATCTGATTGAGCCTCGGACAGACTCGAGCCCCAGCAGAAGTCCTGGTCTGGCCGGGCGCATCTCATTTTTAATTATTGGCTATTTATGTTTCAGCAGATGCCAAGAAATTATCATTACCTCGAATTTGGGACACGGACCTATTAGAGCTGGACTCGAGGGACAAGACAAAAAATGATTGGCCCAACATTCTCGTAGCCGAACACATGCAGGACAAAGTTTGTGGTCGCAGAAAACCGTACAGAGCTCACTCAAGCCAGCAGCTTATGTGATCTTAAAGCTTTGATTTTCTGATTCAAGGTAAGTCCTTTCCCGCCATATCTGCCCAATTCAGTAATACAGTTTTCTTGTGTGTTTTTATGGGTAAGTGGAGATTACTTTTCATGGGTTTAATCTATAGGGCGTGAAGATTGGGTTCGAGAGACATGAACGGCGATCTTCTTAATGTGTATTGGGATTAACCTAAATGGTATACTGCATATTATATGTCTATCCACGTTTTGGAGACCATATCTATCGTATGCATGCAAATCTGGAATTGTATTGTTGATCTGTTTTAGCAATCTCTACTGAGCTGTTTGCAATTTTGATGATTAAGAAGACGGATTTGGCAATGATTTTGCTACTCAATGATGATACTGCAATTCTTCTTCTTTTGCAGAATTAGTTTTAGTCGATCCGTTTATCTTCAACTAAGATTTGGTTATTCTAGCATTCGTTTCAGCTTTCTGAGTGGTAATGTTGGAGTTGTTTCTCACATCACTTTTGGTTCATGTTGTATGGCTGTGTTCCAGGTATGTTTCAAAACTGTCAATGACTTAGAATAGCTACACGATGAAAAATGGTTGTGATTTAACAAGTGCTGGGGGATGTAAAGACAGGCCTTGTTGCGTGGTTTCCGGCTCCACTCCCTGTTTTCCTGTCAAGGCAGCATTGTCAAGTGTCAGGAATTCGAGAAAACGGCTAGTGGAAACAAAATCCTGGTTGTTTACAGGTACATGACAGTCATGTTGGTTTTCTTTCCCAAATCCTTTGGTTCCTTTCCATTTTCTTGCTAATTGAAGGGATTGTTTTCATGAGCAAGGAAAAATTACAAGCAACATTTGAAACAAGCCTTGTTCCAAGGCTTCTAACATGATCTTTACTTATGTAAAGGAACTGCAGCGCATTTGAAAGGTTTCTTCTTTTTTGAATTCTAGTTTCTTGACTCCAGGTGTACCACCTTCACGTCTTAATGCTGCTTCTAGCCTTTCACATACCATTTCTTTACTACCGTAGATCTTACTCGTGTCCTCGCGCCACAAAGGACGTGCCAACCAGTTTCCGCTATCCACCAATGACCAGAAAGCCTAGGTGTTGCTGAACTTTGGCGTGCCGTCCTTATCTGATACCACTTCACGAAACATGGATGTATGCTGAGACAGCATATCATGTACATCCCTTTCTCGAAAACTTTTGAGTTTCTAACCTATCCATTCCTTGGAGCCCTTGGGAGGTTACCAAGCTGGTTCTTGATGACCTATTTCTTTGTTGCATATCTTGGAGTTGTGAGGAGGAAGGAGTGGCCGCACTTTTACAGATTTCATGTGGTGATGGGCATGCTGTTGGAGATCTCTCTCAGGTGATAGGAACTGTGAGCCGCTGGATGCCACTCGCTGCATGTTGTGGTAAACTGGGTACGCACATTTGGACAGCCGTGGCCTTTGGGTACCTGTTGATCGCAGTCTTGGAGTGCATGCGGTTAGCTCTCGCCGGTATGTATGCCGATGTCCCATTTGCCTGCGATGCAGCGTACATCCAAATACCGTTTGATTAAGGAGGAAAAGTAGACCCTTTCTATAATACAGCTGTTTCATTCCGTTGTTTTTCCTTCGAGAAACAACCGGTAAGGATACGAAATCGATCTACGCCTAAATCCATGTTCAAGCTCTTGGAAAATGGAAATGGGTCAATATCGGCATCAAGCTGTCCAAAAGGACAAGGTTAAAACCTCTTAGTACTTAATATCATGCCTGTCATTTGAGGTGGTAGCTACCATAACCAACCAAAATTTAGACTGATTAGCATATGGATTATCTTTGCAGTCCGTCATCCATATGTTTACGTGAGATTCACGTAAATATGTGAATAATATTTAATAAAACATGAAAGGAACAATATAACCGATATAAAAGATTTGAACTCTATCTTTTGGACAAGACAATAATGATAATTTAACTATTTTAAAAAGGGATTAGATCACTTGTTCCTATTGCTTTGTGCCTACTCTATTTTATGAAAATTTATCCATTCAATAAATAAGACCTACAAAAAATAAACGGATGAAATCACTTGAAAATAGGGGCACACAACAATTAGGAAACAGAAGACCTGTTCCTTTCAAAAGACCATTCAATTGTAATTTATGTATTTCGTATAATTTATTTAATGAATTCGTAATTTAAAAATTAAATGACGCATTTAATTTAATTGACATTACAGATTTAAAATATTTTATATAAATCTTTATATACGTGTAATAATTTATAAATCATATATTTCGAATATATCATTTAACAAGATAAAAATTCAAAATCAATTTAACATGTAAGTCTTAAATATTTCTACTCATAAGTTATTATTATCTAAACCATTAAAGTTAGAAAGAAGTAGAGATGACAGTAAAGTCTAAACTGGGCCTATTTTGAAGAGCTCGAGATTCGGTCAACTTAGTTTGGCCTAAGATTTGACACATATAAACGAATCGATATCACGTTGTAAAAAATGATGTCGTTTTTACCAAACTCGAATCTAACTCAACCCGACTCATACTTAAGTTGGGCAAAGGTAGATTCAAGAGCATGCCATAAAGGAGCAGAGGTGGTATGATTTAGAACTTGACCTATAACTGATTCAGAAAGAGATGAAAGAAGGGCGGAAAGAATCAACTGATCTTGTTGAAACCAACGAAAAATTTGAAGATTGGGTTGACCATCGGGCAGAAATTTGGGGGAGTGGAGATGGAGCCATCAATATAACCAAACAGTTGTTGGCCATAGAGGTAGGGTTGTATTTGAGCTTTCCAAAGAAGGAAGTTGTCATTGTTGAGTTTAATAGAGACTAAATGGGAAAAAGACGAAAGAAAAGATGGGTTGGTAGGTGAAAAGCCGGGTGGGGGCAGAGAAAAAGGGTTTGTTTGTGAGGACGATGACTCAGTCATGAGGCCGATTAAGGCTATTTAGTGCTCTGATATTATGTCAAGCGACCATTTCATCACAATAGCTTAAGCTATTGTGATGAAATGATCTCTTAATATGGTATTAGAGCCTTTATAACCAAACGGGTCTTGAGTTCAAATCCTACCACCTATTTATTTATCATTAAATTAATTCAGAACAAGGTAGAATGGACCTGTGCAAGTTTCAAGCCCAAAGGACTTTTACTTGAGGGAGTGTATTAGCGAATATATAAAACTAATTAAGTCGGCCACACAATAGCTTAAGCTATTGTGATGAAATGATCGCTTAATAAATGATAATTTGACTACTTTAAAAGGGGATTAGATCACTGGTTCTATTACTTTGTGCCTACTCTATTCTATTTCGTGAAAATCTATCTATTTAATAAATAGGATCCACAAAAAATGAACGGATGAAATCGCTTGAGAACAAGGGCACACAATAATTAGGAATAGAAGAAGATTCGTTCTCTTCAAAAGACCATTCAATTGTAATCTATGTATTCTGTATAAGTTATTTAATGAATTGATAATTTAAAAATTAAATGACGCATTTAATTTAATATACATTATAGACTTAAAATATTTTTATATAAATCTTTATATACGTGTAATAATTTATAAATCATATATTTCGAATATGTCATTTAACAAGATAAAAATTTAAAATCAATTTAACATGCAAGTCTTAAATATTTCTACTCTAAGTTATTATTATCTAAACCATTAAAGTTAGAAAGAAGTAGAGATGACAGATAGGTCTAAACTGAGCCTAGCTCGAGGAGCTCGAGATTCTGTCAACCTAGTTTGGCCCAAGATTTGACACATATAAACGAAACGATATCATATTGTAAAAAATGATGTCATTTTTACCGAGCTCAAATCTAACTCAACCCAGTTTAAGTATAAGTTGGGTTAGATTTGAGCTCGGACTCAGGTTGCCTTGAGTCCAATCGGGCTCATCCTTAGAAAGAACCTCCAAAATGATAATTTGACTATAAGATCTTTGGATTAATAAGCACGCAAAAACCAACTCTACCAATTCATCCATCCCATTTTATTACTCGTATAATTCAATGATAAGTGCAGCCACATTTCATAGGCAAGTCTGGCACATATTAATTAAATAGATATGCCAACTCCACTGAACTACTATAGTATTTTTTGGTTGAAACAGTTGTCATTAATGTATTCCAACCTTCAACTAGAGACATTGGGCACGGTTTTCAACGCATCTTGAGATTTGGAGCTGACAAATCATAAGATTCCCTCGTTATTTTTAATGTAATGGAGTTGGAATTCAAACATGCAACAGAGCCATAACCTTAACTAACATACGTTGAACCAAGGCAAGAATCATTCGGTAACAATGACAAAAACAGAGCAAATCAGGGTCGAAACAGAGACCGATGCCACTTGGACTTCTTTTTTATTTTGCCTCTCCTTGTTCTGTGATTTTGTCTCTCCTCAACTGTATATATACATTTATTTTAACTTATCAGCATCTTTAAATTATGACCTTTTTCAGGTTCTATTTACTAAATTATATACGTTTTTTCAGACAGCATCTGTGCTAATCTTTCGGTGGGTACTGAACTACTGATGTTGATTAAATTGGCGGTCTGATCATGGAGACAGAATTTTAGAGGTAAACTGTTTAATATCTCTTTCAGATCATATCTTTTGATTCTTTTTTAGAATGTACTCTTTATATCAATGTTTTTAATGATAAAAAAGACTTAATGATTAAAAAGTTAAACCGGTATTAAATAGAGATGACAATGGGCAGCCTATATATTTAGATTCAAGTGTTTTTAATCGATCGGTCTATAGGTCAGGCCTAAACTCAAGCCAGCTCAACACCTAATTATTTTAAACAAAACAATATAAGAGTTGAGTCTCAAGTAAGTCTGGCTCAGGTCTAGACCCAATTAAAAAAAACCATGTTTTACACTTTAAATTTTTTTAAAATTATTTTAAAAAAATTGGTGGGGCAGGCCTATGGATCGACCCATTATCGTTCTTAATATTAGACCATCATAAAATTGGTTAATGATGAAATAAAATTAAAGAATTTGAAAAATAATTGTAGAAGACAATCTTTACCTATAGGAGAATTTAAAGTTTAATTGAAAAAAGAGATTATTAAATAAAAATTAATCGAGACATTTAGTTTATAAATGCTTATTAGTTTATGAAAATTGATCGATTAATACAAACTGGTCGATTTTTAAAAAAAATTATTAAACTAAATCAAACTGAAAAGTTGAAAACCGAACTAAAAATTTGTTGATTCAAGATTTTCACCGTTAAATCGAACCATTTTGACTTTTAAAACTTTAGTTTATACAATAAAATTTTCTAGCTTCAATGTCATAGAATATATAAAAAATTTGCAATTTGTTTAATCATTGTCATTATACGACTCTTTGTATTTATCAATATTTTTTTCAACTTATTGTGATTAATATATTATGAATTATGTATTTAAAATATATTCATTTATTTAATATTATGAAATTATTCAACAATATTAATAAAAATAAAATTTAGAACTGATTTGTAAGATTCTTACAATTTTAAAACTTAATTAAAATTATAAAAATAAAACTATATTTTTAAATTTATTATCCCAACAAGCATGTTTTAAATAAATATTTGATTCATTCAGAATTTCAGATATAGAAAATGAAAATAAGAGCAAGAAAAACAAAAAGCACAAATCATTGTAACAGAGAGAGGCATCCAATAAAAGGTTGGAAGAGAAACACATGCTTGTACAGAAGCCATAGGTGGCTGTAGGTAACCTGTGGAGGTGGAGCCCGTAAATACCACATCTATGCATCATTGCAAGTCAAATTACAGGCCACAGATTTTCTTGCTTGTACCGATTTATCGATGTTACCTAGACAACTCCTGAAGTAGCAGAAACCAAAAAAACAATAGAAAAAACAAGCTGAATTTTCCTCTCCAGTCGTAGAGAAAATGATATAGAGGGACCAGTTGGAACGAGAACAAGACAGCCGTAGATTCAGTATTGGAAGAGAGCTGGAGATGCCATGATGGATTGGTTCAGATAGATCAAGTTCAATGGATTCATGAAACTTTCAGAGCTTGTTTGGGGATCCTGATCAGTTTCGAAAATGCCATTACTTGTGTTGATGAAGTTGAGGATTTCATTTAATGAGTCGAGTCGTTGGTTCAGTTCCGTCATTTGGGCTCTTAAGATTGAGTTCTCAGCCTCGGCGTTCAGGTAGTGCTGCGTAACGATATTGATGCCTGACAGGATTTGCTTATTGTCCTTGCTTAGCTGTGTTGCTTGTGCCATCAGATCATTCAAGTGTTTTTGTTTTCTCATCCTCGATCGTCTTGCGGATTCTCTGTTGGATTGCATTCTCTTCCTTTTTCTCTGATCCATCAGCTGAATCAAGTCCTCTTCAGAACCCGAGTTTTGAAGCTGAGATTGAGTGCAAACAGAGGAATTCCCACTTGAAGACGCCATAAAAACAGAGGAATTCCCCCTCGAAGATAAAAATATTATTTACACCAATCAGACTTCTAGAAATCTCAAAGAAAACTGAGATCTTTATGTTTGATATGACCGTAGAACACGAAAGACGCAGGACACCAAGTTCTGATACTAAGTTAAGTACTAAGATGACTATATAAGAAGTTATACTATACGATTCAGTACTTTAAAACAGAGACTATTTATGAGAACACGTAGAACCAGTAGAGGAACACGACTGAGAAAGATTGAACAAGGTGCGTCCTGCGTCTCAGAGAAGAACTGACCATAAACCCGGAACGGAGGATTTCACTGAGAACTGGAGACATGAATCTCAAACATCAAAAATCAAACCATGAAGTTTCAAGTTTTAAGAGAAGCGAGAGGTTTCGTTTCTGTGCAAAAGAACAGCCTCAGATCTCAACTCTGTCTCTGATTAGAGAAAGATTTTAACTTTCTAGAGGATTTCGACTAACCCAGAAACAGAGACTCAGAGAAGAGCCAAACCCAGAAAGAGTTTCCAAGAAAACAGAAAGAAAGCTAGGGAAAAGATCAGCAGAGCCTCAGCTCTTAAACAGAAACAGAGAGAGCTAAGAACTAAAAGAGCTTAAATCTATAGAGAGGAAAAGAGAAGAGAAGTGAAGAGGTGTATAAGAATGTTGAAGGGTCAATTTATAGAACAAAATGAGCATCAGAAGCAACAGGAAGATGAGAAAATACAAAACCAGTCAATAAAAAAAAGGTAAATTGAAGAAAAGGTAAATGCAACAAGACACTACAAGTACAATCAGAGGTGTAGGTAGGTATTGGCAAGTTGATTAGGTATGAAGGATGGAGAAAAAATTTCCAAGAATCGTCCATCCACAGCTGGGGACCATGACCCCAAATTATTATTTAATAATTAAATGTGTTTTAATGGGATTTCTCATATTAAAAAAAAAACTCAATCTTATAAATATTTGGTAAAAGTTAAAAATCTTTTCAAAAACTCATTACTCTTTAAATTTAAATTTATCGTAATTTTTATTTTTCAAAAAAACTTCACTTCTTAAATTTTAGTTAAAAATAACAATGAATTTTTAATAATCAATTTCTGCTTGCATGATGAGTAAACTAATAATTATCATAACTTTCATAAATTATAATTTAATTGAATTTAATTATTTTAGTTCATATTTAAATTTTAATTTGGATTATTATATTAGTAACATTTAGGTCCTGTTTGGCAATCAGCTGATTGCATTAACTGTTAACTGATTCTATCAGCGGTTAGCTAATAGCTGATTCTATCAGCGAATAACATCAACTGTTTATTAAAGATGTTTAGTAAAATTAGTTGTTTAGTATTAGTTGTTTATGTATAAAATAACTTATTAATATATGACCTTAAAAAAATTATAAGGACATGAATATTATATCTTAGTATTTCCTTGAATATTTTCATAAGAATTTTAGATTTCAGATATTTAATTTTTCAAAAAACTAAGCTTATAAATTTAATAAAAAATATGGAACATATAATGATAATAATAATAACAACGACGATCAATTTTAAATTTAATTTAATATTTTTCTATAATTTATAAATTAATTAAATAAATTAAGTAAGTTAATCAAATTTTAAATTTTAAATTTCTTACCTTATCTCCAATATTTAAGATATAATTTAATTTATCAAATTAAAAAATATTTAAGTGAGATAAGTCTTAAAAATTTAATATCTTTTGATTTAGCATGATATTCCATAACAAAATCTTATAATGAGCCATGTATTATGTAAGTTAATATATTATATTATCGTATTAATTGAAGCTTTATTATCCATATTTATTTTAAATCCTATTTTATCATATAAGTTGACGTTGAAAATTAGTTAAATATTAGTATTTAAGAAATTATATGTTACCAAAAATAATTTATTCTAATAAAGAATAAATATTTTCATTGATAAATAATTCCAAAGTAATATATCTTTATTAAAAATTTAATTTTTAGAAATTAAAATAAGTTATTGAAATCAAAATAAATTATTCTAAATATATAATATATTGTATAATATATTTGTATTTCATAAGCATCTTCTATAAAAAAATAACTTTGTCATAAATATACAGGATGTTTAATATTGCACTAATATGGCATGCGGGCTAATATAATAATAATAAATTTTAATCAAATTTTAATTTAATTTAATATTTTTCTATAATTTATAAATTAATTAAACAATTCTAATAAAATAATTAATTTTAAACTTCAAATTTTTTATCTTAAAAATTTTATTTAAAAAATTAAAATTAAAATAATAGAAAAACAAAAAAATCAAAATAGATGTCAGGCATGACAAATACGTTTTGAGAGAAAAATAGAAGGTATAGTTGACTTTTGCATATTATATTTTCAAGCACCTTAGCAAAACGCTCCTATACTTTAACGTTTTTTTTTCAACTGTCGCCAACCTAATCAGTCGTTTACTAAATATTTTTATCGGTTATTTCATACCATCAATCAACTAAAAGTTTTGAAACCGCTAAAAATTAACTTATCCGTTGTTTATCAAACGAGACCCTAATTAGTCCACTTCTAATATTAATATTTCGTATGTTTCTAAAATTTTTTAAAAATTTCTTAAATTATAAAAAAGTTTATATTTTCACAATAAATACTTTTATATTCATAAGTAATTATGATTATTTAAAAAGTTATTAATTACCATTTACCAGTTACTCCATATAAAAAAATCGAAACATTTTTTAATAACACATCTTTTTTTTTAAACTAATATTTACAATTTTGGCCATCTTTTTACCTTTCATAGTTTTTTGCGTTATTTCCTCGGTTTCATCGCACTATACGGGAATTAACCGTTGAAGTACAGTACAGTTGCTTGTCTGACATAGTACAGGAAAAAGGACTTTCCGCTTTCCAATTGATACTTGTTCTAAATGTCACGACTTTTAATTTGATTAATTAAAAAAATCTTGTATTCATTAAGCGAATTATCTAAAAATATATACACTCGAAAAATATTAAAAGTTTATATATGCAATGTGGCTTTCTGATCAAGCTTGATGATGTTGCCTATGAACTTGCCAAAAAGAAAAGGAGGAAAGAGAAAGTTGTCACTAAGAATTTATGATGTAACAATTTTTTTTAATCGGAAAAATTCGTAGTCGTTATCTTTTGGATGTGCACTGAATAAATTTCTGAATTGACGTAATAATCTGTAAATCACACCAACTGGGTACTCCATACTAGATAAGCCCTGTATAACATGCTCGATCGAGAGAGTGTAAGTAGGGAGATTTGAACATAGGACCTTTTGGTCCCGTACTTTCCTACTCTACCAATTCAACCACCCCTAGAGGGTTATGATGCAACAAGTTACTATTAGTTAGATAAGGAGGGTATAATAATAACAAGCTTGTACCAAAATGAAAAAAAAAGAAATTATGAACCAAATAAAGTTAAAAATAAAGTGAATGGATTTGAATTAAATTAATTTTCGTATACAAAATAAAATTTTAAATTAGATTTTTTAATATTATTGTAATTTATCGTACGATGATTGTATTGTGTGTATATATATATATATATATAGTGTAAAATAAAGACCTATCTTCTTTTTTAATACCTTTAGTGTAAGAAAAGTCACCCTAATAAATGAAGTAAAATGGCAGTCCCATTATGATCTTCAATGTAATACTTCCTTCTTTTTTTTTTTTTTTTACAAGGGAGCAATCTAGGATTGTTAGGTTTAAACAGGAACGGCCCTCGACCGAGCAACACCCAAGAGATCTTTTTGGAAAAAATGGTGAAGTTGTCTAGAAGGATTATTAAGATTATTAACATAAAAAATGCCTCTATAAGTCCAAGTAGTCAAGTAGTTAGTACACATATTTGCTTCGTGATAAGTATGCACAATACAATATTGCTAAGGGCAGCTAAGCAGTTTCTTGTAAGCATGAATAATTTGATAGAATTAATCTGTAGGCTAAAGGTTATCATTCACTTTGTTAACTGTTAAAAGAGAGTCTGATTCAATAAATACAATTTAGAAGCCTCGATCCTAAGCCAAAAGCAGTCCATAATAAATTTCGAACAATTCAGCTCCTGTAATGATCCCCCAATCGAGTCTCCTTACAAACCCGAACAACCAGTTAACTTCAACGTTCCTTGCAAGGCCTCCAATTGCTGTTTCTCCCGAATTTGTGAGTACTGAGGCATCCACATTAATTTAGATGCAGCCAGTGGGTGCTAGTCTCCAAGCAATTAACATTTCCTGCTTCATCATCAAGGCCTTTTGCATCTTGCTATATCTGCGAAAATTCTACACACTTGCACAAATGATATTAGTAGCATAAGAGGTAGACAAAGTCTGGCTAAAACATAACACAATTACGCCGACGCCATATATACCAACAGGTATAACAGAAAAGATCAGCCCAAGGAATATTATTAGCAACAATAAAAGAAGAGTTGCAAAAATGAGCATGAATCTAATCAACAAAAGATAAAGAATTGAAAACATTTAACGAAGACCTTGAAGTCAAAAGGACCAGATGACTTGCGACTCTTGATAATCTCGAAGTAAATGTAAAATTGATTCACAAAGATCGTCACATCTTGAACAATTGGCTGTAATAATAATATGGTATCAGACACAAACTTCACGTGTCAACAATCAGTTATAAACTACCAGCCACAAGAAAAATTTAACACGAGGAGGCAGGTTCTTCTTCGGTGTAATGTAATGTATGCTTAGTCCATTGTCACAACTTGCATTTCTTTTACTTTTATTTTCTTGTGAGTTCTTGGAAGTTGAAAATGACCGCTCTATCCAAGCAATTCCGATTTGCCTGCTCGATCAGGAGTCAGAATAAGCACTAGAGCAATTCCATTGACGACGTAAAAGGAAAAAGGAGTGGCATGGCACTAACATGGTCTATTGCAAGGCCTTTTAAGATCAAAAGGGGTTGGTTGCTTCAAACATGAAATATAGCATCAATCAATATCGGTGAAACAGCATAAAGTTCTGATCTTAGGAATCGGTGGTGAAGATTTGGGAGGAAGGTTTGGTCCCTTTGAGATGTAGACAACCAATGAACGACAATCTCATGTAGTTGCCAGCTTGTTGGAAAGCAGGTACACACATGGGTTTCACTTTGTCAGGTTTCGTGGATTTCCCTGTTAGAACAAGATTGCTTTTCCAATGTGTTTCATTTTGATGTAACTCCGGGTTTGAAGTTACTTTAAAAAGGTTCTAACTTGCTTTTTTCACCAGCTTGCCTTTACCAACTTTTTGATCTCTCTCTTTGGCGCGCTTTTGGTGGAATAGATTAATACAGAATTGATTAGTTTTTGGATTGGCTTTGTCTTGAGTTGGGAGTGTTTAAACCCAAAATCATTGTTTAGAAACTAAAACCACAGGAAAGCAAAAGGTAGGCATGCTACACATCCAAACTACTCCACAGAAGTAAACAGGAACTAAGTTCATTCATATAAAGAATCTCCAGGTCCCAAAAAGGTCCCAAAATGAGTATATTCTTCCTCCCAAGAGTCCTGACGACTGAATTCAGATGTTGAAGTTCAAGAGTTCGTGACATTCCTCCAGGATTCTTGGATGAATCTAAGCCTGTAACGTTCTTGATATCTGTTATGCGCAAAACAAGCCTTCTCAAGATTTTCAGGTGTTATCTATACCAATTCCAATCTACTTGCTGCCCATATAGTCTTCCTTAACTAAAACATTGAAGCTACTGATGAACCGTGCTCATAGATACCTAAACAAAAAGTAAAATCCATAACGTTGTAGGTTTACTTTTTTATTCACCGATGGGGTCAAGTACACTGATGGAGCGAAGAAAGCCGAAAAACGTGTTACAATGGTCGGTTCAAAGTGGGGTCGATAGAGGGGAACATGTCTGCTTTACAAAATTGAAAAACTTGTACTATACGGAAAATTTGGGAGAAATTTAAGATTTTTTTAATTCGAAAACACCCTTTGATGTATGTAATTTGGCACATTGTAAAAGCAGGCTTGTTAATACAGAAGCAGAGCAGACTCAACAATCACTTCTAGAATGGTCAAATGTGGTTGCCACCTGCCAGGAATGGTCGAAGTTAGTTCCTGGCAAACTATTCATTTTTCCGGAAGGTGGAAAACATGTTCATCATGCTGGTAACACTAAAATAAGCAAGTGATAGAGAAAGATAGTGAATGCTATAAGCCAACAAGAAAATGGATCACTACATAGCAAGGTGCTAACTTTTGACCACGAACCTATGCTCTTTAACTTTAGTATTCAACTCCCTAAACCACGTGAAATCAATATAGATCAGTATAGTATTTAAGTGATGCTCTCCAAGGTACTGCTTTCCAACTTTATGCATGAAAATAAACATTCTGATGCATTATTGAATCCCTAAGTTGGAAGAAACAGTAAGCAAATCCTGTACTTTGGCACACCCATGTGAGACTTTAGTGGTGAAGGGAAAAAGCATCCATCAATTTCTCACCTTTATCTCTTTTACAATTCCTGATCTTCACATACAACTCTCCAAAAGCAAAAATATGGGCTCCTCCAATAGCACAAAATTGTCCCTGGAGGATTACTGATGAAGTTATCGTTACAATCAGCGAAAGATACCATAGAGCTCTAATATGTTGTCTTTCATGGTCTAGGTTACGAACCTTGAGACTGACGACTCATTTTCCGGGTATATAGACACTGCACCTAACTACTGCTTTAACAAAATGGTGATTCTTCTAATAAAGAAGATGCATAGTAATGGCTGTACTGAAACGAAGACCGTTGCAACCTTGCTATAAATAAAAAAACTACTAGCATCTGTAACAAAAAAGGATGCAACTGTAAGGTCCTACTACTATATATGCAGATTGGCATGAAGTCTTGACAATAGTGTTCGATGATAAACTTCAAAAGGAAAAGAGATGATTACGCAATTTGTTGAAACCTACATTAGCTACGCTCTTAAGATCATTTGAGGATGAATTACTTAGTAAGCAATATTCAGGTCTTTCAACAGAACCATGGAAATCCCAACATTAACAAGAACTAGCATATAGTAATAATAATATCCATCAACTCTTCACGTATCTTGAAGCATACCAACCGAATTTGACAGCAACACAGTACAAAAACTATAATAAACTGCATTATTGAATGTTCCAAGAGAGAGAAATTTATGCATATCAGTTTAAAATTAATCTGCACAAGTAATTATAATAGGAGACACTAATACAGTGATTATGAGAGACTTGGACTGTCATCGTACTTTAAAAAACATCATGGAAAGGTGCAAGTAATAGACAAATACATATATGTACAGTCTGCTAATATACATAAAGTGTAAACAAGGAGCAGAATACCCAAAAAAGGTTTTTCCAACTTATTTAACACAGACCACGACAATACTGAAACATCTGCAGTGCCCTTGAAGTTAAATTTACAAATAAAAGTTCACCCACAAACATACAAACTCATACCTATGTACAAACTTATACGATAACCTACACTACGGAGCTGAAGTTCAAAACGAAGCTCTGAAAAGATAAGTTAGTGATATCATGCATCAATAATACTGTCTGATGCATAGTTCCTCGAGATTTCTCAGGAAAAGGGGGGGAAAAGAAAGAAGAAAGAGAGTGCACGCACAAAAAGAAAGGAACACTGACCAAATCATCTTCTTTTGAGCATGGCAACCCTTCTGCAAAACAAGATAAATTTAAGAGCACACTTGTCCATTTGCTGTAGCAGCTTCAGGATGGTAATGGAGCATCTCCTTCCACATCATTTCCCTTATCATCTCTTCCCCTAAATCCTCATCTATGTCAAGATCAATCGGGACTTGTGCAGGAGGGTTGCAATTGGGATCATACAGTGGGGACATGTAAGGGTGTTCAAGGGCTTCTGTAACGGTAATCCTCTTAGATGGATCGAAAACAAGCATTTTCTGTAGCAGATCAATGGCCAAAGGATGGGCGTTAGGATAAAGGCGGGAAAAGGGAGTTCCAAGGGAATATGGAAGTGACTGGATGTACTTTCTAGCCTTTGGGTTATCAATGAACTCAAGATCCTCCTCCTTCTGGCTGCCAAGGGTGTTGATAATAAGTTTAAGCTGGTTGAGACACTCTGTGCCAGGGAAAATGGGCTTTCGCCCAAGGAGCTCGGCAAAGATGCACCCAACAGACCAGACATCAATGGACCTACCATAGTTATCACAGCAGAGGAGCAGTTCGGGAGCTCGATACCATCGAGTAACGACATACTCAGTCATGAACTGGTCCTTACCACTACTAGTACGTGCCAGCCCAAAGTCACAAATTTTTAGATCGCAATTGGCATTGATAAGTAAGTTCCCAGGCTTCAAGTCACGATGGAGTATATTTGCTGAGTGAAGATACTTCAGACCTCGAAGCAGCTGTAGAATAATGCATAAATTATTAGGAAAAAGTGCCTAACAGACATACAAATATTCAGCACCAGATTTGTCTTCAAAATCAAAAGGTATTACCACTCTAAGCAGATTGAAAGCCTAAAAATGACAGCTCATTCAAATCCTACTGTTTCAAAAACTGAAAATAAAGGACTCCAGCAGCATAAAATCAGTATGCAAACAGTGGAGAAAACAAGGAAAAGTTATGTTTAGAACATGACATGGTTAGATTCCACGCCATGAGACCACCAAAACATTAAAAAACAAACAAAAAGAAACTTCAGTGCAGCAGGATAAGCTTGCCAATGAAGTAGAAGAAAATCAATTACATCTCAAAAGGCCTCCTATACAGATGATGACTGCTCTTTAGTATACTACCTTCTCAAGAGCATTTCAATGCAAAAGGGTTGAAGCTTAAGAGTGAAAATATATTTAATAGCTTCAAAATGCAATTCTTATTTAAGGGAACGACGAACTCCTCCCATCATGATTACATATTTGTCTGAAATCCACGCAAAGAAAATTCTGGAACCAAATATCTTCCAGTAACCCATAAGAAAGGTCAAAATGACTAAATAAAATGTCTTTATGAGAGTCCCTAACATATATCAGTTTTGCCCACAACGGTGCAGACCTGTCATTAGTACAAAATATCTTATGCCAAATAATAACAAACAATTTTAGTTTTAAGGCAAACAGCAGATTTAATTTTCACCAGCATACCTCTAAGACAAGCAAGAAACAAAGAATGAGAAAGATACAAGAACATTCACAGAAATATCATCAATTACATTGCACACTGAACAAGCTACTCTGATAAATGCTTCTACATGTTAACCTTTCTTTCATGAAATCAATGTTAAGCATTTCGGTATTGCAATAGTATAATGTACCTGAAATAGAAAGTACTGGCAATGATCATTACTAAGCGACTGAGAAGACTTTATGATTTGATGTAGATCAGTATCCATGAGTTCATACACCAAATAGACATCCTTGAAGCTTCTCCTGTTGATAGGCATCATCACATCTTTCAGAGATATCACATTTTCATGTCGTAGATGCCGAAGAAGCCTCAGTTCCCGCAGAGTTCTGAGGGCATCAATGTGGTTCTCAAAAGCATTATGAATCTTTTTTATTGCAACTTTATCATTGGTTTCTCTATTTATAGAAGAGCAAACGATACCATAAGCCCCTCGACCAATAGGCTTGATGGGCACATACTTCGTGTCAATTTCAAACAGAGCTTGCCACATGGTGTAGTGATGCTTCCCATTAATTCTAACCCCATTGGGAGGCTCAACAGGGGTTGCCATTTCCTACAAGACATCACAACTACAACTTCCTCAAAAACAGGGCAAGTAAAAATTTAAAAAAAAAAAAGCACATTAGTCAAGGATTCTTCAATCTAAACGTTCATGTGTCCGCATAAAACCCAAAAGATGGATCATAGACTGAGATAATTACCGAATTCCATTATCTACAACTAAGTTTAAACATACCAAAACAACCACGTCCCTTGTATGCAATCACTCACAGAGTTCTTACAGATGTGGAAAACAGAAAAAAAAATATGGGATTTGTGTCAAGTTTCCATTGAATGCTCAATGACATTATACATAACAACACAAAGAATCCCCCCTCAGAATCTGGAAACTCAGGACAAACTAAAATTTAGAAAACAACAATTACCAATTTCGGATATGAGATTAATTATTCCATAAAAGGAAAAATACCAAATCAGGTAAACTAAAAGCACAAAAAGTTCATACCCTTTTTTTTTTCCAGCGCCTGGCAAACACCAAAAAGTAACAACAACCAGAGCTGATCCCCAAATTAGCGCTAAAAACCAACACCCAACAGCGCTTCTTCTCCGAATTCCCAACTCGAGCTTCCACGAACCATCATCTCTCAGTAAGTAACCGAATTCTCTAAAATAGCATCTCTAAGCTCGATCCCGCTTCGCTAAAACCTCGCAAAGTGCTCACTTTATATATGGGTATTACTCATCTAGCTGCAAGATCCGTCGAGTCGTCAACATCGAAAAATGGATGTAAAAGATGGGGTTTAGAAGCATGTTTGACTTAAAACAGTGACATTGACGGTGGCCAATTCGGTGGTAAATAGTTATTTAATAATTCAGTGCAAAACGGAACAAGTTGCTTACCTAATCTGAAGAGCTTGTTTTTGCTCTGGACCCATTAATCAAGTAAGATTTCATCTTTGAAGTAATCCTACACTTTGTGTAATATGTCCGTATCGATGACGACATTTTATCCAATATTTTCGTGACCTTGTAATATTATTTCAATTTTTGTCGGTGAAGGCACCATGTCAAAACACGACACGTTTAAGATTATGTTCTTATAACCATCGAAGGCCTTCTTATGATTGGAGAAAATGTGCAGTCATCTTGGCTAAATCACCAAAATTATCGATAATGTGAGATTGTTAGAAACTGCAAACTTGTCGTCATTGAATAAGTACATGTAACATGCGATGGGTTTTCACCAAAACTCTCAATTCTTAAAACTTGGTTTCAAAGTACCAAGTCATTTAGCTTATTTGATCTTTAAGTCGTTGATGTATATGACTCGGCGTCAGGTCAGGTGAATCAAACACGAAGTTAACATCTACGCGTTTTGGCGAGAAATCAAACTCCAGCCACGAAAACCCTTTCCCGTCTCTGCAAACTTTTGAATTTTGCAGCAAGAAACAAGGAGCTCGCAGGCAAAATAACTGAATTAACAGATAGAATCTATTTTTATTATAAACTGAATTTGTCTAAAACTTTTTAACAAATCAAATTTTAGATTAAGTTGAATCAAAACGTCACCTTCAAATCTCAAACTTTCGAACCCGCTTGACTTTGATCGGGCTTCGTGCCCGTGCCGGCTGTAGGCCCGATCGTTCCATCCTGCTTATTACTATTCCAACAGCAAAATGTAGGCAAATAAAATGTTGTAGGAATCAAGCATGTTCATCTCTGAAAAGATAATTGCAAAAAATTAAATGTGTCGAAGAAGCTATTGAAAGAGAAAAATCCTCTGTTGAGTAAAAGAAATATATTTTATATGTTTTTCAAAGAAAATTTTAAAAGCTCTCTAATTTTTAAAACATTCGAAAAGACTTTCCTAATTTTTATTTTTTCAGAAAAACTCCTTTTATTAAGTTTTATATAAAAAATAACAATAAAATATACGCAATATAAACTTTGAACTTGTACCAATCAAACGTTGGTTAGATGAAGATTCAACTATAAAACTTATATATAATATATGGCTCATTAATAATTATGATTTTAATAATATTGAGTGCTAGATTCTGATTGATTAATTTAATTAAGTCATTTAAGATATTTTTTTACTCATCGTTTGATGGGAACGGTTAAGATAAACCTATTTTATAGAAACTAGTCTTCTCTCTTACATATATGCCTCTTTTTATGTTTTTTAATGTCAAAAAGTGGAATTATTGAGAGAAAGATGAGAGAAATCAAGTTTCTCCATATTCGATCTCTTTAAGGGTTTTTCTCATTTATAATTAAACTAATCTCATGAATCAAGGTATGTGATTCCTATTTTATATTTTAGTGCAAAACAACAAACTTTTTACATCGAGGTTAAAGACTATTGCAATTATATATATGCAGTAAATTATGCTTACATGTGGTATCAAAGGCCAGTTCTAAATTATATGATTTTTTCATTAAAATATGTTTAATTCTTATTATTTCCGCATAATTACTTGTTGAATCTATTGGGTTATTAAAATTTTCTTTATATCTCATTTTTGTTCTATCGTATGGATCATTTTTCATGGCATTCAAAGGGAGATATACTATGTTTATACTTGACATATGTGTGTGTGTGTGTATTGTTTATTTAATTAGTCTTAAGAACACGCTTATAAGCAGTAAGATGGTTTTATGAAAGAAGATGGCTTTATATTTTTTTAATGATTTCCTTGTATGCATTGAATAATAAATAGGTCAAATTATGGATTGAAATTATTCACAAAGTTGTCTATTACCAAGGCTACATGTAAGCGTTGATTTTTTTTGTTTTATTTTACCGATTTCTGTGTTATTCGTTGTGTACTATTTACAGTATGGATGAAGCTTATTGTTATATGAAAGTTTTCGAACCCATATGTGTGAGAGCTATTATTATTATTTTTATTAGTATTGTTTTTTTAATGTGACGTAAGTGGGCATGTGCATTGTTGATTAAAGTATGATCTATTTATGCATATGCATAATTTTAAGTGTATCGCTAGCTGAAGTAAATTATGCTATGAATGGTACATGCTTGATGATTATATTTATTAGATATGATGCGATTGTATATTTTATTTAGAGTACCTTATGTATGTACATTAAGAATATATGTAATATTCATATTTATGATAATTTGTTAGTCACCAAAATGGCCAAAGTTTGATGTTTAATGGATATTAATTTATGAAATATTTTTAATTCAGTTACTCATGATTTAAGGATGCTTATTAAGAAAAATGATATAATGAATTTATGGGTATTTGAAGTTCACTAATTATAAAATATTTCAAGATTACCCAAAGGTTAATCAATTAATTTTATAATTAGTAGACATAAAGTGTTAATTTATATGCTTAGAATGAATGTGTTTAGTATAACCAATGATAGTTAGGATGTTTGTTAGAGGTATAATTAACAATTAAGTAATATAAAATTAGCATCATTATTGTAATTATGGTATGTCTTAGAATCGCCCAAAGGAGATCTTAGATATAAACTAAATGTTTTATGTAGAATAATTGCTTTGAATCTGATTTAAGTGTTAAGTTTTGTGACTCAAAGAATTAATATGTGAGCATTCTATTATGTTTTATAGTTTTTGTTCCTATTAACTTTAATTTGGTTGCTGCATTAATTCCATCATTTAATGAATTAAATCACTTTGACTGATGTGAACAAGTTGAAATTTACCTGTGTATTCGATCTTGATCTAGCACTCCAAGTTGAGAAATTAGCTGCTATACTAATGCAAGCATTGTCGATGAGAAATTATTCCATAAAGCTTGGGAAAGATCGAACAGATTGAGCTTAATGTTTATGCGAATGACTGTTGCTAACAACATTAAGACAAGTCTTCCCATCATTAAAGTTGTTAGAGAATTTATGAAATTTGTGGAAAAGCATTCCCAAATTGTTGATAAGTCATTTGTAGGGACATTAATAGGTAAGTTAACCACTATGAAGTTTGATGATTCATGAAGCTTGCATGAACATGTCATTGAAATGCCAAATATAGTGGCAAGATTAAAAACATTGGGAATGAAAGTTGATGAATTTTTCCTAGTGCAATGCAATTAGTTATTAATTCTTTACCTCCTGAGCAGTATTGGTCATTCTAAATGAATTATAACACTATAAAGGATAAGTAAAATGTGAATAAATTGGTCAGTATGCACGTTCAAGAGGAGACAAGGTTTGAGAATCAAGGGATCTATACCATTAATTTGGTAGGTTATCAAAGATTTGGAAAGAAGCCCAAAAGGAATTATGGCAAAGGCAAGGGTAAGTAAGGATCACTTAAAGTTAAAGAATCCTATAGTCCAGTTCAAAAGAAGGAACATAAAGATGATATATGTCATTTTTTCAAGAAACTTGGGCATTATCAAAAAAATTGCCTAAAACCTAAAGGCTGGTATAAAAAGAAAGGTAGGTTTAGTGCTTTAGTATGTTTCAAATCTAATTTGACTGAAGTTCCTTATAATACTTGGTGGATTGATTTTGGTTGTACTACTTATGTTTTGAATACCTTACAGAGATTCTTTATAACCCAAACCACAAACCCAAATGAAAAGTTTGTTTTGACAGGGAGCCGTATCAAAGCTCCAGTTAAAGTTGTAGGAACTTATCTTTAATTTTAGTACTGGACATTATTTAGATTTATTTCAGACACTTTATGCACCTTCTATTTCCTGTAATTGAGTTTCATTATCTAAACTTGACTGTGTTGGTTATACTTTCAAATTTGGGAATGAATGTTTCAGTTTATTTAAAAACAATTGCCTTATTAGTTCTGGTATTCTTTATGATGGCCTATACAAGTTAAATCTCGATAACCTTTTTGCTAAAACCCTACTAACCATGTATAATAGTGTTGGTACTAAACGTGGTTTAATTAATGAAAGTTCAACTTTCTTGTGACATAAACGTTTAGGTCATATTTCCAAAGAAAAACTACAAAGACTAGTAAAGAATGAAATTTTACTAGATTTGGACTTTATTAATTTTGGTATGTGTGTGGATTGCATTAAGTGAAAGCAATCCAAACACATAAAGAAAAGAGCCACAAGAAGCACACAGCTTCTTGAAAATTATACACACTGATATATGTGGGCCTTTTGATGTTCTATCTTTTAGTGGAAAAAAGTATTTCATCGCATTTATTGATGACTTTTCATGTTATGGATATGTTTATTTATTGCACGAGAAGACTCAAGCAACAAAATGTGTTAGAGGTGTTTATTCATGAGGTGGAAAGGTAATTAGCTAAAAATATGAAAGTTGTCAGATCTGACCGATTGGTGAATTTTACGACAAATATAATGAGTTAGGACAATGCCCGGGTCTATTTGCCAAATTTCTTGAAAAGCACGGTATATGTGCTCAATACACAATGTCAGGTAAACCATAACAAAATGGTGTGACAAAAATGCATAATCGTATATTAATGGATATGATTAGGAGTATGTTAAGTAATTCATTTTTACCCTTATCATTGTGGATGCATGCGTTGAGGTTTGTTATTTACTTTTTAAATAGGGTTCCTAGTAAAGTAATTCCAAATACTCCTTTTAAAGTGTGGATTGGAAGGAAACTTAATCTAAGACACCTACATGTTTGGAGTTGTCCAGCGGAAGTAAGAATTTATAATCCACATGAAAAGAAATTGGAAGCAAGAACAATTAGTGGATTTTTTATTAGTTATCTAGAAAAGTCTAAAGGGTATAGATTTTATTGTCTTAATCATACAACAAAAATTGCTAAAACTGGAAATGTTAGGTTTATTGAGAACGGTGAAAATAGTGGAAGTGTTGAAAAACCACGTACTGTAGTTATTGAAGAAATAAAGGTTCAAGTTCCCTACTGACTTCTTCAATACATGTTACTTCTACAGTTGTATAACAATTTGATAATTTACAAAAGTGACAAATAAATGATCAAACACTTCGTGAAGAGCCTATAGTTAATGAATTTATTAAACCTGCAATTAATGTTTCAATTATAGAACAAACACAAGAAATAACATTAAAAAGGTCTTAAAGACATAGAAAATCAGTTGTTTCTGATGATTTTATGATATATCTACAAGAGTCAAAATTTGACTTAGGAAATAAGGATGATCTAGTTTCGTTTTCATAAGCCTTTGAAAGTGTTAATTCTAGTAAATGGATTGATTATATGAAAGAAGAGTTGAATTCTATGAAGCAGAATGAAGTTTGGGATTTAGTCAAATTGGTTAAAGGTTGTAAGAGAGTCGGATGTAAGTGTGTTTTTAAGACCAAACAAGACTCTTATGGCAATATTGAAAGATATAAAGCTAGACTTATTACCAAAGATTATACTCAAAAAGATGACATTGATTATAAGGAGGCTTTTTCACCTATTTCAAATAAAGACTCTTTTAGAATTATTATGGCACTAGTAGCTCATTATGATTTAGAATTGCATCAAATGGATGAGAAACAACATTTCTTAATGGTAATTTGTAGGAAGATGTGTATACAGATCAACTAGAAGGTTTTTCAATTGAAGGAAAGGAAGACATTGTGTGTAAACTTAAGAAGTCGATACATGGATTTAAGCAAGTCTCCCGACAATGATATCTTAAGTTCAATAATACTATTACTTCCTTTGGATTTAAAGAAAACATCGTTGATCGGTGCACATATCTAAAAATTAGTGGGAGTAAGTTTATATTTTTGGTACTTGATGTTGATGATATCATGATAGCTACTATTGATCTTGGTTTAATGCACAACATAAAGAAATTTTTCTCTAGAATTTTGAAATGAAAGATATGAGAGAAGCCAGTTTTGTGATAGGAATCGAAATATTTTGTAACAGGTCACAAGGACTATTAGGCTTATCTTAAAAAGCTTATATTGATAAGGTCTTGGAGAGATTTGGCATGAAAAATTGTTCTGCAAGTGTAGTTCCAATTCAGAAGGGAAACAAGTTTAGTCTTAATCAATGTCTAAAGAATGAATTGGAACATAAGCAAATGACAGATATTCATTATGCACCAATTGTCAAAAGCCTAATGTAAGTTCAAACTTGCATCAGACCAAGCATTAGCTTTGTTGTCAATATGCAGGACAAGTATCAAAGTAATCCTGTATTGGATTATTGGAAAGTTGTAAAGAAAGTTTTAAGATATCTACAAGCTGCTAAAGATCATATGCTTGCTTATAGGAGATTCAGTAATCTAGAAGTGGTTGAATATTCAAATTCATATTATGTTGGCTGCATTGATACCAGAAAGTTCACTTTTGGTTGAAGGGGCTATTTCTTGGAAAAATGCGAAGTAGTCTATCATTGTTGTGTCCACTATAGAAGCTCAATTTATAGCATGTTTTAAAGCTACAATTCAAGGATTATGCTTGTGGAATTTTATTTCGTGACTTGAAGTTGTAGACAGTATCGCCAAGCCGCTAAAAGTTTATTGTGATAATTCTACAACAATTTTCTTTTCAAAAAATGACAAATAATCTAAAAGTGTTAAATATGTGGAATTAAAATACTTCTTTGTTAACGAAGAAATTCATAAACAAACAATGTTAATTTAACATTTTAGCACTACTTATCAATGTTGCGAATACCGTACCGAATTTGGTACTTGATTGAATTTTGGTATGACATTGTACCGATATCGGTCAATACCAGGTACCATTTTGGGTAAAATTTTAAATTTATAAAATAGTCTCTAAATTTTGTTAGAAATTGCAAAATAGTCCATTGTCATATTGTACAGTTGTACTGTACAGTTTATAAGTTTACATCAACCATGTTTCTAAAAATCATAATAATAAATAATAACCACAATTAATATAAAAAAAGAAAATTATTATCATATAAGTATAAAATTAAGAACAATGCAAAGTATTTGAAATATTACAATTTTATCATATAATAAA